>BSBN01000829.1:24158501-24759876 GCA_027924645.1 Cunninghamia lanceolata
GAGGCATCCTAATAAATATTGTTGACATTCTTACATCCTTTGATCTTTGACATGATGATAACACTAAATCTCCATGAGGTCTTCATGGCACATAATACACAAACTCCTCTGCAAATCTTTAATGTCTCTGCATACCTGTACTTAAAATGATAAGTTTTTCATTTATACTAGACCAAACTCAACATGCATCAAGACATGAGAAGATCAGATTGATTTCTTCATCATCCTAAGACATGGCAATTATCAACTATAGATTGACAATATCAAACATCAAATGATCAACAACACATAAGATGATGTACTCTTGTTCCTCCTGTTAAACAACAATGGCAACTTTTGACATCAATGACAACTTGTCACCATCAAGTATATCCTCGTGTTCTAACAATTGGTATTAGAGAAAGGTTCCTTGGTGTAGCCTAATAGTTGAAGGTAGATCTTGGTGTAGAACACGTGACTCAAAAGGAGTCCTTTTCTAAAGCTCTGATGTTTGATCAAGATAACTATGATTTTTGGAATGTAAGGATGGAAGTCTATATTATCTCACTTTGGTATGATGTCTGGAGAGCAATCATGGAAAAATATGTTGAACCTAGTCATCCCATTTTAGATTCAGGTGTGAAGAAGGCTCATGAAAATAATGCTAAAGCAAAGAATTATATTTTAAGTGTTTTGAATAGTTCAGAGTTAGTCAAGGTTGTGCAGTGTAAGATAGCAAAGGAGGCATGGGAAAATCTCAAAGGTTTCTATGAAGGAAATGACACTATAAAGGAAGTGAAACTGCAATCCTACAAAACAATTTTTGAGAATCTAAAGATGAAAGAAGAAGAGAACATAGGTGGTTATTTGCACTGGTTTATTGAAGCAGTCAATGGAATTAGAAGTATGGGTGAAGAGATAGCTAACTCATTGGTTGTGAAGAAAATATTGAGATCTCTCCCTCACATATTTGATTCAAAGGTCTCTACAATTAATAAGCCAAGGATTTGAAGAAACTCACTATGGAAGAGCTATTTGGATCTCTCACTGCCTATGAGATGAGAAATGAAGTCATAGGTCCATGTCAAAAAGAAGCTACTTTAATTGATGTGAAGAATGAAGGAGCATCTGATGTATGCAATGAAGCTAAAGAAGAAGAAGCAAACTTTGTAAGAAAGATGAAAAGAGGATCAAGAAAATATAAAGGTAAGCTATCTTTCAAATGTTTCAAATGTGGTAGAATTGGTCATTATGCCTCTAAATGTCCTTTTGGAGAAAGTGAAAGTAGTAGCAAGGGATTTAAGAGAAACAATTTCAAGAAGAACCTTATTTCAAAAGAAGACTATAGCTCTGGAGAAGAAGTAGATCACTACTCATCTGTTGAGGATAGAGGAGAATCTCTATTCATGGCCATGGTAATCTCAGATTGTTCAGATAAGGATACATATTAAGAATAATATGAATTTGATTTTGAAGGTGAACTTGTTTCTTCTCTTGAAGACTTGGATTATGCATGGAAGGAGAATCAAGAACAAAGAGCTCTGATTGAAGCTAAGACAAAAAACAATGCATAAAACTTGAGAAAGAAATTTAGTTACTTAAAAAGGAGTTGAAGAAGGAAAAACTTGGAAGTTTGGATGATACAAAATGTACAGATCTCATCTTGCCTCAAAGAATAACTCTTCATGCAAGACAATTCTCCATGAATAGGTTCAATCATGTTTTCATTGGTTGTTATTTTATCTGCAATTAATTTGGGCATAAGGCTATGGATTGCAAGTCTAAAATAAATAGAAGAAATCTTATAAGTATAATTTTTTTTCCCTCTCTTGTGGACGCCAATGTGGTATGTCAAATTTACAACAAGTTTGGACACATAGCAAGGTATTGCAAAAATGGTCTTTCAAATTTAGAATCTCAAATAATTGATGTCACTAAGCAAGACAAGGAGAATGACAATGGAGTTGAAAACTTAATGATTGTCCAAATAGCATTTAATGCTTAGGGACAAACCAATCTCTAGGTGATAGATAGTGGATTTAGAAATCACATGATTGGTGATAAAAGCAAGTTCATTAATCTTGGGAAGTGGAATGGTGGATTGGTTAGGTTTGGAGATAACTCTTTTGCAAAGATCACCAGAAAAGGTACTATAAGCATTGATGAAAAGTCTTAGACACATGATGTTCTTTATGTAGAAGGTCTCAAGCATAATCTTCTCAGTGTGAGTCAAATGTGTAGAAAAGGATATAATCTCACATTTCATGATCAAGGGTGTGAAATTAGGAGAGCAAAGTCTAGAAAATTGGTGGCAGAAGGTTTTAAGACATAAGGAAACTTATACAATCTAAAGGGGGTCAATGAAAGGAATTGTCTTTTATGACAGACAGATGAATATTGGCTGTGACATAAGAGAATGGGGCACATCAACTTTGATAATCTTATGAAGATCAACACCATGCAAATAGTAAGGGACATGCCAAAGATCATCAACCCTACAAGAACCATATGCAAGGAATGTGTTGATGTATAAATTTGCATGAGTTTCAGCACCAACATGGGAAACTTCAGGAATGTGGGATTGATCCCTAAATTGACCTCTAGATTTTACAAAAGCTGGCTCTTCCTTTTAATGGGGGATTTGGGAAAGGGAAGAAAAAACAAGATTGCAAAAATAAATGCCTAATCCTATGGCGATGCACCATATTTAAAACATAAATCAAATCAACATAATGATTAAACCCTAAATAATTCAACTGGAAAAATTAAAGAAAAACATGCATGATCAATAACCTAGTTTATAAATTAGATTTATCAGAGGCTAAGAAATAGAAAGAAAGAAGCAAGAAAAAGAGATACATTTAATATGTACAAAGCATCACTCCTATTATTGTTTGAATGGAAACAAATTACAAAGACAAAGTTGCACAAAATAAAATGCTATAAGCCTCATTTAAGACTTCTGTTGAGGCAAACATATATCTACGATACTACTTAAAAAATCTTATGATCTTTATATATCAAACTCTCTGTGTACAATTGTATATACTATAGAACTTTGTGGAATTGGCTTTCTCTATCTCGGATCTATATTTATAACCCAGAAATAAAGAATCTTTGAAAATATTTGCAACTGCCTCAAAAATATTTGCAACTGCCTCAAAAATATTTGCAACTAAAATCCATAAAATCCACCCAAAATCTAGATCTAGCAACTGAAACTCCCAGTGAACTGTTGTAGCTTCCATGGCTAAAAAATATCTTTACTTCCTCAATCTTTGGCATGTGTGAAGAAAACTTCATGCTCTCATCCTTGTGGCTACCGTAAAAAATAAAATGTCTTTATGAGAAATTAGGGTTGTATCTTTCTTTATCTCTCGTGAGGATGGGTCAAAATGAGAGTCTTTATTTAATCCCTTGTTGTAGCTTGCTTTTTGGCTTTTTCCTCCTATGAGAGTCAAATGAATCTTTATTCTTTAACAAGATTTTTCTTTACTTTCCTTGGGTCCCATCATGCCCTTTTAAATAATAAAAGAATCTTATTTTATTTAAGCATTCAACTTTGTTGAAGGGGGGCACCTATTATAATAAGCCTCAATATTAAAATGAAATGACTTTACTTTCAGCTCACATGACTTATGTTTTATGAGTTTTATAAAAATTAAAAAAAACTATTTTCCTACCATCCACTACTCCATGCATCAGCCTAACACTTATTAGAGAGAAGACTTTTCCTTGGAGCTTTCCAAATGCCTGTTGTGCTACCACTTGGCAGCATCCACATTCTTCCTGAGCGAACCTTCTTTCTAGAGTGTGAGTTGTTGATATGGTTTTGCATCTAACAGTTTTTGTGTGCCATATTTAAAACCCTAACTCTGTATTCTATTTGAAATGGTCACCATTCTATGTCTAGGCTGAGCCTTCAATGCTAGAGGCTTGGTATTTTCATGTTTTATGGTGTCTGCATTCTAAAATAAAACCACAGTGCCACATTCATTTTTCCATTGTCTAATGATTATAACTATGGAGCGACACATCTATGACTTTGGTAGCGTGCTCTTTGAAAGCATGTGCTTGTGAAATGGAGGCTTCTTACTTTGTGAGGTTGAGCCTCTTGATGGTGTTTAAAATTGTGATTTTTTACCTTATTAAGGGCAACATGATCTTGGTTGTGCCTCATCTTATGCTATGCGCCTTCATTTTAAACATGGCCACACCTTCAATGATACTTGCATCTGTAGTACCTCCATTTTCTAATGCCATTAGGTTAGTGTTATTCTTTGTATTGTTGTACCATATCTGATGGTTGCTTCATTCAATTTTGGCTAAGCTTACTTCCCAAACTGGCCAGGCTTTGCTTCTACATGGCTTCTACCATTGAATCTAAGGTCACGCATTGCTATATGACTACACAATAATTATTAAGCCATTCTTATGAATGCTTCATTTCTTTTGAGTGTAACACTATGCCATACTCTAAATGGATGCACCTATGATCATTTTGATTGTGTTTGAGCTACTTTCCTTTTACAAGGCAGTGAGCTTTCTCATATAGTTGCACTGAGTATATAGTGGCTTGTCCATTGATATATAGAGGCCACTCCACTTTTTAATATGAATGTGTCTCATCTTCTATATCTAATCCTTCACTATAAAACTACATTGCACATTCCTCTATTGGCAGTGCCTTTGGTTTGTATGGGCTGGTTTGTAGACATTTCTGGCAGCGCCATTTCTATAGTGACAGAGTCTTCAATAATATCTCATTTTGATCTATTGAGCTTCTGAGAGAAATACTAAGGTTGTGTAGGCTTTCATGGTAGTGCCATCATCGGTGGCTTCATGATGCTATATTCCTTTTTTGATGGCTTGCACCCACTAAGATGATCGTACCCTATCTTCATCACTAATTCTATCTGAATGACTACACTATAGGTCTAAAAACCAACACCATTATTGATGATTAGCCTAAGTCTTCTATTTGGTTGAGCCGAGCCTATCTTGTATTGGTAAGCTACCTTATAGCTTGCACTTTCTATTAGAAGTTTCCCTCTATCTTCATCAAGAATGCCATGTTATCCTTGTGACTTGGCCTTTCATTTATGATGTTGTAACATAGATATGGAGGCTTAACTATCCTTATAATGGTGCCTTTAATATAACTATTGACAATGAATGTACTCTCATCCTTTGATTAGGCTCGCCATTTGTTTCCTTGAATTGCTAAGACTCAAATTTGGACCAGTGCACTTTTATGAATGTTGAGTTCTCATTGTTTGTTGAGCTAAGACTCCTCTTGGGAATACTGAAGGTTTCATTTGTATATAGATTCTTTGCACCTATGAATGCAGTAGTACCTCGAGAGGCTAATTATGCTAGTGCATGCTTTTCATTATGAACATCTAGCTATAAAAGGCCTCTAATCCCATTCTTGTCTCACCATATTCTATGCTGATGCAAACCTTTATGATGGTAGCCAAGTGCCTTAGATTTGAAGGTCTAACCACTTATATAGCTGTCTATAAAACTTGATTGTCATCCTTGTCATCATATTAGTGTTGCACCTCTATGGAGTGACCACCATCCTTCTATGAAAACTGCATCACCTCTATATGGGTTGAGTCTTTGAGTTGATAACTTTGATGCATTTGAACTCAAAACCAATGTCATGATTTCATATTGTCTTGGGCTTTTAATGGTAGTGCCATTGTTATGTGACTTTATCAATGGAAGCTACTCCTCTACATACTTGGTGTCTTTGTAATGAGCTTCTGGGTTCTCTGAGTTTGAAATTATAGGCCAAAACTTCATATTTTATGGTTTGCACCATTTAGGCTGGTAGAGTCTCCATTATATGTGATGTGGTGAAGAATTTTATGAAGGCATGTGTATCTTAAATACTTGACACATGAGAGCCTCTCATGATATGTTGATCCTTTCAAATGCAGTGAAGATTCTATCATTCAACATTGATGCTCCTTTCATGCTTTGTTCCTTGAAGAGTGTTGTGCCTTGGAATTAACATAGACCAAGTTCCCTCCTACTACCATAAAACCATAAAACCATGAAATTTTAAAATAGAGTGAAGAATTTCTCAACATTTCTTGGTGACTAGCTAGGAAAGTGAGCCTACTCACTTGAATCTTAGAATCTTTAGTTTCACAAGCTACGGTTTTATCCATTGGGCATATAGAGTCAAAAATAAAACTAAAATATTCACCCAACTGAAAACAAATGGGAACCAGAACTTGTTGTGCAACCAAACAAAACACAACTACCCAGCAAATCAACTAGATTTGAAACTAAAATTATGCTGAATAGTGAAATACTCTATAACTAAAACCAACTGACCATAACTGATGATGATTGAAACCTTTGAAATTGACATAGAGATAAATCATAGAAAATGACCTCTCATACTTTATAGCAGCTGAGACTTATCAAAAACAAACTAACTAAAAATCTAAAATCTAACTAATATTGCAGCTGCAACTTATTACTGAGTTCCAATTACTGACATATGAAACATATAGGGACATGCCCATTCATAGGAATGGAAAAATAACTATTGGTGTGGATGATTCTGCTCCACTAAATCCATATAGAACTGATAATATACCAAATGAAATGCATAAATAAAAATATCAGGAAATTGTATCTTTTGGCCTGCCTTATTTTCAGAGGCTCATCCTTTGCACAAAAATACCAGTCAGGCTGATTTGCATGTTGCTCATACTTCAGTGGAGGGTGGGAAGGGAATACCAATTGTTGGAGCTCATTTCTTTGCTTGCATTTGAAAACTTCGATCAACCAGACTTCATCAGTGACCTCTTTTTTATGCTCTCTCACAAGTTCATGATTCAGAATAGTATCAAAGTTAGGCTTGTAAGTGAGTGAATGACTCATCACAACTTTGAATCTGATTGGAATTCCTTCTTGAACCTTGAATATGAAGGATGTATAATGTGACTCAGTATGTGACTCTTCAATTTTGCAAATGCCTCATTGAACCTCATCATCTTGTAGTTGTAAATCTTCATCAAGAAGACAATATCCATTTTCAAGAATGAAGAACATATCAGCTCTTACACAAGTTCCTTCTTCAAAATTTTCTCCATGATCTACTATATTAGGCTTTACAAAACAATCTTTCACTGGCTCAATGGTGGGATCCTCTCCATCCAAAATATGATAGCCTTGTTGGATTATTGAGAATAAATCTTCATTTTGTTGTTCATGTTGTTCGTGCATCTCTGTGCTATCTTCTTCAAGATGTGAAAAATTATTGTAGAAATAAAGACATTCTATATTTGTAGATTCAGAAATTTCCTTTGCAACTTCTTCCTCAAGATGAGGTATATTTTGTGTATAATCCTCTACCCAGTACTTTTCAACTTCGAAGCCCCATTCTAAGTACTTTTTAGCTTTAGAAGAGCCAATTCATCATCATTATCTAAATCTTCTTTATTACTTGATTGAAATTTTGAGTCACACCTTGCCACATGTGTCTGATGCTAATAACCAGAAAGACACCTTGAATAAACAGGAGACACCTTCTTGCTTGCATTTTTATCCTTGAGACTCAAACATTCTTTAAAGTCAAAGTGATAAAGCACCTGATCTATGGCTTCTATGGACTGGTTTGCAGCTATAGAGGTTTGTAAAGAATAATTTTCAAGATTATTGGGTCTCTTCTATGCCTAAGGGAGAATCACTTCTATAAGCCAACCACATTGGTATTGCTCTTCATAAGGATTCTAAGGAATGAAATTTGGATCAGCCTTATACATGGCTTGATCTTTTAGCTCATTGATCTCATGGGTGAGGGTTGTTATAAGTTATTTTACTTCCAACATCTCCTTATGATTTGACAAATCAATAGGGAGGGTGGGTGGATTTGAAAAATTATGCATTTGGCTAGAAGAAAGAGCCTAAGACAAGTAATTTGTATGAGGTATCAATGGTTTTAAGGATAGAGGAGGCAATTTTATAGCCTTTATGAGGCTATTTTCATCTCTAATAGCAAGATTATATGATTGAGGCAGAGTTTCACCTCCTAAGGGTTGAATCATAACAAAGATCTTAGGGTCTAAAGCCTTTAAATAATACATAAATGCAAAAACTAGAGATGGCCTGATATCAATAGAGAATTTCTACCATACCTTATCAAATCTTGAATTAAAGTCACACATGCTCTCCATTGGATGCCTCTTGATTGTGATGAGATTTTGGGTAAGAGAGTTAACATCCGTCCTCTCTTTGAATTGATTGTAGATGAGATCACCTAGCTGATCCCATCTAGTAATTAAACCAGGCTGTACCCTCTATACCATTCTTTTTCTTTGCCTTTGAGTGAAGATGCCAACAATAGAAGGGCATGATTCTTAGCTATGACACTATGAATGGTGCACAAATTTACAACATCCTAAATATGATCTGTAGGACAAATTGATCCATCTCCAAGAAAATGAGGAAATGATTTCCATGCTGCATCAAGAACCTAGCCTTGCTGTTGTAGAAGTAAAGGACTTGAATCCCAAGTTACAAAAGACAAGTTTATTGTAGGAATATTCAGATGCACATAGATACCTAGGGCTACCGTGGTCTACAGAAGAAAATATCTAAGAAAGATTCACTAGTAGAGCCACCAAGTGGAAGATTCATGCTCCCATGAGCAGATATTTTTGTGATTTTCCACCAAAACCACAAAATACAAACAAAGATTCAGTGAAAACAAAGACCCAAGTCTTTGATTCCAGTCCCATCAGGCGTACCAAAAACTATTGATTTATAAAATTGCATGAGTTTCAACACCAACATGGGAAACTTCAGGAATGTGGGATTGATCCTTGAAATGACCTCTAGATTTTATAGAAGCTGGCTCTTCCTTTTAATGGGGGTTTTGGGAAAGGGAAGAAAAAAACAAGATTGCAAAAATAAATGCCTAATCCTATGGTGATATACTAGATTTAAAACCTAACTTGAATCAACACAATGATTAAACCCTAAATGATTTTACTAGAAAAATTAAAGAGTAGCATGCATGATCAATATCCCAATTTATAAATCAGATTTATCAGAGGCTAAGAAACAAAAAGAAAGAAGCAAGAAAAAGAGATACAGTCAATATACATAAAGCATCACTCCTTTTATTTTTTGAATGGAAACAAATTACAGAGGCAATGTTGCACAAAATAAAATGTTATAACCCTCATTTGAGGCTTCTGCTAAGGCAAAAACAAATCTTTGATGCTGCTCAAAAAATCTTCTAATCTCTATATATCGAACTCTTTGTGTACAACTGTATATACTATAGAACTCTATGGAACTAGCTTTCTCTATCTCGAATCTATCTTTATAACCCAAAAATAAAGAATCTTTGAAAATATTTACAACTGCCTCAAAAATATCTACAATTGAAACCCATAAAATCTACCCAAAATCTAGATCTCACAACTAAAACTCCCAGTGAACTGCTATAGCTTCCATGGCTGAAAATATCTTTGCTTCCTCAATCTTTGGCTTGCGTGAAGAAAACTTCCTGCTCTACTCCTTGTGGCTACCATGAAAAATAAAGTGGTTATATGAGAAATTAGGGTTGTATCTTTCTTTATCTCTTGTGAGCATATGAGTCAAAATGAGAGTCTTTATTTAATCCCTTGTTGTAGCTTGCTTTTAGGTTTTTACCTCCTATAAGAGTTAAGTAAATCTTTATTCTTTAATAAGCTTTTTAGTTACTTGCCTTGGGTCCCACCATACCCTTTTAAATAATAAAAGAATCTTATTTTATTTAAATTTTTTACTACCACGATTATTTGAGAGACTCTTTTTATTGAAGCATTCAACTTTGTAAAAGAGGGCCCACCTGTTATAATAAGGCTCAATATTAAAATGAAATGAATTTACTTTCAGCTAATGTGACTCTTATGTTTTATGAGTTTTATAAAAATAAAACAAACTACTTTCTTACCCTCCATTGCCTCCATACATCATCTTGGTGCTTATTTGAAAGAAGACTTTTCCTTGGAGCTTTCCAAATGCCCGCCATGCCACCACTTGGCACCATCCAAATTCTTCCTAAGTGAACCTTCTTTCTAGAGTGTGAGCCATTGATCTGGTTTTAAATCTGATGGTTGTTGTGTGCCATCTTCAAAACCCTAAATTTGTGTTTTGTTTGAAATGGCCGCCATTCTTTGTCTAGGTTGAGCCTTCAATGCTGGAGGCTTGGTATTTTCATGTTTTATGGTGCCTGCATTCTAAAATAAAACCACAGTGGTACATTCATTTTTCCATTGTGCCATGATTATAACTATGGAGCCATGCATCTATGACTTTGGCAGTGTGCTCTTTGAATGCATGTACTTGTGAAATGGAGGCTTCTTGCTTTATGAGGTCGAGCCTCTTGATGGTGTTTAAAACTATGATTTTTTACCTTATCAAGGGCAAAATGAGCTTGGTTATGCCTCATCTTATGCTACGTGCCTTCATTTTGAACATGGCCGCACCTTTAATGATACTTGCATCTACAATACCTCTATTTTTTATGCCATTAGGTTAGTGTTATTCTTTGTATTGTTGTGCCATAACTGATGGTTGCTTCATTCAATTTTGGTTGAGCTTACTTCTCAAACTAGCTAGGCTTTGCTTCTACATGGCTTCTACCATTGAATCTAAGGTTGCGACATGCTATATGACTACACAATAGCTATTAAGCCATGCCTATGAATGCTTCATTTCTTTTGACTGTAACACTATGCCATACACTAAATGGATGTGCTTGTGATCATTTTGATTGTGTCTGAGCTACTTTCCTTTTACAAGGCAGCGAGCTTTCTCATATGGTTGCGCTAAGTATATAGTGGCTTGTCCATTGATATAGAGAGGCTACTCCTCTTTTTAATATGAATGTGTCTCATCCTCTATATCTACTCCTTCACTCTAAAACTATATTGCACATTCCTCTATTGGCAGTGCCTTAGGTTTGTATGGACTGGTTTGTAGACATTTATGGTAGTGCCATTTCTATGGTGACAGAGTCTTCAATAATATCTTTTTTTGATCCGTTGAGCTTCTAAGAGAAATCCTAAGGATGTGTAGGCTTTCATGGTAGCACCAACATTGGTGGCTTCATGATGCTATATTCTTCTTTTGATGGCTTGTACCCACTAAGATGACCACATCCTATCTTTATGGTTGATGCTATCTGAATGACTACACCATAAGTCTAAAAACCAACACCATCATTGATGATTAGATCGAGTCTTCTATTTGGTTGAGCTGAGCCTATATTGTATTGGTAAGCTACCTTATAGCTTACGCTTTCTATTAATAAGTTGCCCTCTATGTTCATCAAGAACACCATGTTAGCCTTGTGACTTGGCCTCTCATTTATGATGTTGTAACATAGATATGGAGGCTGAACTATCCTTATAATGGTGCCTTTGCTATAACTATTGACAATGAATGTGCTATCATCCTTTGATTAGGCTCACTCTTTGTTTCCTTGAATGGTTGAGACTTAAATTTGGATGAGTGCACTTTTATGAATGCTGAGTCCTCATTGTTTGTGTATCTGAGACTTATCTTGGGAATACTAAAGGTTTCATTTGTATACAGATTCTTTGCACCTATGAATGTAGTAGTACCTCGAGAGTCCAATTATGCTAGTGCCTACATTTTATTATGAGCATTTGGCTATAAAAGGTTGGTGATCCCATTCTTGTGCCACCATCTTCTATGCTGATGCAAACCTTTATGATGGTAGATGGGTGCCTTAGATTTGAAGGCTGAACCACTCTATAAAACTTGATTGTCATCCTTGTCATCATATTAGTGTTGCACCTCTATGGAGTGACCGCCATCCTTCTATGAAAACTGCATCACCTCTATATGGGTTGTCTTTGAGTCGATAACTTTGATGCTTTTGAACTCAAAACCAATGTCATGATTTCATATTGGCTCGAGCATTTAATGGTAGTGCCACTGTTATGTGACTTTGTTAATGGAAGCTACTCCTCTACATAATTGGTGTTTTTGTAATGAGCTTCTAGGTTCTTTGAGTTTGAAATTATAGGCCAAAACTTCATATTTTATGTTTTGCACCATTTAGGCTGGCAGAGTCTCCATTATATGTGTTGTGGTGAAGAAGTTTATGATGGCCCATGTATCTTAAATACTTGACACATGAGAGCCTCTCATGATAGGTTGATCCTTTCAAATGCAGTGAAGATTCTATCATTCAACATTGATGCCCCTTTTGTGCTTTGTTCCTTAAAGAGTGTTGTGCCTTGGAATTAACATAGACCAAGTTCCCTCCTAGTACCATAAAACCATGAAATTTTGAAATGGAGTGAAGAATTTCTCAATAGAATGTTAGATTGGGAATCAGACAATGATAACTTTCAAGTCCAAGGAATATGCTACTACAAGGCCTTTGGAGCTGGTTCATACTAACTTGTGTGGACCAACAAGGACAAAAAGCCTACAAGGTGAAAGGTATTTTATGTTTCTCATCAATGATTTCTCTAGAATGACATGGGTTACGTTTTTGAAAGAAAACTTAGAAGTTTTTAGTAGATTCAAGATCTTCAATTCTATGGTTGAAAATGAAATGAATGCTAGATGAAATGAAATGAAGGTTTGATAGAGGTGGTGATTTCACATCAAATGAGTTTCTTGAACTTTTTCAAGAACATGGAATCAAAAGACACTATGCAGATTCTAGAACCCCTCAACAAAATGGTGTTGTAGAAAGAAAGAATAGGACTATTTAGCAAATAGCCAGGACAGTATTGAATGAAGCCAAACTACCTAACATATATTGGAAAGAAGCACTTCATACTGCAATCTACATTCATAACAAAGGATAGCTAAGAAAGCATATGACCAAGACACCTTATGAGCTTTTTAATGGAAGAGCAACAACAGTCAAATGTTTTAGAGTTTTTGGAAGCAAATGTTACATCAAAAGAGATGAAGAAGGTATGGGAAAGTTTTACTCAAGAGAAAATGAAGGTATTTTACTTGGATACTCAACTACCAATAAAGCCTACAAATGCTATAACAAAAGACTGAGGAAGATAGTTGAGAGTACAAATATTAGAATGGATGAAGATTCACATCAAATTTCTGAAAGGAAGCAAGGTAAGTGGAAACAACTTCCTACACCAATTTAATGAAGGGAAGTAGTGCAATTTTTATTAGTTCTTTTCAGTTACAGTTAAGATATACATTAACAGAGAGATTAACACACATTCACAAGCAAGTATAGATGCAATAACACAAGATATACATGGGGAAAATCCTTTTGGGTGAAAAACCCCACCTTCCAAAACAAGCACAATGTATTATCAAATCTGAATAGGATTACAATACACTTGCAATACAAGTTCTTCCAGGATTTGTCACAATGTCAAATCTAGAGTAATTTCGATAGCATTTCTATACTTGCAAAAATGAATCATACATCTCCAACTCCAAGAACCTGTCTATAAAGAGTAGTATGAATGGAGGTAGCTTCTAGAGAAAGTCACACAAGGAACTTGTCCAAATCCATGTGGCCCAATTTCCAAGGCCATAAAACATGTGTATGGAACTTCTAAGAGATTCTCTTTTATCCCCTACAACCCCACAACTTGGGCACCCCAAATTTACCTAATTAAGGTATGACAGATGCTCTTACAATGTCATAAATCCATCATATATGACAACTCTTACAGCTGTAAGAGAATCTATCATAACTAACTATTAATAGAGATTCTCTTGCAACATGTCATAGTCAAACTTGGGCACCTACTTCCTCCATGCAATATTCTTTTTGACACTTGTCTTCACTTGTCATAGGATCTTCTATTTCTGGCTCTTACATGTCATAGATTCTGTCAAAGGAATCTATCATAACTCCTACGCGTCATAAACCTCTTACAACACCTAAAAGATGCTGAAATGTGAAAAAAGTCTTCTACCACAAAGTGGAATGTCTATCTCCTCATATGAGGACAAATAATACACTTAGTCACCTTCCATATAGGATGACACATCACCATACCAACTCCCATAGAGTGACAAAATCATATTTGCATACAAAATATAATAGTAGGCAAAAATTAAATAAAATTTGAATAATAAATGCCAAGAACTTGCAAAAGGTTGAGACACCTTAATTCCCAACATTCTCCCACTTGTCAAACACTTTTCAAGAGATAATAGAATGATAGGATTTAACTTCTAGGGGCCAAGATGCCCATAGACTCTAAACACCATCTAAACTTCTTTATGCTCACAGACTTCATCAAAGAATCTGCAACATTCACTAAAGTATCAATTTTCCCCAAATTCACCTTCCCAATCCTCTACCATATCACATACAAAGTGGTACTACACATCATTGTGCTTGGTCCTCACATGAAAATTAAGATTCTAAGATTCATCACCAAACATATGGTACTTTGGCTGTCATGCCTACATTTCCCATGCGGTCACAACACACAAACACACATGTCATGTCCACATTTGCCATGTGGTCATGACACGAACTACAAAAAACTTTTCTACCTATCCCTAAGAACCCCCTTGCACGTGTCTGCGTGCTCGGTGGTAATACGCCTAAGGCATAAACATGTCAACAAAACCATAAGAGTGAAGGCCATCTAGGGGGTATGCGACATGTAGTGTGTCGCGTCTAGGGTTAGACTGGTTTAATCTGAACCCTAAGCTTCCTAGGTGAAGATGATTCCATCAACAACTCACCTTAATTTAACCTAAGCTGAAAAGTGATAAATAGAACAATGGTGAGATGGCACGTGATTCAAGTGGAATAATGGATTTGAAATAATTAAAACAATGCATAAAATAAACCCTAAAAATCTAACAAAATTCTAGTTTATCAAAAATAAATTTTAAATAAAAAGGTTAAGAATAAATTCTCAATAAAGAATTCAATAAAAACTTAAAAAATAAAATTAAAGTAAAACTTAAGAACAAAACCAACGATATCAAGAAGATAATAAAATATAAAAATTAAAAAGACAAGGCATCAATTAAATTTAACTGAAGAAACCGAGTTTGTCATTAAACATAATTTTGGTAATATGTTTGATATCTCACTTGAAAATTTAATGGATGAGGAAGGAGGGTTTAAATACCCCTCCCTGTAAAATAATAATAATAAAATCAATTAATAATTACAACGTAAAAATTCTGCCAAGGAAAAGAAACAATAAATCCCATAAGTGAAATTAAATATAAGGGAAAAATTCTTCCCAACTGAATAAATTTAATATCCAAGAGTTACAAATAAACAATAAAGAAGATGAGGTTTGAAAAGAATAAAATCAAATCCCCACAAATTAAATCCTCCCAATAAAATAATATCCTCATAAACAAAATAAGGAAAGCCCTAAATTGAAAATAACACTAAGTCTTCAAATGAGCAACCCTATTTTGATTTCTAAGTTTTCTCTCCTCTTTTGCCCTAATCTCTTATTTTCATTTCCATCTCTTTCTTTACCCTAATCCTCATCTTAGCTTCTCCTCTTTCATTGTGTGCAGGTAGGGTTTTGGATAGTTGGGGAAGCCAGGAAGAGGCTTCCATTTCTTCCCATGGAGGTATAACAATGAGGTTATTAGGAATTTTAAGTCTCCTTCCATCTAGCAGAGAAATTTGAGATAGATAAGAATATCCCGTGTTATTCTGTATGTGCTTTTAAATCTTTTTTTTCCCTTGTTGTATATAGAAATAGGAAGAGAGCATGGAGGCCGACGACATGAAGAAGCCACAAGGGGCAGCACAGAGCTAATGGAGGAGGCTGATGGTATGGTTGTGCTATAGTGATCCATGGAGTGGAGTCTGGCAGGGGTGGCATTGCAGTGTGAGGATGGAAAAAATGGTTAAGGGGTAGGCGTGGTTGTTGCCACATGGTGTTCGACGTGGGTAGGGTTGAGATTAGGGGCTGCCGGGTTTAAAGGAAGGAAAGGGGGGGTGTGGGGGAGGAGGCTTGGCCTCCACCCACACTCTCCTCCCCCAAACCCCTTTCATAAGACAGAGGTGCTATGGGCAATGCCGCCACCCACAGTCCCTCAAAAAAAAAAATTTGTTTTTTAAATTTTATTTTGTATATTTTTTTTTAACATGTAAACCTCTAAGATCTAACAGTCCGTTAGGGTTATAAAGCTCACAATTTCTTCATGTATTCTATATTGTTAGAAATACATTTCGCTATATATATACATCAATTTAATGTATATAAATGTATATATATACCTATTTACTCGAATCTATAACATTCTTATATTCAGTAATCTAGTAAAAGCATTTATACACCTCAATAATTTTATTTATTTACATATATTCAGCACTACGACACATTTGATTTAAGGGAATAAAATACAACCTATATATATATACATATATATATTTATATATACAGATATATGTATCTCCATACATATATACCTGTATATATTTGAATAAATATACATATATATATATTTATTACATGTCTTATTTTTAACTAGGGCTTAAATAAATAGGAATGAACTTTTAGATTTGTATTAGTAGAGCAAAAATAGTAACTCTATGTACATATTTTTTTTAAACATAAAATAACAGAAAAATATATGCATCTGTTTATAGCAGTAAAAAAAACATAGAAACACATTATTCCCCCCTCCTTTTTTTATCTCTTGCAGAATATACACAGTATATAAGAATAAGTAAGCAATAATCTTTTTATGAATCATATCTAGCAACTATAATAGAAAACAACTCTGTGGACCTCTATGCAATAGCAACAAATTGATTTAAACTTCTCTCTCCTTTCTTTTACATTCACTAAAATTCTTCTAAAACTTTCACATGCATGTATTTCCTTTGCCAAGATTAATGACAAAAATGTAGCATACATTTGCTCTATCTTTCATGGTATAAAATGAACTTTATTCAACAAATTTCACACACATAAATATCTCTTTGAAAAGAATGTGACAAGAAATTAAAACAGCCCATGCATATTATTTTTTTTAAGGAAAATAACAGAAATTTTGTTTATATCTATTTTCACATCTATTCCACAATACATTGCCAACTTCACAATAAGGAAATATACAGTTTTAAGTACAATAAAACAGGAGTTTATATTACATTAAAATCATAGCTAACCCTATGGCAAGTTTCATAATAAACTTACACCAAATACAATACATTAAGGCCACAATGGCCATGGCTCCAACAGCCAACACAAGGAGATTAAAAGATCACCAACATGAGTTCCAAAACCACTCCATCTCTTCATTACAAAACCTGCAACTAAACACAACAACAAGACAACAAAACCAGCCACTACGAAAAGATCTCGTCACTTTTACTAAACCAAGGTTTAGAGTGACCAAACTTGAGTCAAATCTAGGGTTAGATAGTCCAAGTTGACCCTATACTCAAGGGTAACCACCTAGGGTAGCTTTTGGGACTCTAGGGTTCACAAAGGGGGTTAAAAATCACATTCAAATGGCCTCAAAATAAAATAAATATCAAGTGGTGTAATTCAAGTAAAATTATACAACACTCATTATTAAATAACTAGACAAGGGGTACTAAGGTCGAAATAATAAAGATTAAATCAATTACTTAAATCAAATTCAAATTCAAATGTGATCCTTAACCCTCTTGGGAATGGATCAGATTTATAGGGGATAACATAGTGTGAATTCTACCTCTGATTTTCCCATGGCTAGGGAATGTGAAACCTGCACATCTCAATCAAGTGTTAGTCATATCATAAAGATTCATAGCCGAAGCAACTGGAATTAAATTCATGCAATCGAATACAATAATAATCATCATTACATAACTCCAAATTAAATTACACTTTTAAATCATATGTCAAATAGTTCACATCACATAAATAACTAAAATATAACATTTACTATATCCCATATGTTGAACTACAAAATATCATCCACTATGATCAAACTAGATCACATATGTCAAATCAGTACCCTATCATAATCAAGAGGTAAAACATCAAGTCTGCATAATGAAGCATAGTCACTAATGTTTGATAATGTCATCACAAAATAGCATAATCGATCAAAATAAGGGAGGTAAAATAATTGGCCTCACATCCTCCCCCCCTAAGACTGAACTTCCTCTTGGAAGTCATCAAAAAGGTGAGGATAGAGTGCCCTCAAACTAGCTGCATCCTCCCAAGTCACTGTGACCTCATGATATCGATCCCACTGGACCCTTACCTGGTCCAGCTCTTGACCTCGAAGGCCCAGCGTTCGACAAGCCAATATGTGAATTGGCTCCAAAGCTAACTGCCCGTCTGCCTCTACCTGTAATGTACTCCAATCTAGCATGTGAGATAAATTAGATATATATCACCTCAAAACAGAAATATGAAAGACATCGTGGATACGTGACAGGGTAGGTGGCAATGTTAGATGATAGGCAACTGGTCCTATCCGCTCCAAAATCTCAAAGGGTCCTACAAACCGTGGTGCGAGCTTAGAGCCCTTTCCATAATGGATAGGACTCTTGTGTGGCTGCACTCTACGGAATACCCTGTCACCCACTGAGAAGCTCTGATCAATCCTCTTAGCATCGGCATACTTCTTCTACTTGTCTTGTGCCTCTTGTAACCTCTGTCTAATCAGTGTGACCTACTGCTCCATATCCTAAACTAGCTCTGGACCAATGGCAACTCTGTCCTCTATCCGATCCCAACTCAATGGTGTCCTACAAGGTCTACCGTATTGTTGGTTAACAGATTTGCCCTTATTCTGAAAATTACTTATTCTGACTCTATACCCTTCTTTCAAGAACAAATGAGTTAAACAACAAATGGGTGAACCTTTTGAATTAGTTCCCCTCTGAATTTAGGTACAGCTCCCTTTATGATTTTCAATGAATTTTAGCTTATTCAGCTAACTGAATGCATTTTTAACCAGAAAACGCCTAAGGCTGACTAACATCCATACATAGCCATGTCATGAATGCGATAAATTCATACAGCAGCAGGATAGAATGCACGGATTCTATTTTAGTACATTCGAATACATGAATATATTTATACAAACTTGCTGAACTAGTAAGGAAAATAACACATATGATGGGTTGTTCAAACAAAGAGCAATTACCAGGCAAAAGAAGATTTCTCACAGAAAATCAAATTTCACACATTTAGACGCACAGATCCAAATAAGCAGCAATCGTTCCTCTTCTCATTCACAGATGAAAATTTACTCAAACAATCATCATATAATGTAAAAAAAATAAACACAGTTTTTCTGCAAATCCCTTCCTCCTTTCTTTCTCTAACTTCTCTCCTCCTTTAAAAATTCTGAAAAACATATATATATGAAAGCCTTAACCATGTCCTCGAGAAAATTAAACCTAGAGTTAACATCACTCTGACCCATACGGGATTTAGTTTTAACAACTGATTATAAAAGATCAAAGTTGCCAGAAATAGCATAAATTAAGGGACTGAAAAAGAAAGAGCTGATGAGGTTATGACTGGGGTGATGAATCAGCATCCCCTGATTTGCTGTCGAGAGCTTGGGAAGTATGCTGGGTTCTCCACTCCTGAAAGGCAGCCACGAACTCCTGAATTTTAGAAAAGTTTGGTATGCCTATATGCTTCATCCTCAATTTCCAGACCTCCTTTTCCCTTCACATTTTCCCAAATTTTTCCTTGTGTTTAGGGAGTGCATCGATGCAGAGGTAGAGCAGGGATTCGACTTTAGAAACTCTGGAGAAATCCTCAATCAGAATATTATCATTTTCTTTAATAAAGCAGATTTTATCTCTGAAGGATTGGACTACTGCTTCAACATCTTCTACAGGCTTTCCATCATCCTTCAAGTATTTCACATCGATACATTGTAAATCATGTTGCAATGACTGAGTGAAGTCCGTTATCTCCTTAATTAGCTTTGAGACTTCAAAGCGTCCTTGTCGAGATATGGAGTTCCTCCATTCAATATTCTTTTTGTTTACATACAATAAATCCTCATCCACACCAGTCAGTTTCATCTCTGCCAAAAACTTCTCCAGCCCATATTTTCGAACTTCCTCTATTTGGTTCATCACACTGGTCCACTTGCCTTCCTCCTTAGCCCAGATAGCAACCTGTGCTTTAAGATCTTCAATGGTAGTAGCAGTCAGGTCATATATGCCTTTGAGTTCATGAATATACTTAGTTCCTTTTTGCTCAATGCTGTCTAACAAGCTATCAAATGTTTTTGAGACCATTTTGCTCCTATGAACTTGATCTAACATTTTCTGGTTGACGAGTGACTTTGGGTCGAAAGACAAGGGAACTTGTGAGATTGGCTATGGGTTAGGATTGTTAATGGCTTCAATATATTCTGCCATTGCACGCAGAGCTTGTTTTAACTCTCTTTTGTCCTTTTCATCTTTCATCGTTCGATTGACCATTCTTTTAGTGGAATCTTTGAGATGGTGTACATCTGCAGCTCTAGAGGCAGTACCGAGATCTATCTTCTCCACAGTGAAGTCATGCACTGTAGGATCTTGAACCTCTACCTCGGTCACTGGCTTGGCTATTTCTGCACTCCAGTTACTAGTGCTTGGGTCAACATCTATCCTGGACACTGTTTTAAGTCTCTTGGACTTGGGGGTCTTCCCCAGACATTTACTTACCATGTCCTCCAGAGGGAGAACAAAAGGAATCACCTTCTTTTTATCAGATATAGAGCTTTCCAGCCATTTCGGTGCAGGGTCCGAGACTGTCTTCCTGGGCTTCTCTCCGTCAGAAGGTTCATTTGAAATCATCAACATCTCAGGGACGTCTAGAAAGGTCTCTGACTGTGAACCGGTGTCAGCTGTTTCTTTCTGTTCGGGCTTGGCTCTTTGTCCCCCATAGGGTCCTCTGCTTCTTCCTCTGAATTTAAGTCGACAATTATTGTCTCAGAAGTCTGCTTTTTCCTCTTCCCCTTTGTCCTCAATCTGGTAACACGGGATGGCAGAATGTCCGTGAGGACCCTTCTGGACCTCTTGGAGGCAGGGTTTTTCTCAGCCGATGTCTTGGATGCACCTGCACCACAGATAGCAAGGGGTTGATTAGAAGAGACCATGGGAAGTGATGATGCGGCCACTGAAGAGAATTGTTGGACGGTTTTACTCTGCAGCCCTTCCTGCCTTTTTTCTTTCAACCATTTTTCAGTCCTCCTTATCACAGGAAGGGTTTTAATTTCAATTCTGTCCTCTTCTCACTTGCTCCAGTCCACCTCAGGGATGGGCAAGTGTTTTATTTTCTCAAATTGTGGATCAACCACTTGTTCATCATCAGCAAAAATTCCAGAAATGTCCATTTTTAAATTAAGAGTAATTATTTGCCCCAAAGAAAATCTGCACCATAACCTTCTCCTCACTTCGAATTCATCTGGGCAGTCCTCCCAGTAATCCTCCAGCTTAGGAAGATGCAAGTGCCCTGTCTCGGAATCTAGGTTATCTTTAACAAAACATTTACTATCAAATTGAACCCTGGCAGTGAAAAATTGAAAATTGAACCTTTTGAGGTTCACCTCCAGATTTAAAGCATCGGATTTTGAATGGCATGAATAATGCCCAAGTTCAATAGGAAAAGCAATACCACAACCCTTTTTTAATGGGAATTTATTATCAACATGTGCCAATTGTCGACATACCTCCATCAATACAAAATGATCAAATACATATCTAGGCAACTTCAGGGGTTCACCATCAAACCCTCCAACTCTGATATAAGTAAATTCAGAAAACTGGATGAAAAAGCTGCCGTAGATACTGATCAATTGCATTGCTTCACTGGTCAGTCTCTTACCTGGATTGCCTGCCAGTTCATAGGTTATTTTTCTAGTAAAGACATCATTAATTCTTTTATAATTTTCGTAACAATTTTTTCTTTGCAACTGTGAGTAATATTGATAAATTTTGCTGCTTTCATCTAAAGGCTCATGAGGCAGGTCAAACCAATCTCTTGTGGATGCTAAACAGTAAAACAGATAAGAAGACATAAAGAAATCCCTGTTACCCAGATGATTATTTAAACTCTGATGCAGACAGTCAGCTATTATCTCAGCCCAATCCAAGTATTGTTCACCCTGAAGGACGACTTGTATAAAAAAAATACATCCAGTCTTCCCAGTAATAGGCATGTTGATTGCCTCTCAATCTGTTCAATAACACCACAATATCCCTTACTTCCTGTATTAAATGATCTCTAGTAAGGGGTCTAGGCAGCCTTGAACCGCCTTTTTGAAATTTTAGCAGCTAATTTCTTGCTATCACACTTCTGTATGTTGGTCTCTTTTCTGAGAAATACCCATTGGAGGAAGTAATGTCAAGATTAGAATATGCCTCCTTAGGCGGTATCTTCATCACAGACATGAGGGTTTGTCTGTCAACGTGAAATAACACATCCCCATTTGCTTTTCTGACACACCTGTGTTGGGGATCATATCTGTGTATACACTCTTGAACCAATTCAGGGCAGAATATAGCTTGAGGAAAGGCTGTGGCTTCAACTAAACCACTGTCCACAATTTTCTTCATGGAGGGGGTTTGGACAGGATTTCTAGTTCTTCCTATGAATTCCTCTAAGTCATATTGAACCAAAGCAGTATCCCCAAATTCTGAGTGAGAGTAAGTGAGACCAGGGCCATGTTCGTCTCCCAAACATGTAGATTTCAAAGACATATTGGGGCGATTATAATAATAAACTTCGAATTTCAAAAATAACAGAAATTCTGGAGGCTTTTCTTTCCAGTATAAGAATTCAGAATAGCATAGGGGAAACAGAACTCACCTTCAGGAAATTTGAATTCACTACGAAAACTTTGAAAAACGAGAGCCTTACACTTCCAGCACTGTCCTTCTCCACAATGCACAGTATATTTTCTTGCTAAAATTAGCTTGTTCTTGGTTAATAATGGCACTTACCAGAATGAATGATTGTTGCTCGGAACAATACGTGCCAAAAATATTTGAAGAGACGTGAACTCTGATTTGTTCATTAATAGCAAGTAATGTTCACGCGCCATCATGAGGTACAATAATTATCTGTAGCCTCTGTTAAATTAGAGCTCTCGCTTTTATGATGAGTTTCTGACAAAATCTCCTCCAACTTTCCAGCTAAATTTGGCTTGGAAAACCGCGGGAGCAAATGGGACCAAATTTATCAAATCCTTGAACCATTGAACCATTGAACCATTGAACCTTTGGGACATGGTTCAACACAGTGGTTCATTATGAAGGTTCAAAACATGCCAACTGGACCTTATGGATTGGGTCGAAAAACTATCTTACGGAAACAAGGACTTGACTCATGAACCGTTGAACTTGGGAAGACATGGTTCAATATGAAGGTTCAATGACACAAGGGTTATATAGACCGACAGAAAGTTACGCGGCTTCTAGTATAAGGCCCCGAATTATGAAACAGTGAACTCTTTGAACTTTGAACTATTGAACCCCGCGGAAGAGTTCAAGCGGAAGGTTCAACAACACATGATATAAGGCAACTGCACGACCTGACGGATGAAAAGGCTATGAATATTGAACCTTGAACTTTGAACCTTTGAACCTCGCCGAAGAGTTCATGCGAAAGGTTCGAGTTCAACCCGAAAGTTCCAAGACGCTTGAGGCAAACACAAGACAACTTGCTTTATATGACACTTCAGACACATTGAACCATTGAACCTTGGACTTTGAGAATGGTTCGGGTTCAAAGGTTCAAACCTTAAGTAACTTTGTTTACAAAGGTGACGCACGGGTAAAAATTGAAGGACCAAGAGCCGATTTACGGAACAAGGGTATGACCGGAAATATAGCACGATAAACCGGCTTTTGTTCAAGAAATATTACCGATACATAAATAAACAAGGGCGACTCAAAAGGTAACACGTATAAAGCTTGAAAGGGAGGCATACCTAATGAACTATGATGCCCATTATTGTAGGCAAACTCAACTAGATATAGATACTCCTCCCATCTAGACTGATGGTCCATAACATACATCTGAAGCATGTCCTCCAATACCTGATTCACCCGCTCTGTCTGCCCATATGTCTTAGGATGATAAGTGGAGCTAAAGTTGAGCTGTGTGCCCAACGCCTGCTGCAAGGCTCTCTAGAATGCTGAAGTGAAAACTGGGTCTCTATCTGAATAATGCAGTGAGGTACTCCATGTAATCTCACAATATCATCTAAGAATACTCTTGCCACTGTTGGCGCATTGTACGTCATGCGTACAAGTGAGAAAGGTGCTACTTTGGTCAACTTGTCGACTGTCACCATGATGGCATCATGGCGACGCGAAGACATAGGAAGACCAATAATGAAATCCATGGAAATGGTGTCCCATTTCCACTCAGGTATATCATGTGGGTATAGAAGACCTACTAGATGTTGATGCTCAGTTTTGACCCTCTGGCACTCAAGGCATCGAGCAATAGACTCTGCTATGTCACATCTCATACCTACCCAATGGTACAGCTGTCGAAGATCAGCATGCATCTTCTTCACCCCTAGATGAGCTACATATGGTGCTCTGTGAGCCTCTGATAACACTACAGTACATAGGTCACCTGCGCAGGGTACATAGATGCACTATTGATGATGAAGTAAATCATCTGCCTCAAGTGAATACCTTACAAATTTGCCCACAAGGGCCCTCTGTGCACTGATCTCCTACTGCACCTCTAGATATCACTCATCCTCTGGCAAATGCTAAATAATATGATCCCTCAAGTCCACACTCAGAGTCAAGGTCAAGAGCTCGTGGCACCTCTAACTCAATGTGTCAGCAACCACATTCTCCTTCCCTTTGATGTAGTGGACATCAAAGTCATACTCACAAAGGAACTCCATCCAACACCGCTAACGGGCGTTTAGATTCAGCTGTGTAAAGATGTACTGAAGGCTATGATGATCAGAATGGAGCTCAAAGTGATGACCCAACAAGAGATGTCTCCATCAAACTAGAGCATGAACTACTACCGCTAACTCCAAGTTGTGTGTGGGGTAGTTCAGCTCATGGGTCTTGAGCTTTCACGACTCATATGCGATTGCTCTACCACCCTACATAAGTACATCTTCCAATCCCTCAAGTGATGCATCCATGCAAACCATAAAATCTACTACAAGATCAGGAACCACTAAAATAGGAGCACTGATAAGATGCTCCTTGAGGACCTCGAAGGCCCTCTCACACTGCTCAGTCCAAAGAAAGCTCTTCCCTTTCTGTTGAAGGGAAGTGATGGGGTGCGCAATCTGAGAAAAACCCTCTACAAAGCAACAGTAATAACTAGCTAACCCCATAAAACTCCTGACCTCTGTCACACTAGTGGGTGCTGGCCAATCCCTGATAGCCCTAATCTTTGATGGATCTACTAAGATTCCATCACCAGATAGGATATGCCCTAGATAATGAACCTCTGTCCTAAAAAATGCACACTTCGCGAAGTTCCCATAAAGATTCTGCTCTCACAAACACTGCAGAATCTGATGAAGGTGCTCCTCATGCTCCTCCTCAGTCTGTGAATAGATCAAAATGTTGTCAAGGAAAATGATCATGAACTGATCTAAATAGGTACGGAACACCTCGTTCATGAGACTCATGAACACTGCAGGGGTGTTCGTCAAGCCGAAGGGAACCACTGTGAACTCATAGTGGCCATAACAAGTTCGGAAGGCAGTCTTATGGATATCTACCTCTGTGATACGAGCTGATGATACCTGGACTTCAGGTCTATCTTAGAGAACACCCTGGCTCCCTACATCTGATCAAAAAGATCATCAATCCTAGGTAGAGGATAACGGTTCTTCACCGTCACCTTATTCAACTGCTTGTAGTCCATACACAAATGAAGAGACCCATCCTTCTTCTTCATGAAGATGACAGGAGCACCCCAAGGTGAAATGCTCGGTCAGATGTGCCCCTTCTCGAGCAAGTCCTCCAACTATAACTTGAGGTCAGTGAGCTCATGTGTGGTCATCCTATAGGGTTCATGAGACACTGGCTCAGCACCTAGCACTAAGTCTGTGAAAGTCTACCTCATGTCAGGGTGGCATCCCTGGTAACTCTACTGGAAACATGTCAGCAAACTCTCTAAGGATGGGATGATCATCCAAAGATGCCTCAGGCTCGTCATCTGATCTGTCGCTCACTGTGATGGCAAACATCTGACATCCCTTCTGCATGCAGCACTTAAGCTATTGAGCGGATATCATACATACTGCTATGGGCTTCTACATGCCCACTATCTTAACTGATGTGCCGTGATCATCTAAATAGTTGATCGCCTTCCAGCGACAATCTAGCTTGGCTCGATGAGCCGCAAGCCAATCCATGCCCAACACCACATCATATGATCCCAATGTCATGACTCTAAGGTTGTATACTGTGGTAAAGGGTCCCAAGGCAATCTCGCAGTCATGGACTAAGGCATCTACTATTAGGTTGGCACCCGATGCCAACTCAACCACCCACCTATCACCTTGCCTAGAGGCCACCAGCCTGCAACGATATGAATGAATCAGTAGCACAATAATCAAAGAGAATAGAAATGAGATTACCCCCAATCATACCTGACATCTCAATCACCAACGCCTAAAAATTTGCCTCGCATTTATCAACCGCTACAAACATGCGGTGGGATCTACCCACATCACCAACAGTCTACTCAGATCCTCCTGCACGAGGCTATCCCCCTACTATAAAACCCTGTGGACACTCTCTAGCTAGGTGTCTAGCTCCACCACAAACATAACAAGGGCCCCTAGCCTAAACCTATCTAGTTTGAGTCCTACTTGACTATTGCTGCCTTGATCTACCAGTATACCCCTACGAGCCCCTATAAGACTGCTGTGACCTCACGGGTCCCACAAGTGATCAGGGCCTCTAATCTCTACATGGGCCCTGCTACTGCCAACCTCTATTATGTCCCCCATGTGACCTCTACTGTGTCTTAGCTCTCTGCTACTGATGTGGCTATTGCGGTTGTGGGGGCCTAGGAGGTAAAGGTCCGGAACTGAATCCTCCTCTGTGAGGTGTCTGTGAGGGTCGACAAAAACTCTACTGATGCTGCTGTTGTCCTTGATCCTAAAACTAAGGGCATGAACCCTGCCCTCATCCCTGAATCTCCTCAGCGATGTATGCCTTCTCGGTAGCATCATTCAAAGTCTAGGGATCTACCATCCGAACAGGCCCTGCTATACTATGGTTAAGTCCTTTAATAAACTTATGCATCAAGATTTTCTCGTCATGGAGATACTCCGCATATCTAGATAACTCTATAAACCTACTCTCATACTAAGCCACTGAAAGACCCCTCTACTGTAGGTCATGGAACTCGTCTATACAACACTGCTTGTAATGGTCTGATAAGTAGCATGCATTAAAGCACTCAACAAAGGTCTCCCATGTGAGGGTGTCTAAAGAAAGGTGATGCTTGCACTCCTCAATGTGCCACTAAGTAGTTGTTGTGTCTTGCAACAAGTGTACTGCCACACAGGCCTTCGTGTTGCCCTCGTAAGGACACAATGCAAAGCATCTATCTAAACTAATAAGCCAGGCCTCTGCCTCGGCTCCCTCTGTAGTCCTAATGAATGTAGGAGGGTTCAACCTCAATATATCCCTAATAGGGTCTCCTCTATCTCTAGGCCTCCTGATAGGCTCATCTATATAGTAGTCATAAGGCCTATGACCAAAGCGCTCTACTCGTACTGCCTCATCATATCTAGCATGATGTGAAGGACTCCTGCTACAGGCCCTATCAGCCGAACCAACCTCCTCTGTCTTTGGCAACTTGACATAAGGCTCCACACATGGTGCCCCTCATGGCTCTACGTGGGGCTCCACACGTGGCTCAACACGGGACTCAACTCGTGGCTCCATGTGTGGCTCCTCTCGCAGATCCTCGTGAGGCTCGACACGTGGCTCTATGCGTGGCTCAACTACAGCCAGTAGAAGCCTATCTAGAACTGCCTGTAAGGCCTACAAAATCTGTGGACCAATATCTAGTATGACTGGTGGTGCTTGTGGTATCTGTGGAACTGGCTATGCCTATGGGATTGACTGATCCAGTGCCTTAGCTGAAGAGTCAGTGTGCACCTCGGCAGGTGGAGTGCGGCGAGACTGTGCTCGCCGAACTCATCGGGGAGGCATCCTACAAAAATGAGGTAATCACAAATTAATCAAAGTTGCAAAAATAAAATGTACCCAAAACAAGCTCAGTGTTTAAACTTAGGCTCTGATACCAAATGTCATGCCCACATTTCCCATGCGGTCATGACACACAAACACATGTCATGTCCACATTTGCCATGTGGTCATGACACAAACTATGAAAAACTTTTCTACCTATCCCTAAGAACCCCCTCACATGCGTCTACGTGCTCAGTGGCAATACGCCTAAGGCGTAAACATGTCAACAAAACCATAAGAGTGAAGGCCATCTAGGGGGTATGTGACATGTAGTGTGTCGTGTCTAGGGTTAGACTAGTTTAATCTAAACCCTAAGCTTCCTAGGTGAAGATGATTCTGTCAACAACTCACCCTAATTTAACCTAAGCCAAAAAGTGATAAATAGAACAATGGCGAGATGGTGCGTGATTCAAGTGGAATGATGGATTTGAAATAATTAAAACAATGCATAAAATAAACCCTAAAAATCTAACAAAGTTCTAGCAGCATAACGCGTTTTTGATAAACGCAAAAATAAATTTTAAATAAAAAGGTTAAGAATAAATTCTGAATAAAGAATTCAATAAAAACTTAAAAAATAAAATTAAAGTAAAACTTAAGAACAAAACCAATGATATCAAGAAGATAATAAAATATAAAAATTAAAAAGACAAGGTGTCAATTAAATTTAACCGAAGAAACCAAGTTCGTCATTAAACATAATTTTGGTAATATGTTTGATATCTCACTTGAAAATTTAATGGATGAGGAAGGAGGGTTTAAATATCCCTCCCTGTAAAATAATAATAATAAAATCAATTAATAATTACAACATAAAAACTCTGCCAAGGAAAAGAAACAAAAAAATCCCATAAGTGAAATTAAATATAAGGGAAAAATTCTTCCCAACTGAATAAATTTAATATCCAAGAGTTACAAATAAACAATAAAGAAGATGAGGTTTGAAAAGAATAAAATCAAATCCCCACAAATAAAATCCTCCCAATAAAATAATATCCTCATAAACAAAATAAGGAAAGCCCTAAATTAAAAATAACACTAAGTCTTCAAATGAGCAACCCTATTTTGATTTCTAAGTTTTCTCTCCTCTTTTGCCCTAATCTCTTATTTTCATTTCCATCTCTTTCTTTACACTAATCCTCATCTTAGCTTCTCCTCTTTCATTGTGTGCCGGTAGGGTTTTGGATAGTTGGGGAAGCCATGGAAGAGGCTTCCATTTCTTCCCACGGAGGTATAAGAATGAGGTTATTAGGAATTTTAAGTCTCCTTCCATCTAGCAGAGAAATCTGAGATAGATAAGAATATCCCATGTTATTTTGTATGTGCTTTAAATCTTTTGTTTTTCTTTGTTGTATACATAAATAGGAGGAGAGCATGGAGGACTATTAGATCTTAGAGTTTTAGATGAAAAAAAAATATACAAAATAAAATTTAAAAAACAAAAAAAATATTTTGTATATATTTTTTTTAACATCTAAAACTCTAAGATCTAACAGTCCGCTAGGAATATAAAGCTCACAGTTTCTTCATGTATTTTGTATTGTTAGAAATACATTTAGCTATATATATATATATATATATATATATATATATATATATATATATATATATATACAGCAATTTAATGTATGTATATATATATGTATATATATACCTATTTACTCGAATCTATAACATTCTTATATTCAGTAATCTGGTAAAAGCATTTATCCGCCTCAGTAATTTTATTTAATTACATATATTCAGCACTATGACATTTGATTTAAGGGAATAAAATACAACCTATATATATATATTTATATATACAGATATATGTATCTCCATACAAATATAACTGTATATATTTGAATAAATATATATCTACTTATTATATGTCTTATTTTTCACTAGGGCTTAAATAAATAGGAATGAACTTTCAGATTTGTATTAGTAGAGTAAACATAGTAACTCTATGTACATATTTTTTTAAACATAAAATAATAGAAAAATATATGCATCTATTTATAGCAGTAAAAAAAATACAGAAACACATTATTCCCCCTTCCTTTTTTTTTCTCTTGCAGAATATACACAGTATATAAGAATAAGTAAGTAGTAATCTTTTTATGAATCATATCCAGCAACTATAATAGAAAACAACTCTATGGACCTCTATGCAATAGCAACAAATTGATTTAAACTTCTCTCTCCTTTCTTTTACATTCACTAAAATTCTTCTAAAACTTTCACATGCATGTATTTCCTTTGCCAGGATTAATGACAAAAATGTAGCATACATTTGCTCTATCTTTCATGTTATAAAATGAACTTTATTCAACAAATTTCACACATAAATATCTCTTTGAAAAGAATGTGACAGGAAATTAAAACAGCCCATGCATATTATTTTTTTTTAAGGAAAGTAACAGAAATTTTGTTTATATCTATTTTCACATCTATTCCACAATACATTGCCAACTTCACAATAAGAAAATAGATAGTTTTAAGTACAATAAAATAGGAGTTTATATTACATTAAAATCACAGCCAACCCTATGGCAAGTTTCATAATAAACTTTCACCAAATACAATATATTAAGGCCACAATGGCCATGGCTCCAACAACCAACACAAGGAGATTAAAAGATCACCAACACGAGTTCCAAAACCACTCCATCTCTTCACTATAAAACTTGCAACTAAACACAGCAACAAGACAACAAAACCAGCCACTACAAAAAGCTCTCCTCCCTACCATAGACCTGCAAGTGGGTCACCCCCGAGCTAGGGAGTTAGGAAATCCACACAGGTATACATTCCACAACAAAACAAAAAAGAACATCAACAACACATAACAACCTATAGGATTATCACAAAACTTAACTCATAAACATGAGTTGTGGAGGGTAGGGAATGGACCTCTCAACTTCAAAGGGTTCCCAATAGATGGAATATCAAACTCATGGCCTCAAGCCAAACTCCCAAACACCATTTTCCACAAAAATCACAATAATCTCCTTGGCACTCTTGCCATTAATAATCTGCTCAACAATAAAAGCCCTCAAGGCATAAACACAAAATGTGGGAGAGACCTCAAGGAGGTTCCTTCCCCCTACCCATGACAAGTTGAGCATTACCTCCATTGGAGGTGCTCTCACCATACACCCATCCCAATAACACAATGCAAAACAGCAAAACAACCAAATCCAAAAACACAATACAATAAATAACAAGGGTGAGAAATAAGTTAAGTAGGCCTACCTTCAAAGCCCTTAAAATGGAAGCAAGTTGGTGAAGAGCTCCAAGCCTTCCCAAGCTTTCCAATCCTTCAAGCCAAGTCTCTAACTCTCCAAACTCCTCCCAAAATATAGCAAAAAGAGTAAAATTCAAAAACCCCACACTCCTCAACAAGAGGAGATAATATAGGCCATGAATTTGGCCTTGAGGAATGAGAATGTGACACTTGTCACCTTCTCCTTCCTCCCCCCATTCCACTTGCAAGGGAGAGGAAGTGTGAGGATGACAAGTGTCATCCCCTCATCCCCTCTCAATCCTCGCCTCATCCACTTGTGCTCTCACATGTGTGAGAGGGCAAGTGGTGAGGTGACAACTCCACTCACACCCACAAGAGGATAAGGGATGCCATATGGCATCCTCCTATTCTCTCAAGGAGCCATCTTCCTCCAAGATGCTCTTACACGTGTGTGAGAGTCTTGGGGGAAGCTCCCACACACTTGGGAGTCTTGGAGACCTCCCAATTATTCCTTGGAAAAGGGTTCCCAAACTTTGGGAAGGGAGATGAGTCTTTCCAAGGCGTGACTCATCTCCCACTTCCCTTATTTCAAATTTTCGACACTTTTACTAAACCAAGGTTTAGAGTGTCCAAACTTGAGTCAAATCTAGGGTTAGATAGTCCAAGTTGACCCTAGACTCAAGGGTAACCACCTAGGGTAGCTTTGGGGACTCTAGGGTTCACAAAGGGGGTTAAAAATCACATTCAAATGGCCTCAAAATAAAATAAATATCAAGTGGTGTAATTCAAGTAAAATTATACAACACTCATTATTAAATAACTAGACAAGGGGTACTAAGGTCAAAATAATAAATATTTAATCAATTACTTAAATCACATTCAAATTCAAATGTGATCCTTATCCCTCTTGGGAATGGATCAGATTTATAGGGGATAACATAGTGTGCATTCTACCTCTGATTTTCCCATGGCTAGGGAATGTGAAACCTGCACATCTCGATCAAGTGTCAGTCATATCATGAAGAGTCATAGCTGAAGCAATTGGAATTAAATTCACGCAATCAAATACAACAATAATCATCATTACATAACTCCAAATTAAACTGCACTTTTAAATCATATGTCAAATAGTTCACATCACATAAATAACTAAAATATAACATCTACTATATCCCATATGTCAAACTACAAGATATCATCCAATATGATCAAACTAGATCACATATGTCAAATCAGTACTCTATCATAATCAGGAGGTAAAACATGAAGTCTGCATAATGAAGCATAGTCACTAATGTCTGATAATGTCATCACAAAATAGCATAATCAATCAAAATAAGGGAGGTAAAATAATCAGCCTCACACTGGCTGTCACAAGAAATGGTAATCTTCTCTGCATCAAACCCAATGTCAAAATAGAATTGCTTAAGCCGAATGGCTTCCTTACAAGCATCAGTAACTTCCATGTACTATGCTTCAGTTGTGGACAAAGTGACCACATGTTGCTACTTACTCCTCCAACTAATAGTACCACCAAACATAGTGAACACATAAGTACTGGTGGATCTCCTGCTATCAATGTCACCTACCCAATCTGAATCTACAAATCCACAAATACTCATAGAATGCTGAGAACTAGTAGGATAACCATGATAGCACAAGGCATACTTAGAAGTACCTTGTAGATATTTGAAAACTCTCTTTACCACATCCCAATGTGTCTGTCTAGGATTAGCCATGAATTGGTTGACTCCCACTGCTTGGGCAATGTCTAGTCTTGTACAAACCATTGCATACATCAAACTATCAACCACACTAGCATAAGGTACTCTTCTCATATCCTCCATCTCAGAAGGAGACTTCAAACAATCCTTAATAGATAACTTAGTCCCAATCAAAATAGGAACACTCAAAGGTCTACAATTTGTCATGTTGAATCTCTCAAACACGGTCTTCACATACTTACTTAGGTTGTTGCCTTATTCTCATGGACCTTCTCACAAGTTGAGGTTGAGGTTCTTCATCTTCTTCTTCTAAACTTTCAAAGTTGCTAGAGCTCTCCTCATCATTGGATCCAATTGGTGTCTTCAGTTCAACTTTCTTAGGGGTGGGAGGAAGCTGAACCACATCATCTTTCTTTTCTTCTTTCTCTGGTTGTAGAATAATAGAAGAAGGATTGATCTCTTTGAAGATCACACTTTTTCTAAACATAACTCTTTCAACCATTGGATCCCATAGCTTATACCCTTTCACACTGATGCCATAACCAATGAAGATATATTTAACTACTTTGTTCTCAAACTTGGACCTCTTCTCCTTAGGCACATGTGCATATGCCTCACAAGAAAATACTCAAATGTGTCTTAATGAAGGATTATTACCAAAACATGCCTCCATAGGGGTCTTGTTAAAGAGCATTGATGTAGGAGACCTGTTAACCAGGTAACATGTGATAGTAACAGCTTCAGACCAAAACTTTTATTCTAGACTAGCTCCACTTAACATGTTTCTAGCCCTCTCGATCAACATTCTATTCATTCTTTCTACAACTCCATTTTTTTGAGGAGTATACGAAGTTGTCTTATACCTTATTCTTTGCAAAACTTGTTGAAATCTACTAAGAAAAACTCATTACCACTATTAGTTCTCAAACATTTAATCTTTCTATCTTTTTTATTCTCAACAAGAGCCTTAAACTCTTTGAATCTTGCAAAAACTTTAGATTTACTCCTAAGGAAATATACCCATGTCCTTCTACTATAGTAATCATCAAAATTGAAGGAACATTAATAGGACCAAAAACATTAGAGTGAACTAGATCCAACATGTTAGAAGATTTATGAGAACTATGGTAAAATAGAACACGATTTTTATTTTCCATATATGCAGTGTTCAGAGAAATCAAACTCAAGGTTACAATCATTCATACCCTCAATGAGCTTTTTATTTTTTAGGGTCCTCAAACCCTTTTCACCAATATGGCCAAGCCTTTGGTACCACAACATTGTTATCTTAGTAGGAAGTTTCATTTCCATAGAATGTACACCCTTGGGTACCTAGAAAGCATGACCATTGGAAGTAGATGCAATAGTCTTCTTGGTTGTTGGTTCCAATGGTGAGGATGAAGATTTTGAAACTTCCTTCTTCAAAACAAAGGCACTATTGCTCTAAATCATGCATGCATCAAGCTAAAATAGAGTGCCAATCTAAACACCCTTAGCTAACAATATAGCTTCTATCCTCATCTTGCATCCTCCATTTGAGAAAACAACCTGCATACCCACATCATTCAGTTTGCTTACATATAATAGGTTTCGTGTCAACCTAGGGATATGAAATACACCATTGATCTACTTCACTTGACCATCAGGGAATCTGATCAGGACTCTTCTACAACCAACTATATCCAGGTTCACCTAGGTACACCCTCCCACTATTGAGCTCTTCATACTTTAAAACCAATTTCTGTGGGATGTCATATGAAACAATACACCAGAATCAATTAACCACACATCCTCAAATGCATGTGTTGCCAAGGCAGTGACAAATGCTTCTCCATCATCTTGAGAGGACTTGTTGGAGTCAGAATCATGGTTTTTCTTCTTCTTTTTCTCCTCCTTACACTCTTCCTTTATCTTCTTTCTTCTTGTCCTTCTTCTTGTCCTTTTTCCTTTAACCTACCACAAACCACAAGAGCCTCCTTAGTTTTTTTAGAAAACTTTCTCCACATTTCTTTAGACAATAGTGAAGAAACCACTTCATCCATCTTGAAGGTGGTAGTGGTACTTCTAATGGCCATCACAAGGTGGTTCCATGAATCTAGTAAAGAACACAGTAATGTCATGCAACGATCCTCCTCCTCCATCTTCACACCAATAGAGGTCAACTAACCAACAAGCATATTAAAAGAATTGAGATGATCTACCATAGATCCTCCATCTTCCATCCTTAGAAAGTACAATTTCTTTCTTAGGAATAGCTTGTTTACCAAGGAATTAGCCTGACAAACATCACCTAGCTTCTTCCACAACTCCTTTGGACTTTTCTCCTCATGGACATTCAAGAGCACAGAATCATCCAAACAGAGCCTTATGAGACCCTTAGCCTTCCAATCCCTCTAATCCCAATCTTCTTATTTCATGCTCTAGGTTTTGGTGCCAGATATCATGAGTCATAAATCACTATCCACCAACATATCCTTGATCTTGAGTTTCTGCAACTCAAAGTTCCGTCCATTAAATTTTTCAATCTTGAATCTCCTAGATGTGCATGCCATCTCACTACAACATGCTCACAAAATACTCTACAAGACTCCCACTCAATCGAAGATTAGTACAAAAAACCCTCTACCTAGCAACTAGGACCAAAACTAGCTAGGCTCTAATACCAACTGAAAGGAAGCAAGGTAAGTAAAAATAGCTTCCTACACCAATCTAATGAAGGGAAGTAGTGCAAATTTTTCTTAGTTCTTTTTAGTTACAATTAAGATATACATTAATAGAGAGATTAATACACATTCACAAGAAATTATAAATGTAATGACACAAGATATACGTGGGTAAAACCCTTTTGGGTGAAAAACCCCACACTCAAGAACCTGCACAATGTATTATCAAATTTGAAGAGGATTACAATAGACTTGCAATGCAAGTTCTTCCAAGAATTGTCACAATGTCAAATCTGGAGTAGTTTTGGTAGCATTTATGTACCTATAAAAATGAATCATACATCTCCAACTCCAAGCACCTATATATAAAGAGAAGTAGTATGAATGGAGGTAGCTTTTAGAGCAAGTCACACAAAGAACTCGTCCAAATCCATGTGGCCCAATTTCTAAAGCCATAAAACATGTGTATGACACTTGTAAGAGATTCTCTTTCATCCCCTACAACCCCCCAACTTGGGTACCCCAAATTTACCTAATTAAGGTATGACAGATGCTCTTACAATGTCATAAATCTATCATATATGACAACTCTTATCGCTGTAAGAAAATCTAGCATAACTAACTATTAATAGTAGATTCTCTTACAACCTATCATAGTCAAACTTGGGCACCTACTTCCTCCATGCAAGATGCTTTTTGACACTTGTCTTCACCTATCATAGGATCTTCTATTTCTAGCTCTTACATGTCATAGATTCTATCATAGGAATCTATCATAACTATTATGCATCATAAAACTCTTACAACACCTGAAAGGTGTTGACAAATGGCAAAAGTATTCTACCACAAAGTGGAACACCTATCTCCTCAAATGAGGACAAAAATATATACTAGTCACCTTCCATGTAGGATGACACATCATCGTACCAACTCCCATAGAGTGACAAAATCAGATTTGCATACAAAATACAATAATAGGCAAAAATTAAATACAATTAAATAATAAATGCTAGGACCTTGCGAAAGGTTGAGACACCTTAATTCCCAACAATTTTAAATGAGCAAGAGGACTATTGTCTAGATGAACCTTCTTGCATAGAAGAAGTAGTAGAAGTTGAAGAAAAGGATGAAACCCAAGAGAAGACTGCCAAGACTCTAACCAAGTATATTAAGAAGAATCATTCATAAGATCAGATCATTGGAGACAAGAATGAAGGAGTTCAGACAAGAAGGAGGTTTGCAAGAAAAATTGAATAGGTAAACTTTGCTTTACTATCAAGAATAGAACCTAAAACCTTTAATGAGGCTAGAAAGGATGAAGGATGGATACAAGCTATGGAAGAAGAGCTAAATTAGATAGAAAAGAATCAGACTTGGGAATTGGTGCCAAGGCCTATAGACAAGAATGTGATAGAAACAAAATGGGTATTCAGGAACAAATTGAATGAAGATGGAGAAGTGATCATGAACAAAGCAAGGTTGGTTTACAAAGGTTATTCACAAGTTGAAGGTTTTGATGATGATGAAACATTTGCTTTGGTGGAAAGAATAGAAGAAATTAGAATGGTTCTTGCATTTGTAGTACATAATGGATTCAAGGTCTATCAGATGGATGTCAAATCAACCTTCCTGAATGGTGACTTAAAAGAAGAGGTCTACATAGAGCAACTTAATGAATTTCAATTATCAGAAGACCCAAGCATGGTGTGTAGACTTAAGAAGACTTTGTATGGTCTCAACAAGCCCCTAGGGCCTAGTACGCAAGATTGGATAAGTACTTACTCTAGCAAAGTTTCAAAAAAGGTATCATAGATAGTAATCTTTACATCTAAATTGAAGATGAACATATTCTAATTTTTGTTGTGTATGTTGATGATATAATCTTTTGTGGATATGATGAGATGTGTAAGAATTTTGTAGATGTAGAAAGAATTTGAAATGTCTATGTTAGGTGAACTATCTTTCTTTCTTGGACTTCAGATTTCTCAATCAGATGATGGTATCTTTATTTCTCAAGAAAAATATGTCAAAGAAATGTTGAAGAAGTTTGGCATGGAAGATAACAAGCCTCTACGTACTCCAATGGTAACTAGTTTCCATTTGAGTAAAGATGATGAGTCACCTAAAGCTAATCAGACTCAGTAAAGATCTATGATTGGAGGCCTACTATACCTAACAACATCAAGGCCTGACATTATGCAAGTTGTGTGTTTGGTTGCAATATTTCAAGCTGATCCTAAAGAAAGACATGTGAAAGTAGTCAAGAGGATATTTAGATATTTGAAGAGCACTCCATAACATGGATTGTGGTATCCAAAGGGTGATGACTTTCCCTGAGTGCTTATACTAATGTTGACTAGGCTAGTAGTATTGATGATAGAAGAAGTACCAATGGAGGAGCTTTTTTTTGGGAGATAGATTGGTCTCATGGATTAGTAAGAAGCAAGATTTAGTATCCCTATCAACTGCACAGACATAGTACATAGCCATAATATCCTATTATATTCAAGTGTTGTGGATAAAGCAAACATTAAAGGACATCACAGTAATATATGATGAGCCTATTCTAATTCTTTGTGATAATACAAGTTTCATCAATATTTCAAATAATCCAATGATGCAATCTAGAACCAAGCACATATCTATTAGGTATCAGCTTCTAAGAGAGAAGGTTGCAGATCAAGAAGTCAGATTAGAATATGTGCCTACAAAGGATCAAGTTGTAGACATCTTCACCAAGGCAATTTCTAAGGATACTTTTGAGTATCTTAGACAGAAGTTGGGGGTTATTTTGCCTCCTTCTAACTAGATGCATAGACGGTGCATCTATCTAGGGGGTGTAGATCAAGACATATTTTTATCCTTGGATTGATGGAGGCTACCTCTTAGAGGGTTTAGGTAGGCATGAGGTTGTAAAGGATGACAAGAAATGATCAGTTAGGGGGAGTTGACTGATGAGGAGCATGAAAGAAAATCAAGAAGATTGCAGACAGGGGGAGCTAAAGGTGAAATAGTTTAGAGGTAGACCTCTAGCCTTTTGTCCTTGATGTCAAAGGGGGAGTAATTTGTATACCAAGTTAAGTGTTTCCATCAATGCCAAAGGGGGAGATTATTGCATTTGTGTTGTCATTGAGGTCAACAGTGCTATGATGAAGAAGGTTGAAAGTGAATTCAATAGAGGTAATGATAGTAACTGTATGATGTGATGATATGGTGTGTTGATCAATGATGTTCATAGAAACAAAGGGATGAGTATATGTTGTAATGATCAAGGTGTGATTATCAGAGATCAATCAAAAGCTGTGAAGAAAAGGGTAAGTTCATGGAAGTCATGTACTATGTATACTAATTGGATCAATATCATCTGTACATAGTTGTACCCTATCTTCTGAAGTTCATTGACAAAGGTTGTGCTAACATGAAGACTCCTGTTTTGATGAAAAGAATTGTAATTGGTATGTATGATGATGAGAATAAGGTCTCTGATATGATTAATATTGTATTCTTTGTTTCTTGAGGAAAAGCATTGATTTAGTCTTAAAATAAAATTTCAAGAAGTTCAAGGCACTGGAGTCTGCACTGAAGTAGCTTGGGAGAATGCTCTACATTCCTCCACATTTGAAGATATGGGTTTGTGGTGTTGAAGTTAGATAGAGACAGGTGTGAAGATGATATAATTCTAATTTTAGAGCTTGGAAGTTAACACAGATGAAACTAAATCTTGCAAAGTGAAGATAGAGGTTTATGATGGTTATAAATACGATGTATATGAGAAGTACTCCACATTTATTGACCTTTGAAGATGGGGTCCTGAGGTTTGAAGGATGGTCATCTGTAATTGAGAAGATTTTTATTATTAAAGTTTCAGCTGATAAGTTGTACCACAGAGGTCCTCCGGAGTTAGTAGAACAAACATATATATTGTTGTTGATTAGGGTTGTCTATAGGAGAAAGAAAAAGCCACTCCATTGCACTATAGTTCATCTTTTGGATTTGATGTTTGGAGGATGAGTTTAGATATTTAGTGTGATTGTTCATTGCAGGTTTTAGGTACTGAAGTGCACCGCAAGTTTGTCTATCAATGCTCTATCTCAAGACTGGTTGTTTAATGTCTGTGTGTGATACCAGGCTTAGTTTTTTATTGTTTGTGCCAGAAAGATGTCTTATATTTCAGATGAAGGGGTTTTTGAAAATATTTGTGTAAGTCTTATGATGCTTGTAAAGTGATCCGCATGATACTAGTTGGTCTCTCTGGTACTGCTTTAGGACTAGAGCTATTTTGTGGAAGAATAAGTGTTTGCTAGGCTGACTTCATATGTGTTGATGATCTTGCTATATGATTTGAATTGTGTGCCTTCTTGGAAGAATGTGTTAAAGTATAATAGGTCATGGTTATCACTTGACTAGAACCACATTTGATTTCTACATCATTTGGAAGCCAACTTGGTGTGATCATGCACCTTTCATGTATACATGTTTCATCTTGGCTGACATGGGAGAAAGATTTTGTAATTTACGAAAGGTATAAATTAAAGATCATGTTTGAGGTGAAAAGAAAGAGTATGTGAGAATGTACAATGATGTGTGAATGAATATGAAGAAAAAAAAGTATGTTTGTGAATGTGTGTTGAAGGTATTAGTATTCATTATGTAGAGAAAGTGAATTTTTGTGACAAAGTGAAAGTGTGTAGATGTTGCAAAGGTGTTTTGTTTAGTGAGATCTATTCAAAGGTTGTAGCCTCATTCTATAAGTGTTTTTGTATTATGTTTTAGGGACTTGCAGCTTCCTTTGGGTTGTAGCCCATAAATAATATTATAATCTTGTTTTTACTTGTGAGGCTAGATTTGGATAATAGATCCAAGAAGCTTACTCACCATGGTTTTTCCTTTATAGGGATTTCCATGTAAATCTGGTGTTATAGTTATGTGCTTATGTGTTGTGCTTTAATTGGTTTAATTTGCTAATCTTCTAATTAAGGAAGTTAGAAGTTTTGGTTGACAAAGTTAAATTGTAATAAGTTTAGATATATATTGATTCACCCCCCTCTCAGTATATCCTTGTGTTCTAACATAACATATCCATGTTTCACCATTTATATATTTTTGATACTTTCGTTATCATCATTTCATCTTTTGGATGGTTCCCATACTTTTCTTACTATCATTCCACCTTATAAATGTTTGACATGATTTACTTATCCTCATTTCACCTTCTATGTTATTTCCATGCTTTGCATATTCACATTTCACCTTCTATATGTTTGGCATTATTTTATTACATTTATTTCACCTTCTACATGTTTTACATGATTTCTTATCCTTATTTTACCTTCTATATGTCTAACATATCCTTGTTTGACCTTCTATATATTTATGATATGTTTCTTATCATGATTTTATCTTCTATATGATTGCCATACTTTTCTCAACTTCATTCCATCTTATAAATGTTTGGAATGATTTTCTTATCCTCATTTGTGTTAGCTCAAATTTTTTCTCATAGTGGAAATGAATGCAATGTTGCCAAATGCTTTAGTTTCATTTAGAGAAATGGTGCTAAGAGTGAAATTTTACATTTTGCACCTTCTTAAACTAAACTGATAGTACCAACACATATAGGTGGGTTGGTGAATGGTAATGGAGGTCTCTTTTTGTTGGTCAAGCATCTCAATCCTTTTGAGATACATTGGAATGAGATAGTCTCTTAACAATTCAAAGACCAAAAAGGTGTCAAACTTTGGCCTAGCTATTCTCTAAAACTATGGCACCTAGGAATGTCATGTTTTCACATATAGGTGGATGTTATGTCCACCTAAAATTTCCTACCTTAATTTTCTCTAACTCTTATTTGTTTGACTATAGTGGCAAGGAACACAATATTCCAAAATGCTTTAGTTTCATCTAGTGAAAAGGTGCTAGGAGTGAAATTTTGCATTTTGAAGCTCATGGGACCAACCAATAGTGTGAACATGTCTGAGTGGATGAGTGAATACTATTAGAGGTGCCTTTTGGTGGTCAAGTGTCCTGATCCCTCCAGGCTACATTACATCAAGACAATCTCTTAAGAGCCCCAAGACCAAAAAGGTGCCAAACTTTCACCTAGTTATTCTCTCAAACCATGGCACCTAGGAATATATTATTTACATGTATAGGTGAGTGTCAGGTCCATCTACAAATACGTATATCATTTTTTGCTAACTCAAATTTGTTTGATTATAGTGATGAGGAATGTAATGTTCCAAAATGTTTTAGTTTCATCTAATGAAAAGGTACTAGGAGTGAAACCTTGAATTCTACACATTGTGATACTAAAATAATAGCATGAACATGATTGGTTGGGTGGGTGAATGCTAGTGGATGTGTCTTTTGGTGGCAAAGTTTCCTGATCCTTCTAGGCTACATTAGATCGTGATAGTCCCTTAAGAGCCCTAAGACCAAAAGGGTGCCAAACTTTGGCCTAGTTGTTCCCTCAAACTTTGGAACCTAGGGATGTCTTGTTTGCACATATAAGTGGATGTCAAGTCCACCTACAAATACCTACCTTATTTTTTTCTAATCAATTTTTTTTTCATATGGTGGTGAGAAATGCAATGTTTTAAAATACTTTAGTTTCATCCAATGTGCTAGGAGTGAAATTTTGCATTCTATGCCTCATGCAAGCAAACTAATAGTCCCAACACATTTGGGTGGGTGGTTGAATGCTATTGGAGGTGTTTTTTTGTGGCCAATAATCTTGATCCTTATGGGCTAGAAATTGGATTGAGACAATCTCTTAAGATCCCTAAGACCAAACTTTGACCTATCTTTTCTCTCAAACTATGGCACTTAAGAATGTCTTGTTTACACATACAAGTGGATGTTAGTTCCTCCTAAAAATACCTACCTTAGTTTTTTCTAACTTGATATCCTTTACCTATAGTGTGAGGAATATAATATTCCAAAATGCTTTAGTTTTGTCCAATGAAAAGGTGTTAGAAGTGAAATTTTGTATTCCACACCTAATGGGATTGAGATGATAGTGCCAACATGTCTGGGTGAGAAATTTAATGCAATTGGAGGTGTATTTTTTATCCTAATCCTTTCAAGTGACATTAGATTGAGACAGTCTCTTTAGAGCCCTAAGACCAAAAAGGTGCCAAACATTGGCCTAGTTGTTCTCTCAATCCATGGCACCCAGGAATGTCTCTTTTTCATGTAAGAAGATATCTCCAACATACAAATCTAGAAAAAAAAGTTTTTCTGATGGAAATTTTATTAAAAATTCATTTTTATGACAAACACATCATTCTCCCAAAAGGCTATGCCCATTTTCTCCTTCCTCATGCATAAAATAGTAATATGATGTTGTAAAAAGGCTAATCTTGAGTTAGGATTCATTGGTATAGCCACTATTCTTCATCATATCTTTGATTTATTCCATCACTCAAACATTTTCAAGGCCTTTCCATGCTTTCCTCATGTTGATCTAGACAACAAGGACCTCCAAAATGATGTAGTAGTAGCATATGAGGCTTAGAAATTACGTAAAATCTCCACCTCTTCTTATAGTTTCATTTTAAAAACTTTTTTTCTATAATGATTAACCATTTATATCCATGCATATGTAGGTACAATAGTTGGTTCAATTAAAGAGCCTTTAAATTCATCATTTTTTCACCTTGTTTCAACCCTTCATGCCTTCATTTCACCTATTTTCACCTACACAAGAGAAACCCAGTATCAAATCCTTCAAAAAATGATAATTTTAAATCAATAATCATGATTACAATAAGCATTTATATCCAAAAATAGAAAAAACAATGGAGTTTCAATCACACGATTCTAAGAGTACGTGACAACTTTTCATGTTTCCATGCATTTTTTGTCATTTTTCATGAAATTAGGCATAAAAAAGGAAAAAAACGCCTGATTTTTCCCTTTTAGGATGTGTTTTTAAATATTAAACAATCCTATTTTAGTTTAAGTATCTATTTTTATGTTTCCACTAAGTTGTAGCATGTTTCCAAAGTGTGTCCGACATGTTTCCAAGCTATTTTCAATGTATTTTCTATGTTTTAAAGGTTGATAATGTTGAATAAATTATTCTAACTTGTTTCTCATAATGTTTTAGGTCTCTAATAGCTATGGAAAAATTATTATGGAATGCAATCTTCATGGCAACTAGTTGGACAATTTTAGGACTATTTGGGATAGTTTTAGTGAATAATAGTTTGTGATAATCCTATTCATGATCAATGTAGCCAAAATTGATTCCAATACTCTTAATGTATATCCAAGGATGATATATTAGGATCTATCCCTTGATAAGAATGATGATTCATTCAATAGAACCATGTAATTTAGCTTGAATCTAGGACTATCCTATGCAACCTAATATGACAGTCCTACTTGTCTATATTGGCCATTTCAACATAATTATTAGGCATCCTTGTGATAAATTATCCATTCATGTTTCATAGTATGACTTAACAATCCTCTTTAATGTCTTGGGATAGGACATTCCTTATGCACCTATTCTTGATGGTTTGTTTACATGATAGAACAAGATTTCATATTTTCTTGATTGTCCTTTATCACTATATGATGTTGGTTAACTTGATGGACTATGTACCTTTCAATACCCTAAATGCTATTGATTTAATGATTGTAATGATAGTCCTAGGTATCTCTATCGTAATGATGTCAAGGGCACTCTCTGACCATCTTGGACAATAATAATCCCTCTCACTACATATGTAATTTCCTTAATGGTTTTAGTACCTTTTTAATGTTGTACCATGTTCATATAGTCCTGACTTAGGCATTTGACAACTTGGGAGACCTTCCTATATGATTTTCCTAATGGCTTGGGCTAGTCTTTGATTATTTTTTATTGTGATAGTCCCTTCTTTACTTGTTCATGACTATATAAGATAGTAAAATATCTCTTCATCTACTCTTTTCACTACAATGACAATGTTTACTTCTTCCAATGAAAGCTTCATATTGCTATGGCAGTATTTAGATGACCTTATCATGACAATATCTTGAGTGATACCAACCCTTGTTATAGTTTTTATGTAAATAATCCTCCATGAAACCCTCATGTAACTTGTTGAAATCTTAGAAACACATCACCTAACCTAAAACCACATAGAGAGTCATTAGACTTGTAATGAAACCATTTCAATCCAAGAGAATTCATATGAAATAATCTTCTTAAAACCCTAAGAAGATAAGGATCTTGAGGGGTAGACTTAGTAACAATCCTATAGCACTTCACAATGCATCTGAAATCATGAAAATTGAAATGAAGGAAAAAACACAAGAAATGCAAACAAATCAAATCAAGAATACCTTCAAATCGATTCACAATCCATTGAAAGGGTTGAGAGTGTTGCACCTAAAACACTCTAGCTTTACCCAAATAGACTAATGTTGATTGCTTGATTCTGCAACATAACGTTGATAGAAGATAAATAGATGAAAGATGGTAGCTGAGAATGGATTAGAGGATTGGAAGAATATTTCAGCAGAGTAAGGATATTAAACTCAATGCATGATGCCTCAAATGACTTGTGACAAGCCATATTTATAGGCAAGGCTGACTAGGGTTTGTGGAGGGAAGAAGATAAGATGATATAATATTTGATTTGATTTTTACTTTATTAGACAAAAGAGGAAATAAAATGAGATAAGATATGATTTAGAAAGATAGAAAGGGATTTGATTTTCTTCTTTAAAGGAAATAAATCCTAAAAAGATGAGAGGATGAATCGATAAATTATCTAATTAAATAAATTAATTAGATATGCATGAGTTGTATTGTTAGAAAGAAAGCAAGATGATTTTATTAGGATTTTATTAATTAAATAAATATTTAATTAATTTGGATTGTGATGGAAGATGATGTGGATAATTAAATAAATAAAAAATAAAATTTATTTAATTATAGGAGAAATAGATAAGTGACTAATTAAATAATTAAAAATAATTATTTAACTAGAGAAGATTAAGGGTCATGAATAATTAAATAAATAATTAAAATTTATTTAAGTATAGAAGATAGGTTGATGGGATTGAAGGGGGATAAAATAAATTAGTCAAATAAATAAAATTTATTTAACTAATTAGGTGGACTTAGGTACCTAGGGCAAGACATGTTAATGACAAGGTGTTGGACATTTTTAGGTGTCTACAGCATCTAAAGGAATAAAATAAAGAGTTAATGCTACTCCTAAGATTGCTACACTTGTAAACCCTTGGGCAAGGACAATCCTCATGGAAGAAGAGGTAAAATAGATTCCATGGCACTATTATAATATAAATACTAGCATTTTAATATCAATATAAACCTCCTCTTGGTGAGTTGCCATGGGCAACCAATCCCTACATCCTAATACTACACTCATGCCATGAAGTTATTTTGACCAAAAAATACCACCATTATCACTGTAGAACCCTTAAATCTTGAAGATCTTATGCTAATGCAACCAATACCTTAAGAACATCCATGTACATCCAAAATAATATCAAGAAATCATGAATCCATACTTAAATCAAGTTGATCCATTAGGACATGAAGCTTGCAAGATAATCTAAAAGTTTGAGAAGGGTTAGAAATAAGAAAAATAATGCAAAGTGAAAGAGGGGGGTTCCTATTTACCTAAGAAACTATGGGACATGTGTGTAAGATACAAAAAGTGGATGTCAGGTCCACCTACAAATACCTACCTCATTTTTTCTAACTCAAATTCATTTTCTTGTGGTGGAAAGGAACATACTGTTGCAAAATGCTTCAGTTTCATCTAGTGGAAAGGTGCTAGGAGTGAAATTTTGCATTATGCACCTCATGGGACCAAATTGATAGTGCCAACACATTGGTATGGGTGGGTGAATTCTATTAGAGGCTTCATTTCATTCCCTAGGTCTCCTAATCATTTTGGGATACATTGGACCAAGAGAGTCTCTTAAGAGCCCTTAGAACAAAAAGTTGTCAAACTTTGATGCAATGATTCTCAAAATATGTGGCACCTAGAAATGTTTTGTTTGCACCTATAGGTTGATGTTAGGTCCATGTACAATATCCTATCTTAGTTTCTATCAAATCCAAATTATTTGATCATGCCAACAATGAATGCATTCTTGCAAAATGCCTCATTTAAAAGTAGTGTAAAGGTGTTAACAACCATATTTTTTCTTTAGCACGTCACACGACCAAAATAATAGTTCTAACATGTCAAGGTGGGTGAGTTAATTTTATTCAAGGCTTCATTTTGTTCCCTAGGTCTTTCAATCCTTCTAGGCTACATTGGACCAAGCATGTCTCTTAAGATCCCTAAGAGCAAAGAGTAGTGAAAATTTGATGGAATGATTCTCAAAATCCATTGCACCTTGGAATGTTTCATTTGCACTTATAGGTGGATGTCAATTCTATCTATAATAGCCTATCTTATTTTATATGAACTATAGATTGTTTGATTATGTTGATGAGTGTATTCTTACAAAATGCCTCATTTGAGAGTATTGTAAAGGTGCTAATAGCCATATTTTTTCTTTTGTACTTTGTGGGACTGAATCAACAATGCTAACATGTGGGGATGGGTGGGTGAATTGTAGTGGAGTCCATGTTTCATTCCATGAGTCTCTTGATCCTTCTAGGCTACATTAAACTGAGAGAGTCTCTTAAGAGCCTTAAGAGAAAAAAGTTGTCAAACTTTGATGTAGTGATTCTTGAAATTTGTGGCACCTACAAATATTTCATTTGCACCTACAGGTGAATGTCAAGTCCATATACAATTGCATATACTAGGGTGAGTGGGTGAGCACCATTGGAGGCCTCATTTCATTCCCTGGGTCTCCCAATTCTTTTGGGCTACACTGGGTCGAGAGACTCTTAAGAGCCCTGAGAGAAAAAAGTTATCAAACTTTGATGTAGTGATTCTTAGAATCCATGGCACCTAGAAATGTTTCATTTGTACCTATAGATATATTTCAATTCTATCTACAATAGCCTATCTCAATTTTTGTCAACTCTAGACTATTTGACTATGCTGATAATGAATGCATTCTTGCAAAATATTTCATTTGAGAGTAGTGTAAATGTGCCAATAGCCATATTTTTTATGTCACAACTTGTGGGACCAAACTGATAATTCCAACACATTAGGATGAGTGGGTGATTCTATTTGAGGAATCAAATAATTCCCTAGGTCTCCTAATCCTTCTAGGCTATATTGGACCAAGAGAGTCTCTTAAGAGCCCTAAGAGAAAAAAGATGTCAAAATTTGATATAATAATTCTTAGAATCTGTGGCACCTACGAATGTTTTGTTTGTATTTATAAGTGGATGTTAGGTTCATACTGTAAGGAAAACAAAGTGCGGAAATGCCTTCCTAACACCAATTTGTAGAAGAGAAGTGCAAAAATATGTTTTCAAATTCAATTATAGAACATTCAAAATGCACATGTACAGAATATCAGAATAGACAATTAGAGCATACACTAAGTTGGACACCAGTTATATGTGGGAAAACCCTTATGGGAGAAAAACCCACACACCAAGAAAAACACTTTGTGTTATAGTAAATGATGCTTACATACAAAGTTACAGTTCATTGCTTTCTAATGTCTACCCAGGGTGACTAAACATTTATCTGATCAGCCTCGTCCTTCTCATAGAACAACTATCTCAGAATGTATTCTTACTCTTTCTCAATCTTACACTTTTCAGAGTGTCCTAATGATTCTTTAAATCATACACCATTATGTAGTCATTACAACTTCCTTTGATCAGTTAGGTTACCATATAGAACTATTTGGATTTTGCATTCCATGCCACAAAGAAAAAACTAAGCGTTCCAACTCTTGTAGTAAAATGGTCACTAGAGTAGTTACCTTGACGAGTATAATACCTGCTAAATCAAATAGTCATCAGAGTATCGGTGAGATACATTTCAAGGTCTTGCTGATACTCAATGTCACTTCGATACAATCTTCTTACCATCGACTGAGTCCATCACCATGTCAGCTAGATCCTTGTGGTCCCTACCGCCATCTAGACAATTTGGTACCAGTTGGGACCCACCAAGTCTCCATGAGTCAACATTCAGAGTTTCGAGGAGACTCATAACTAAGTCTCACCAAAGTACCCTGTCTCTTTAAAAATGGTTCACTTCTTGACATGGCCCCACTGCCTTCATCATATCGTAAGATCAGAGAGACCCATTTTCACCGATATTGGTTACAATTCATAGTGCATCAGGAGATCGAAGAGATGGTAAGGAGACTCTCTTTGATATGCTAAGTCTCACCGATAAGAAACTATCATCAGACTATCGGGAAGGCTAGGTATAGGGTCTCACCGATAGTGTAAGAGTCAGGCCGATAAACGAGAATTTGTTGCTCTACTATGGATACAAAGCTAATAAGTTGAGACACTATTCCCAACATGCTCCCACTTGATGAAGACTTACTAGCTTCATTCAAATTTGACATTAATGAATATCATAGGCTCTAAGGCCCATCGCACTGACACACCATCTGTACTTATCTGTGCTCATAGGCTTCGTCAATGCATCAGTAAAATTTTTTAGAGTATCCATTTTTTTGAATTTAATCTTTCCATCCTCCACCATATCATGAACAAAATGATAGTGTACATCTATATGCTTCATGCTGGCATGGAAAGTGGGATTTTTTTCCAAATAAATAGTACTCTGACTATCACAATAGATTATAATCTACCCTGCATCAAAACCAATATCAGAACATAAATGTCTAAGCCAAATGGCTTCCTTACAGGCATGAGTTGCTGCCATATACTCAGCCTTGGTAGTGGACAATGTGACTATTGCTTGCCGCTTGCTCATCCAACTAATTACACCACCAAACAACATGAATACATATCCACTGGTGGATCTTCTACTGTCAATGTCCCCTACCCAATCAGAATCCACATATCCATGAATGCTAACTAGATTTTTAGATCCAGTCAAGTTACCATGATAACATAAGGAGTACTCAATAGTACCCTTTAAATATTTGAAAACTCTTTTCAAAACATCCCAATGCGGCCTTCTTGGATTAGCCATAAACTGACTCAATACTCCCACTGCTTGGGCAATGTCTGGCCTAGTATAGACCATTGCATACACTAAACTACTAACAACACTCGCATAAGGCACTTTGGTCATGTCCTCCATCTTAGTTGGAGATTTTGGACAATCTTCAATAGAAAGTTGTGTTCCCCATGTTACTGGAACAACTAGCTATTTGCAATCTATCATATTAAACCTCTCTAGGACAAAATTAATGTACTTGCTCTAGCTGAGCCAAAGTTTTCTATTTTCCCTATCCCTTCTGATTTCCATCCCTAGAATATACCTTGTTGTACCTAAATTTTTCATTTCAAACTATGTTGACAACTGATATTTTAATTCAAAAATTATTCCCTTACCATTCCCTATGAGTAACATATCATCCACATTTAGAGCAATAATAAGAACACGATCATTTTCAGTTTTATAGTACACACAATGATTTGATTTTGATCTCACAAATCCCAAAGACAACGTGCAAAAGTATCAAAATTCTAGTACCACATTTTGGGTGACTATTTTAGACCAAATAGAGATTTCTTTAACTTGCAAACCAGATGTTCTTTACCTTTTTCAACAAAGTGCTTCGACTGGGACACGTAAATTTATTCCTCCAAATTACCATGAAGAAATGTTGTTGTCACATCCATTTTCTCAATCTCTAAGTCATATGTTGTTGCAAGTGACAAAAGAAATCTAATAGATGTCAGCTTAGCTACAGGAGAGAAAATTTCTCCCCTCTACCTAGGAATATCCTTTTACGACCAACCTAGCTTTATACTTTTCAACACTGCCATCTAGACCGATTTTGTTTTTAAATACCCATTTACAACCAACATGCTTTTGACCTTTAGGCAAGGGTACCAAATCCCAAGTGTCATTCTTTTGCAATGATGCCATTTCTTCATTCATGGTTTTCAACCAGGAATTTGAAGGCTCATCAGTGTTTGTAATCAAAGCATAAGCACAATTTGAATCAAGCATAGAAAATCCAAACCTTTTAGGTTGCCACTTTTCTCGTGTACACCTCCTCAATGCCCAAGCCTAAGGTTGTGGTTCTTCTTTAGAAATTTTAGAGCTACTTGAGCTCTCCTCACTTTTAGGTACACTTGGAATTTGCTACTCTTCCTTCTCTGGGGTAAGAGGAATTTCAACAACATCCTTCATTTTGTCTTCTTTTACTTGTGGTTGTAAATCAACTAAAGAGGATTTCAGCTCACGAAAGATTACACTTTTGCTATACAAAACCTTTTCAGTAACAAGATTCCAAATCTTGTATCCTTTGACAACAATGCCATAGCCAATAAAGATACATTTTACAGCCTTTTTCTCTAATTTAGATCTTTTCTCATTCGGCACATATGCATATGCCTCACAGCTAAAGACACGAATATGTCTCAAAGAAGGTTTCTTACCAGACCATGCTTCCAAAGGTGTTTTATCAACAAGTGCCAAAGAGTGTGACTAATTTACCAAGTAACATGTTGTAGCCATAGCCTCAACCCAAAACTTTTTCTCTAGGCTAGCGCTACACAACATACTTCTCGCCCTTTCTATTAGTGTTATGTTCAACCTTTCAACAACTCCATTCTGCTGTGGAGTGTAAGGTGTTGTTTTATGCCCTTTTATCCCATGGTCTTTGCAATACCTTTCAAAATCTATAGAACAAAATTCACCGCCATTATCCATCCTCAAACATTTGATTTTTCTACTAGTCTAATTTTCAACCAAGTTTTTAAATTCCTTAAATCAATTGAACACCTTTGATTTACTTTTTAGAAAATACACAAATGCCCTTCTCAAATAATCATCTATAAAAGAAACATAATATTTAGAATTCAATAATGAATGAACATTAACTAGACCAAAAACATTAGAGTGAACATAATCTAGTATGCCAGAAGATTTGTGAGGAGTAGAGTAAAAAGAAACATGGTGTTGCCTTCCATAAATGCAATGTTCACAAAATTTGAACTCAAGGTTACAATAATCAAGCCCTTCTACTAGGTTTTTATTTTCCACGGATTTTAAACCTTTTTCCCCAATGTGGCCTAGTTTGTGATGCCACAACATGGTCTTCTCTGCTGGGAGTTTCACCTCCAAAGAGTTTACACCTAGAGGAACTTCATTCTCCTTCTCAGCAATAGCAGTTTTATCTGATTTAGTAGAGGCGTTATAGTGAACAACATGTGCATCCAGCCTAAATAGAGTGCCTATGCATGCACCCTTGGCCAACACCATTGAGCCTTTGTTCATTTTGAATCCACCATTCACAAAGGAGACCTGAACACCAATGTCATTTAGCTTACTAATAGACAACAAATTTCAAGCCAGATCTGGTATGTGCATTACAACATTTATTCCTTTTATTCTTCCATCAAGAAACTTAATTCTAACTCTTTCATGGCTAACAATTTCAAGCTGAGAATAATCACCTAAATACACCCTTCCACCTTTGTATTCTTCATACTTTGAAAACCAATCTCTGTGAGATGTCGTGTAAAGATGCACCTGAATCGATTAGCCAGACATCATTTGATTCCTGAGTTGCCAAGGCTACAATGAAGGCATCTGCTTCACTTTGAGAAGATTCATTATCAGAAGACTTATTTTTCTTCTTTTTCTCCTCTTTGTAGTCTTTTCAGATATGACCTTTCTGCCCACAATTCTAGCATTTCACCTTGGACTTTTTACTAGGAGACTTTGATCTCCCCTCCAACTTGGATCTAGACTTTTTGTCTTTCTTCTTTCCTTTCTCCTTCTGTCTGCCCCGGACAGCAAGGGCCTCCTTGGCCATCTCAGAAGATTTCCTTCACATTTCCTCTGATAGCAATGAAGAAACCACCTCTTCCATCTTGAAAGTGGTTGTTTTACTTCCAATAGCCATTACCAGGTGATCCCATGTCTCAGGCAACAAACATAATAGAAGCATGCAATGATCCTGGTCTTCTATCTTCACACCCACAGACACTAATTAAGTGATTATCATGTTAAAAGTATTGAGGTGATCTACAATAGACGTTCCTTCCTCCATCTTCAAAGAGTACAACTTCTTGCTTGGGAAAAACTTATTTACCAGAGATTTCCCCTAATAAATGTCACCAAGCTTCTTCCATGGAAGTTTCACTATCTTCTCTTCATGGACATTGAAGAGAACTGAATCAGCCAAGCATAGTCTGATCAGACCCTTGGCTTTCATGTCCATTGCATCCCAATCATCTTGCGAGGTTGCTATAGGTTTGGTTGAGGAAACTACAGTCCATAACTTACAATCAACGAGCAAAGCTTCCATTTACTAAACTTCTCAATTTCTATTCTTCCAAATGTGCATGCCATTGTAAATCTATAATCAAGACAAATTGATTTCTCTAAAAAACTCCCACTCAACCAAATTAGTAAAAAAACCCTACTCACCCATAAGGATAACACAACTGGCTAGGCTCTGATACCACTTGTAAGGAAAGTAAAGTGTGGAAACACCTTCCTAACACCAATTTATAGAAGAGAAGTACAGAAATATATTTTCAAATTCAATTACAAAATATTCAAAATGCACATATATAGAATATCAGATAGACAATTAGAGCATACACTAAGTTGGACACCAGATATATCTGGGAAAATCCTTACAGGAGAAAAACCCACACACCAAGAAAAACACTTTATATTATAGTAAATGATGCTTACATGCAAAGTTATAGTTCATTTGTTTCTGATGTCTACCTAGAGTGACAAACATTTCTCTGATCAGCCTTGTCCTTGTCATAAAACAACTATCTCAGAATGTATTCTTACTCTTTCTCGATCTTACACTTTTCAGAGTATTCCAATGATTCTTTAAATCATACACCATTATGCAGTTGTTACAACTTCCTTCAATTAGTTAGGTTACCATATAGAACTATCTAGCTTTTGCATTCCATGCCACAAAGGAAAAACCAACTGTTCCAACTCTTGTACTAAAATGGTCACTAGAGTAGTTACCTCAACAAGTATAATACCCACCAAGTCAAACAGTCATCAAAGTATCAGTGAGACCCATTTTGGGGTCTTGCCAATACTCAATGTCACTTCAATACGATCTTCTTACCATTGACTGGGTCCATCACCATATCAGCTAGACCCTTGTGGTCCCTACCGCCAACTAGACAATTTGGTACCAATCGGGACCCACCAAGTCTCTGTGAGTCAACATTCAGAGTTTCAAGGAGACTCATAATAGAGTCTCACTGAAGTACCCTGTCTCTTCAAAAATGGTTTACTTCTCGATGTGGCCCCACTACCTTTGTCATATCGTAAGATCAGAGAGAGCCATTTTGGAGTCTCCCTAAAACAACTAGTCTCGCTGATATTGGTTACAATTCACATTGCATTGGGAGATCGAAGAGACGGTAAGGAGACTCTCTTCAATACACTAAGTCTCACTGATAAGAAACTATCATCAGACTATTGGGAAGACTAGGTATAGGGTCTTGCCGATAGTGTAGAGTCAGGCCGATAAAAGAGAATTCGTTGCTTTGCTATGGATAGAAAGCCAGTATGTTGAGACATTATTCCCAACACTTACACAATAGCCTATTTTAGTTTCTATCAAATCTAGATTGTTTGATTATGTCGACAAGGAATGCATTGTTTGAAAATACCTTATTTAAGAGAAATGTAAAGGTGCCAATAGCCATATATTTTCTTCCACACCTTGTTAGAATACACCAATAGTCCTAATGCATTAGGGTGGCTGGGTGAATACTATTTGTAGCCTTGTTTTGTTCTGAAGGTCTCCAATCCTTCTAGGATACATTAGACTGAGAGAGTCTCTTAAGATCCCTAAGAGCAAAAGTTGTCAAACTTTGATGCAGTTATTCTCAAAATTTATGATACTAAGGAATTTTTTATTTACACCTATAGGTGGATGTAAAGTCTATCTACAATAGTCTATCTCAATTTTTGTCAACTACAAACCATTTGACTATGTCGACAATGAATGCATTCTTCTAAAATGCCTCAAGTTTGAGAGTAGTGTAAAGGTGAGAATAGCCATATTTTTTCTTCTATACCTCATGGGATCTAAATGAAAATGCTAAAATTTTAAGGTGGGTGGGTATATTCTAGTGGTAGCCTCATTTCATTCCCTAGGTCTCATAATCCTTGTGGGCTACATTACATTAATAGAGTCTCTTAAGAGCCCTAAGAGAAAAAAGTTATCAAACTTTGATGTAATGATTATTGGAATCCATGAAACCTAGGAATGTTTTATTTGTACCTACAAGTGGATATTAGGTCCTTCTAAAATAGCCTATCTTAGCTCCTATCAACTCTAGACTATTTGTCTATGAATGCATTCTTGCGAAATGCCTCATTTGAGAGTAGTGTAAAGTTGCTAGATTTTTTCTTACACAACTCATGGGACAAAATTGACGATGTGAACACATTGGAGTGAGTGGGTGGATGTTATTTGAGGCCTCATTTCATTCCCTAGGTCTCACAATCCTTTTGGCCTACATTAGACTGAGAGAGTCTCTTAAACTCCCTAAAAGCAAAGAGTTATCAAACTTTGATGCAAGGGTCAGTGCAAAAAGTTGGGTCCACTTTTTGGCCAAAAAGTGGAAGTGTTTTCCTTGATTTTTAGAATTTGTCACATTTGACCTTAAAATTTGAAGCACTTAGATATGGAATCTTTAGAAAATATCACTAAATATAAAATGTAGTACTCGGACTCTAGTTTCCAAATATGTAATTTTTATCAATACCCAGATGATACAAATTGATTTCCAATAGGCATTTCTAAAAGCCACTATTTAAAAGTCACTTTTTTTTAACCATACCATGCACATGTACGACCAACATAATTTGACCTAAATAAAATTATTTTTCAAAATCCTTTTGGGAAAAGATGTGTAGTACAGTGAAGTTTGATGAGGATTTTTTTTATAATTTTTTTTCCAAATAAATTTTTTTTATTAATTTTTTATTAAGCCTAATTACTACTTTTGAAAACCCCTCGTGTACGGCCAACATAATTTGAGTAAAAAAAATCATAAAATTAAATTTTTTTTTTCATTGTGTAAAGAATGATGTGTAGATTGATGACATATAATTTTTTTTTAAAAAAATAAAAATTAAAAGTTATTAAAAAAATACAAACACCTGTCATTTCAAGTTTTTGGACTAGTTTGCTCATAAATTAAATAATAAATAGAAGAACATGTCCAATAACAAAAAAAATTACATATTTAAAAAATAGACAATGTCATCTGTAATGGATTTTCATTTCATAAAAAAATTCAAAAAAAAAAGGTCCTCAGCCATATAGGTAAACTCAGGTTTCTTCTTGTTCTGTACTTAGAAAAGAACTTGTAGGTCCAAGGCTCAAGGTTAGTCAACCATGCCTATCCCAAGCCTAAAACCTAAGCAAAGGGAAGGGAAAAGGCAGGTGGAGATTTCTAATTTCAAATAATGGGTACCTATTTCTATTATACCCGTTATTTCCCATATTAGGGAAAAACATACTATTACTGTATCCCTGCAACTTCCAAGTTCGATTAGTATGGTGCGACAGCAACAATTTCTGTATTTTTTTACTACAAGTGTTTTGTGGAATCTCTGACAGGTCATATTCTATTCAGATTTTGAAAGGAGTCAATAATTCTGAAGTGAAATCAAGTGCATGAGTTATTTTCAAGAGGAATAAAGAAAGAGAATTTTTGTTTTTACATCTACTTTTTACTTCAAAATCTATGGAACAAAGGATCTACATCTAATTCTACTTCAAAATTTCAAATAAGGAAATCAATTATGAAATTAGATTAAGTATCAATTACTATTTTATTAAGAGGGTTTGGTAATCATGGGATCAAATCAACGTCAAAGAAAAAAACAAAGGAGGGTAATGACACCTCAAGAAATTGAAGCAAATAGAGAGAAGGAAGCAAAAAGGCAAAGAGATAGAAGAGTAAGGATTCAAGAGATGAAGAATATTGAAGCATCTAGTTCCATGAGTATTGAAGAGAAAGACATCCAAGAGAGTATAAATGATGGGATGAATGTAGATGATGCAAATGTGGAAATGATGAATTTAGAAGAAAATGTGTCTATAGAAACAAATGCATGTATGTCTTCAAACCTAACTTTTGAAGATATGGAAAATGTGACTATACAAACAAATCCAGGTATGTCTTCAGAGCCATCTTTCAATGATATGGAAAACATGACTATAGAAACAAATCCAGGTGTGTCTTTGGAGCCAACTTTCAATGATATAGAAAACATGACTATAGAAACAAATCCAGGTGTGTCTTCAGAGCCAACTTTCAATGATATGGAAAACATGACTATAGAAACAAATCCAGGTATGTCTTCAAACCCACCTATTGATGATATGAATGAGAATGATATCCCTTTTAGGAGTGAAAATGAAAATGTTTTATTTGAGATTGAAAGAAATATCTTAGATAATCTTCCTGGTAAGATTTCTTGGAGGCAAATGAGAACTCATGCAAATAGATTATAAAAAAAGAAAATTTATAGAAAAAGTCTTGGATTTCAATGTCAACTTATGATGCAATTGATGAAGATGTGGAAATTGCGAAAAGTAATGAAAAAGTTAGGCATTTTTGTAAAACCTAAAAAAAAAGATGAATCAATGAAACAAGTTTTATCTAGTGTTGCTAATGCTATTGATTCTATTGGTAAAAAGAGTCGATCTAAAGATAACAATGCAGCATGAAGAGCTATAACAACTACTTTAGTCAATAAATCATCTTCTAATAAAAAAATGATAAGTAAGACAAGTGAAATTATAAAGATAAATCCTAAAACTTTGAGAAGAGCAGCAAAGAGAGAGAATCTATTGAAAAAGATCCAATTAACCAATTTTGGAGTTTTAGTGGTAGACTCCCAAGGTATGACATGAAATTAAATAGTGAAATCAAATCTTTAATTGAAAAATATTGGCATGATAATACAAGGGTATCATCTAATGTTAGAGATGTTTTAAAATTATGAGTGGGGTCTAAAATTTATGATCCTCATCCAAAACATCTATTAGACATAACTCAAACTAAATTATATAAAAAATTCTTAGATGATTTAGTGTTAGAACCATTTAATATTACCATAAGCCAAATATCTTTTGAGAAATGTAAACCTTGGTATGTGAAAATTAATAAATAGCGAATCTCTTGTTGTTGTAAAACTCATGTGCAATTTTGTTATTATTATGATGTTTTTCGATATATACATTCTACTTTACATACTGAAAAAATTATGCAGGAATGTGGTATTAATATGCCACCTCAAACAATTAAGGAGTTTGTAGCAGGTTTGTTTTGTGAGACATCTACTAGATACTTATTTTATTCAAAAGCATGTATTTTTGGATAATGGAATAGATATGGCAACTTTTCATTGTTAGGAGAATGTATGCATGAAAACATTTCACATGAATTTGGACAACAATTAGTGGATGTGAAAAGATTCAAGAATGTTAAATATTCTTTAAAGGATGGAAAAATTGGAAAGCGTTGTGAGTTAGTCACTGAAAAAATTTGTGTGCATGCATTCATCAAAGATTTTAAGGATAATATTGTATCCAAATATGTCAAACACTTCCAATGTGCTCGGTGGCTTGATGGACAATTCCATTCATGTAAAAATACCTTTCCAATTGGAACTATCCTATCAGTGGTTGACTTTGAAGAAAACTATACTCTTGCTCCACAAGAGGAAATTCAATCTCAGTATTATAATTTAGTGCAAGTGGCCATATTTGTATATAGACATGCAGATGATAGTACAGAAGATAATAGAAATTTTTTGAGGGTGTATCATTTCTATTTGAGTGATAACCAGTTACACTCTTTAGAGTTTGTGCAATATTGTTTCACAAAATTTTATGAAAGTTTAAAAGAAAGAGGAATCTAGATGGCACAACATTTCATATGGTCAGATAATTGTACAAGGCAATTCAAAAATGCAAGAATGTTTTATTGGCTATGTAGGGATCACAAAGAAATCAATATCCAACATATGTGGAGTTTTTTTGAAATTAGACATGGTAAAGGAGAACATGATGGAGCTGGAGCATGTGTGAAAAGAGCTCTTGCTAGAGAGCAACTAAAATTTGAGGATACAACCAAATTTAGAGATGCACGTGCAATTGTGGATTGGTGTAATGAAAAATTATCTACGGGATCAAGTCAGAACTCTACAATTTGATGATTCTTTTGGTTAGTTGAAGAAGAGAATATTCCTACTTGACTTGTTTGTGAGACAATAACTGGATCAATAAAATGGCATTCATTTAAGAGTTCAAATGCAAGCACATGGACTATATGGACTAGGGAGCTTGTATGTTTCTGTCAATTTTGTATTACAGGTGATTGGGGAGCATGTGAAAATACATAATGGGTTGAAGAATGGAAACAAAGATCCTTGACACCTACAGAAACACAAGATCAACTTGAAACAACAATTGAAGATGATAATCAAATGTTTGCATCAAATGACTATGATTGTGTTTTAGACCTTGTACAAGAAGGTACTTTTGTTTTCAATTTTTTTTATTGTCATTTTTTTGTACATCTATATAAAATTAATTATATATGTATGCATGCACAAATTTATGTGATTTAGATACATGTCACACTTTATTGAATTACATAATTTTTTTGTAGGACATGTGTATGCTGTTGTTGCACTTGAGGGCAATGAAGAGGAAACTGAGTATTAGTTGGCTTGATGTGTTGAGACAAAACAAAATTTGTTACATCCTAGAGTAGATGATGATAACATGGAGTATCCAACAGGTTCTGTGGTTGTTGTTGGCACTTGGCTACAAAAATATCTAATAAGAAGGAATGGTTTGCCTGCATTTGAAGATTATGAAACACATAAGAAGATCATACACTACTCACATTTGGTTGTGGCAACAAATATAAAACTAGTCAGATATCAAGGAAAACCTTCTAATAAATAGTTATGGACACTTTCGATGGAAGAACATGAGTCAATTATAGATGCATTACAAAAAAATGAGGATGCAGATGGTACAATGGAATAAATTTCTAGGTATGTAAACCATACTCTTACATTCCCTAAATTCTTTCATTCTCATTTCAACTTCTATATTATTCCCCTTGTCTTAAATTTTGTATCAACTCATGTAAATATATAGTTAATTTACTTGTACATTTGAACATTACTTTTTGTAGGTGTACCCTAGACAAGTAGTCAAATTTGCATGATTGTCAATAGAAGTTTTCACCATACAAGTATGTGAGGTCATTTTTGTATTATTCAACTAAAAGTGAATGCAAATTAGGTAATTGTATATACTTACATTATGGCTTTCACATTCAACATGTTATCTAGAACTACATAATGCATCAATGTTTTGTCTTTTTGGTATATAAATTCTTTCATTCTCATTTTAGCTTCTATATTATTCCCCTTGTCGTAAATTTTGTATCGACTTGTGTAAATATATAGTTAATTTACTTGTACATTTGAACATTACTTTTTGCAGGTGTACCCTAGACAAGTAGTCAAATTTGCATGATTGTCAATAGAAGTTTTCACCATACAAGTATGTGAGGTCAATTTTGTAGTCTTCAACTAAAAGTGAATGCAAATTAGGTAATTACATATATATACTCATATATTTCTCATCCATCCTATAAAGAAACCTGCTTGTACATCCCCTTAATTCGTCCTCTTAGCTCCCCTTAAGCCATCCTCTTACATCCCCTTAAGCCATCAAGTTTTATCTTATACTTTGTAAATTGACTCGTGTACATCTCTCCAAGTACGCTATCCTCTTTTGTATCCCCTTAAGACATCCTCTTCTAGCTCCCCTTTTAATTAATCCTCTTATACATCCCCTAAAGCCATCCTCTTATGTATCCCCTTAAGACATCCTCTTAGCTCCCCTTTAGCCATCGTCTTACATCCTCTTTTGTGTTATTTAGTTACATATTGCATTAATATTTTGTGTTTTTGGTACATATTCTTTCATTCTCATTTGCATTCATTATTTCTTGTAGGTGTATCCTACAAGTAGATTTTTCCATGATTGCCACTACAAAATTTCATCATAATGTAAATGGTAGATCAATTTTGTAGTCATGTCAAACTAATAACATGGACCTATAAGCTAATTGTATAGATATACTCATATGTTTAATAATGGACCTATTTTTTGTTTTGAGACTCTTTTTATGATCTATGCATTTAATTTTCACGGATTGAATATTATTTTATGATTGCCATAAATGATATTAGTGTAGAGGTTCAATAAGTATATAGTTTGTATTTTTCCTATCATTTTTATACCCACTTTAGCTATGTTTTGAGATGTGTTGATTTAGCATTTATTTTATATTATTTAAATGCACAAAAGTTGAAAAGTAGTGTCATGATAGTTAAAGGGAAATAGTCCTAGGATAGTTTGCATATTTGAAACATGGTTTAATATCACCTCTATGAATGCCATGGTCCTCCTCTACATCCTTCAATCATTGTCTTGAATAGTCTAATGCTATCACTAATGAATTTGGGACTGTGCTATCATATTACCTAGGTGTAGTCATTGGTGTTGTAGAGTTATTTACGACTGCTAAGGTAATAATGAGGGTTATCATGCATGCTTAAGGTAATAAATAGTCATTATTTCAAACTAAATGACTACCATAAAGGTTACTCATTGTCATATAAAATAGAAGATTAGTGTCATGCATGAAGATTATTGCCATGTATCTAATCTAGACTATCATAAATCATTGAGCTGTTCTCATAAGAGCAATTCAAATCTAAAAATCAGTCATAATGAGGTTATATCATCTAAAGTCCATTGCAAAAATCCATATGACAATAATAAAACAAATTTAGGATAGTCATGAAACAAATAGGACAATCATGAAACAATAAAGTAATCATGTTAGTCAAGAGGTTTTCACAGTGATTGATGATCTTATATCATTCTAAATGGTCATTTGCTAGAGTTAGATAGACATGAATTTATGGCAACAAGTGGCCTTCATGAAATTCATAAGAGGCTACCAAACCAATTATAGGATTGTCCTAATGAAATAAGAGAGGACTGTAAAATGCGTAAGTGGTCATCCAAACACCTATATGATTGTCATAACAATCCCTTTAATAGCCACTTGCCTTCTTGACCAATCAAAGATGTTATTAAGAACTTGAAGATAATCCCTAATACCCACTCAATAGAACTAATAAGAGAATGGACAATCAAACCAAGACAAGAATCTACATAGGAAAAGGAATCTCAAAAATCTAATAATTCCCTAGCACTAGAAACATTCTGAGTAGTCATTATAAGCCTGATTAATGCACCAACATTGTCAACCAATAAGGTATAAAAGAGAAGATCTCAAGATAATGTATAAATACAAGAGGAGATCACTTGGAGAAGGCTACTAAAGCTAAACACATGAAACTGGAAGTTCTGGAAAGAGCGGAAAATGGATTGTCAAAAATAGGAAAAATGAAGGGGCCTTGATAAGGTATATACTATCTATTCAAAAATTGGAAAAAATTATCTACATGTATTAGATAAATTCACATGTACATATGAGAATCCATAAAAGCATAATTGAAAGTGGATTTTTGTAAGATGTATTAATTGCAAGTGCTAAGTTTCTGATCACCACAACCCTCACTTGAGAAATTATGCTACTTCTTGAATAATTTCAAATTGTGATAAATTTTTTTGTAGCTTATATTGTGTGCATAAGATTTGAATTTCCTTCTAGTTTCTTCTTTAAAAGAGTTAGTTTATCTACAAGAATTGAATGCTACTTCTTGAATAATTTCAAATTGTGATAAATTTTTTTGTAGCTTATATTGTGTGGATAAGATTTGAATTTCCTTCTAGTTTCTTCTTTAAAAGAGTTAGTTTCTCTACAAGAATTGAATACTACTTCTTGAATAATTTCAAATTGTGATAATTTTTTTTGTAGCTTATATTGTGTGGATAAGATTCAAATGAATTTCCTTCTAGTTTCTTCTTTAAAAGAGTTAGTTTCTCTACAAGAATTGAATGCTACTTCTTGAATAATTTCAAATTGTGATAAATTTTTTTGTATCTTATATTGTGTGGATAAGATTTGAATTTTCTTCTAGTTTCTTCTTTAAAAGAGTTAGTTTATCTACAAGAATTGAATGCTACTTCTTGAATAATTTCAAATTGTGATAATTTTTTTTGTAGCTTATATTGTGTGGATAAGATTTGAATTTCCTTCTAGTTTCTTCTTTAAAAGAGTTAGTTTCTCTACAAGAATTGAATACTACTTCTTGAATAATTTCAAATTGCGATAATTTTTTTTGTAGGTTATATTGTGTGGATAAGATTCAAATGAATTTCCTTCTAGTTTCTTCTTTAAAAGAGTTAGTTTCTCTACAAGAATTGAATGCTACTTCTTGAATAATTTCAAATTGTGATAATTTTTTTTGTATCTTATATTGTGTGGATAAGATTTGAATTTCCTTCTAGTTTCTTCTAAAGAGTTAGTTTCTCTACAAGAATTGAATGCTTCATTTGAATCATGTTTTGAATGGTTTTTTAATGAAGATTTTGTTCAAGGACACATCAAAGTGAGTCTAACATCCTTATCATTTTATCATGATTTTGTAGGTTTATCCTAGGTAAATTACCTTGTTATAAAGTGCCCTAAATTTATCTATTAGATAATTGTAACACCAAAATTATCTATTAGATAATTGTAACACCATTTACCTATCTATTCCACAATGTAAATTAACTTAATTTAGGTTTGTGAGATAGTTAATAGATTGTTCACTATTTCAAGAAGAACTATTGAACCATAATGCATAATCACTTCTTAAAAATTAAAAAATGTAGTAGAGAGAAATCTTCTAACATGTCTCAATTAAATAATTTATAATCTAGAAGTGAACAATGAAGCATATTCAACATGTTATCTTTAACATATTATCTAGCATACTAAAATACATTCAAGCATATATACTCAATAATATATACATGTAGATCTACCTAGATAAGTCCATGAAATACTATAAAATATAGGTAGGACCCATGAAATGTGTACTTTAAAACATCTAAGTTCATCATCAGCATATAAATAAATACAAATCACAATTCATGAAATACTAAAATATATCTAGAAGTATATGTAATAGCAAGTTCAACATATATAGTGAAAGTCCTGGCACGACATATATAAAAAATAATGTGCACATCATACAATTTAGTCCATGAAATAAAACTCTATGTCAAGGATGATCATCACTCAAGTTCAAATCTGAAAGAGGCCTCTTTCTTCCTTGTGAAATAGATGGATCTACCTCATGCTGTACACGAGAGAAAGAAACTTGCAATCAGATTTAAAAATTCTAAAAATGACATATGAAATTAAATATTTAAATGTAGGCTTTAAAGTGTGCATTTAAATTACCGTGCAATCATGCTCATGTACTCCCATATTTTTTTGTGAAAGTGGTATAATTGTTTCATCTTCTTGACCAAAAGTTTGACCTGCTAATTACTAGAATTTCAAATAAAGCAAGTTTGAAATAAGTTAGAATTTATTTAGCATATAAAGACCTAGAAATTGCACATAGAAAATTTAGTAAAGTTTAGGACCTCAAAATGTGTAGATGGCTCATGAATTTGTCCCTGACTAGCAACCTGACCAATAGTCTCACTCCTATCATCCTGCACTTACATATATATGGGTGCATATATAAATTTATAAAAACTCAAAAAAGAAACTTAGTACAATTTTTTAAAACACACACCAGGGAATACTCAGGCATAACAGCTGACGATGGAGGATCACTGGAAGAAACACCTAAGCCATGTGGTCGGTCAGACATGGGAACTACCACATGACTTGACCCTCACTGCAATAGTAGTGTTTCACATACATGTACATATAGTTATTTATTTATTTATACACTTGTTAATTTAAAATATAATATTGATAAGTTTCAAGAAGAAAATTTAAACTAGAATTAGATACATATGGTTTTAGGGTTAAGATATATTGGTTTACCCCGTAAGGTGTGCCAATCTCTACAGCTGTCGATGCAAAACTCAATGTATCAAATTGTGATGTGGCCCTAGAGCGACTTGAGATCTGTACAACAAATAGTTCACAATTATATATTAATTCATTAAATTATTTATATAAATTTTGATCTACATTCAAATTATGCACTTGAAATATTTAATAAAACGTGGTCAATGTACCTATGTAGGATTATCATCCGAATATAGTAGATCCAAGTATGACTCCACTTCTGTTGTAGTTGCATCTGATGTGAATGTAGGAGCAAGAGCATAACACGGTTGATTGCAATTTGTACACAAATGTGCCCCTGACATGCCTGAGGCTCTATGATGAGATGCATCGACTCCTCCATGATGCTCTCCACCACTGAATTCAGCTGCCATGTGGGTAGCTTGTTTAGTGAGATTGCTGGAGAGTCTACTCAATGCTCCTAATGTTGACAAAACTACCTGCTGCTGAATAGGTGCAGGAATCATGGGCAAAACAGGAGCAACCATAGGAGTAGGAGGAACAGGTTGATTGGGGTCAACTCATGCCCCTGGTCTATGTTGTGGCATGCCACAACCAACACCCTAAAATTCTCTCATATCAAAATAATTGGGTTTTTGACCCAATTGAAACTCCACCCATAATTTTCTCAAAAAATATAGTGGTACCTCACAATTAGCATGTGGTGGGTGATCAAACACCATCCACCACTGATCCCAAAAATGTCTCGAAATCCCCTCATGCATACACCACTTAATTGATATTCTTTTTTTTGTTGCAGCTATAGGTTGATTAGTTTTTGGGTGACGAAAAAATGGGGTTAATGTTTGTTTTGTTATGTAGAGGTCATGGATGTCTTTATATGAAAGACCATCGGCATAGAATTGCCTCCTCTCCTCCCACCAAATCTAAAATCTATTTAGGTCTACATCGATAGACCTAACAGAATCAATAATGGTTTGCATCGAAGATGCATACTGAACCACATGAGGAGGCATCAAGTGAGGTTGATTATTAATCAAATTAATGTTCTCCTCAATTGCATTAATGTTTTCATTAATGTTTTGCTACAATTGGGCCTCATCAAATGGAGGGGGTGGGGGGTTTTGAGGTGGAGGGGATGGGAGGTTTTCAGGTGGAGGGGATGGGGGGTTTTGAGGTGGAGGGGGTGGGGGGTTTTGAGGTGGATCATGGGGTGGGGGGTTTTCATAAAGAATGTCATCTATTTAAAAATTCATCTAGACTCTAGTCATCCATTAGATGTCTCCTGCAAATTTCCAAATATGTATTCATATAAAAAATTTACAAATGTATAATTTCACAAATATATACATATTGAAAACTTACAAACAAATATCTATAAATTTAAACTTAATCTAATAGATCTATAAATGATTTAGTTTAAAATATCCATGAATTTAGAGAGCAAGTAATACTTGAAAATTAAACATGCACAAGTTTATCATATAATATGATCAAATGATGATGCCTCATACCAATGTCTCCTTAAATTAATCCAACATTTCCCTAAAATATTATATTCTCCTTCCTATTTCATTCCTCTTTAACCATTTTTTAGAGGGTTTCTAAACTATAGAATTGGTATTTATAGATAAAATATGGAATAATTAGAAAAAATCTCACAAATTACCAAGAGAAAGTTATGCAAAAAATCAAAAGATGAAGCTATGTCTAAATTTTTAGATCATTTTCACATAGTGGACAAGGTTGCCTTCTAGGTCCTAGTCATACACCAAGGTACTAGGAGAGGGCCATGTGACACCCAAGGTGTCACTCTACCTAACAACCTTGTCCTATCATCATTTTACTCAAAATTATAATGGAAACATTTTGACACCTTATATAGTCCAAATTTAAAAGTGCACGATAGCCCATGCCAAGTGTATTCTTCCCATTTCTCTATTATCCTACTTCTAGCTTCTAAGTTAAGCTCAATTGTGACATATTTTACTATTTTGCACCATCTTCTACTTTTTGTCTTGATTGGTTTCTAGATAGAGAAGTTATTAGTAAACTATTCTAAACACACCTAAAAATTTATTAGTTAATGTTTATTTTGAGTCCATTTGTATTGGTAACCATCTCCTACAAGTTCATCTAAACCCTTGTATTTATAGTTTACTTTTTCCTAATCTGGTGTCAATTTCTATTTCCATTGTCTTGTTTGTTTAACTATCATTGAGTATTTCCTCTGATCATTTATCACATTAAATCTAACCCTCTGATCATTTATCACATTATTTGGACTTCTATTTTTGTATGAAAATATATAAAATAGGCCTCCCTCTCCCCATTTGAACATAGAAAAATTGTGAAGTTTCCACTTGATTGCTATTTTGGAGCTATCTCTTGAATAAGTGTAGGAATGTTAGTGTTTACTATATTTGTTGGTTTTAACTCCATTCTTCCTCTATTATACATTTTATCTTCCCTTTTCAAACCCACATTCCTTCTGGACTTACCTCTTTCTAAACCATTTTCTTTCCTCAATTTTTCATTTTAGATTCTCATTTCTACTTTATTTTTCATCAAGTATCTTTCATATTATTTCTTTTCTTCTCCCATATTAGTCCTCTCTATATCCATATTATTCCCCTTTACTTTTTTTCATTGAGTCTTATTTTTCCATCTCCTAAATTCCCTCTTTCTCCTTCAAACCTTGGTTTAAACCTAGCTTTAGTTTTTCATACCAATGTCTCCTTAAATGAATCCAACATTTCCCTAAAATATTATATTCTCCTTCCTACTTCAAATGTCCTCTTTAACCATTTTTTAGAGGTCTTTTGAACTATAGAATTGGTATTTATAGATAAAATATGGAATAATTAGAAAAAAGATCTCACAAATTACCAAGAGGAAGTTATGCAAAAAATCACAAGATGAAGCTATGTCTAAATTTTTTGATCATTTTCACATAGTGGACGAGGTTGCCTTCTAGGTCCTAGTCATACACCAAGGTACTAGGAGAGGGCCATGTGACACCCAAGGTGTCACTCTACCTATCAACCTTGTGCTATCATCATTTTTCTCAAAATTATAATGGAAACATTTTGACACCTTATATAGTTCAAATTTAAAAGTGCATGATAGCCCATGCCAAGTGTGTTCTTCCCATTTCTCTATTAATCCTACTTCTAGCTTCTAAGTTAAGCTCAATTGTGACATATTTTACTATTTTGCACCATCTTCTACTTTTTGTCTTGATTGGTTTCTAAATAGAGAAGTTATTAGTAAACTATTCTAAACACACCCAAAAATTTATTAGTTAATGTTTATTTTGAGTCCATTTGTAGTGGTAACCATCTCCTACAAGTGCATGTAAACCCTTGTATTTATAGTTTACTTTTTCCTAATCTAGTGTCAATTTCTATTTCCATTGTCTTGTTTGTTTAACTATAATTGATTATTTTCTTTGATCATTTATCACATTATTTGTCACAATTTAAAAGTTCATGATAGCCAATGCTAAGTGTATTCTTCCCATTTCTCTATTATCCTACTTCTAGCTTAGTTAAGCTCAATTGTGACATATTTTACTATTTTACACCATCTTCTACTTTTTGTCTTGATTGGTTTCTAGATAGAGAAGTTATTAGTAAACTATTCTAAACACACCCAAAAATTTATTAGTTAATGTTTATTTTGAGTCCATTTGTAGTGGTAACCATATCCTACAAGTGCATCTAAACCCTTGTATTTTTAGTTTACTTTTTCCTAATTCGGTGTCAATTTCTATTTCCATTGTCTTGTTTGTTTAACTATCATTGATTATTTCCTTTGATCATTTATCACATTATTTATCACAATTTAAAAGTGAATGATAGCCCATGCCAAGTGTATTCTTCCTATTTCTCTATTATAATATTTCCAATCACTTATCAATGTAGGGTTTACCAAAGCAATAAGGCACATAAGAAACATAAAAATTTGTACTTTGGGGCATGGGCCAACAACCTCCTAGGTCTAACCCCATGCAACTAGAGTAATATGCAAGGGCTCATCACTAAAGATTAGACTAGGCTAGTAATGACATGATAGATGGGTATGCATGCAGATGAGTTAATAACTTTTGAAGAATGTATTTCTTTTCAATGTGGCTCATGGTAAGCTAACTCTTTGGAACTCAAAACTTGATGAATGAAAACATGAAAGATCTACCTACAAGCCTATAGGAATCAAAAGTGGAATTTGATATTAGGAAAGTGAGATGAGAAATACAAGCATGGACAAATCATGGAATTCTACATAGCATAAGGTAATAAATACAAATAATGCTAGTAAGAATAATGATAATAGAAATGTGGATAATGAAAGTGGTTGAAATGGAATTAATAGGAGGAAAAGAATGCTTAAAGTGGAGAGAACCTAAGAGATGGAGAACTATGTAGTCAATGGGCATGGCATGGGATTCAAATGAAACTATGGGATCCTCAAAAGCAATAACAGTTACATAAAGGTCATAATGGAATACTAGTAAATGATGATGAAGATATATATAGTAAAGTAATTATAAGATATTTTTATTAGTAGTTTGCATTTTTAGGAGGATGGAAGAGTGGCTTGTTTGGAATTTCAAGTGAATTCAATATAAAATTTTGTTTGACCACAACAATTCAATTTAGAAAGCTTCTTTTGAATGCTATTACGTTCTTTTTAGAAGTCATTAAAAAGTCAAATGCATTCAAATCATTCTCACACAAAATTAAATCTTTATAATTTGGTTTTTTAGGGTTTATAGTTTAGGTTTTTAGGGTTTGCAGTACAACATGGTTTTAGGGTTTATAATTTCATTTTTTAGGGTCTATAGTTTAGGTTTTTAGAGTTTATAGTACAACATGGTTTTAGGGTTTATAATGTGGTTTTTTAGGATTTATAGTTTAGGTTTTTAGGGTTTGTAGTACAACATGGTTTTAGGGTTTATAATTTGGTTTTTTAGGGTTTATAGTTTAGGTTTTTTAGGGTTTGAAGTAACATGGTTTTAGGGTTTGCAATAACATAGTTTTAGGGTTTGCAGTAACAGACAATCACAAAAAAGTCATAAAACTCTAATAACAAGTAAAACCCTAATAACAAGTGAAACCCTAATTTTCATTTTAATCCTACAATCAAAAATAAAAAAACATCTAAAACAAGCTAAAAATTAGCAGAGAACCAACCTGGAGGAGCTCAGTAGTGATGAGGTGGTGGGAGGAGGTGAGAGGGCAAAAAAATCTCTGGTGTTGTGCTCATTTAGCCTTCAGTAACGCGTACCCATTCTTAAGCTTCCATTGTCACTGTGGCTGTCAGCTAGAGTGGAAGAAAATAAACTCATAGGGCTCTTTTCTTAAAATATATAATTTTTTGAAAATGGGTACTCGTTTAGTAATGGGTACCCATTTAGGCTTGGGTGCGCGTTACTAAATAGGTACCCGTTACTAAACAAGTACCTATTTAGGTTCGGGTGCCCATTCCTGGTGACATTTTTTTTACCCGCATGACTTGCCCTACATGTGGACTGAGTTTCTTGCTTTAGCTCGCAATGATTCTTAGAATTTGTGGCACTTATGAATCATTGGTTTACATTTATAGGTCAATGTTGGGTCCATCTAGAATAGCCTATTTCAACTTCTATCAACTCTAGATTGTTTGACTATGTCAATAATGAATCCATTGTTGCAAATTGCTTCATTTGAGAACAATGTAAAGGTTCCAATATGATGCAGAGTGACACAAGGGAAGCAACAAGACAAGGTAAGTTTATTCTCCTTAGCCCACTCACCCACTTCACTTCTCCAATCCAACACAAGTCACATTCAAGGGCATATGGAGGATTTGTTACCTAGACTCTTGTCCAACTCTCAATACTATGTCTACACCTTCATATAGGTCTATAAACACCTTTTTGATAGTTGGTTTGGTTCCCAATTTCACAAAACTCTCCAACCTCTACTTTGACTAGTAAGGCTACTAGCCCTCCAAAACCAGTTTTCTCCACACAATTTGACAAAATCCCAAATGACTAGGCAAGTAAATGGTGGATTTGGATACCCTTTAAGGGACTCTCTCAAACTTCCAAACCTCCTATTCCAACTCTACTCCAGCAATTGAAAACACCCACTAGGTCTCTAGGCCTAATTGATCACTTTAGGTCTAGGTTACAAAGCAAAGGGTTCAAATTGGGGTCCTAGATTAGGGATAGGAATTTGGAATACCTCCTAAACCTTCAAACAACTCAAAACCATCATTCATTCACTCATCCTCTTAGGGTTTTGTCTTCTACAACAACAAATTGCATAAAATAGGCCAAATACATGGTAATACTTCACCTAGGGCATCACCTTAAAATTCAAAAATAGCCTTTCCCCACAAAATGCTTTTGGTATCATGTAGAGTACATCCCTAGCCTACATTTCACCAGTTTTCATGAATTTTCACTAGTGGGAATGCATTCGAGGGCTGGATTTATATGACAAACCCTAGAAAATAGGGTTTCTAGACCAGTCTGCACTAAAACTGCAATATCTCCCTACTGGAATTACTTCAAAACCTCAAACTAGATGCATTGGAACCCTGACTCAACCTACTTTTAGAAAAAGTACATTGATCTACTCTACAAATCTGTACCATCCATACAATAGTAAAAATGCAAGGAAAAACTGACTGTTTTCTATTGTTTCAATGCCAAAAACTCTGTACTAGACCTCCTCTGCCATACAAGAGTGAGAAAACAATATTATGAACCAATCCTCAGTTGGCATCCAACTTCCAAAAGTAGATTCAACTGCCCAAACTAAGTTGTAACTGGCCAATGTGTCATTGACACTATTGGTAACCTTTGACACTATGGAGTTTTTTGCATTTACAAAAGGATGGCAATTTGTTTTGCTTGTCCAATGGAATCAAACCACCATCATACTCCCTAGACCATGCTAAAACACTAGAACAACCCAAACAAACTCAAAAAGCCAACATTAGACATACTAGTCCTAAGTGGCTCAACAAGGGTCCAGATGGACTAAGCATGATTGAGGTTTATATGGTCACCTCAATCATCTTGACCACACAAAAAGGGCCTCACATCCATGGCTAAAGCCTTATTACAACACATATAGAAAGAAAAAACATAACTTATCAAAATGCATCAAAATGCTTGTAGGAAGTAAACTGCTCCTAGGTGCCCTACACCATACACCCACTGTCAAATAGAACTCAAGTCTCTTGAGTTAGGAATGTTATCAAATGTGAAACTTGCCTTCTCAATATTTGCTCTGCTCATCCAAGTGGCATCCACCTGAGGTTTATTGAGCCACTTCACCAAGTACTCATAGTATGTGTGCCTCCTAGTCTATTTTGCAATCCTCTTATCCAAAATGCACTCAATCTGATTAGGAGATGAAGGAATAAATTCTTGGAGTGTCTAATCAGATTGGTCTTCTTCATTAACAGTTTGAGGATTAGATCCTTTATAGGGATAAAGGTCTGAAACATTAAAAATTGGAGACAAGGCAATGCCATTCGGAAGTCTGATTTTATATGCATTTTCTCCACATTTCTTGAGCACTTCACAAGGCCCAATCTTCTTCATGAGTAGCTTAGTATGTTTACCTATAGGGAGTCTCTCCTTCTTCAGATGGACCATGACCAAATCCCCTTCTTTGAACTGCAGATCCCTTCTCTTTCTGTCAGCAAACTATTTATATTTCTGAGAAGTGGACTACAATTTTTGTTGTACTTGTTCATGGACATCTTTCATCACTTGAATGAAGTCTTCAGCCAAGGCACTACTATTTTCTAGTCCTCTAAGCTCCCTAAGTTCCAAAATACCCCTTGGGTGAGTGCCATAAATAATTTGGAAAGGAGACAGGCCAATGATTTTGTTGACAATGTCATTGTATGAGAACTCAGCCTGAGCCAAAATTGAATCCCAACTAGTACCCTACTCCTTTGTTAGGCATCTTAGGAGGTTGCCAAGTGACCTATTAATCACCTCTGTTTGTCCATCAGACTGAGGGTGATAGGCAGATGACAATGACAAGTTTGTACCTAGTCTTTTCCAAAGTGTCCTCCAGAAGTGTCCTATGAACTTGGGGTCTTGTTGGTCATCATGTTAGTCACAAACAAACATAGAATAAAAGTACACATTAACATTTATTCATCTTGAAAGATACAGTGAATTCAGAGAATTCATGATCCCAAGTCTCCAGTGATTAGGTCTTAATCGACTGACGTTACTCAGTGGTTAATGTGAGTTGTTGTTTCCATTTTGGGGCCTTACGTGAAAATGCACTATCATCATGAAGTTCCTGCAGAAATTCTTTACAGAGAAGTCAAATTATGCGAGTATTTGATGAAAAGAGGTAAAATACATAGATCTTTGCATGATATTTTCAATTATGCATGCTTAGTGTTCAAATATGCTAAATATTTACGATTATCTATGGGATGTCCGCATATTTTGGGTTGTTTGCTTAAGATTATCAGTTTATTTGCAATTGTGATAGTGAGATGCTCTGAAATTGAAAGAAATTAAAGGAAATACTTCTAATTAAGTTGAACCTTTAGCTTTTGATCCACATACATGCTTGATACTGTCATGAGGAGAAGAAATCAAACCATATGTTCACCAGGACATTCCACAGCTAGATACAGTTGATACAAACTTCAGAGGATAATGAATGAAAACAATACATGCAACATGATGAGCACTCCAAGGGACGCAGCAAATCAAAGCACATATCCAGAATTCAGACACAGATTACTCAAGATTTACAAAGATTTGTAATCGGAATACTCTTCTCTTTCATTAAGTATGCAAAAGACATGTACATATACAGCAGCTTTGAAATAAGTCCTGAATATTTCAGCAATCAAATTTCAATTAAGTTTCGAATGAATACAACAAGGCATTCCACCACCTTTTATAGAATAAGGTGAGGAATCCGTTACAAAAGATCCACGGATCTGATTTATCAATACAAATCAACGATCATCACTTCATGACATGTCAATTTTACAAAAAGGCACAAGTTGCCAGCTGGCAACTATCTATACTGCATATGCAAGATATTCCCCTTCATGATGTATCTTCATTATGCTCTTCACCTGATGCATGCGGGTCATCATCATGTGCATCGCTCTCTGAACTTTTGTTATTCGGATGATGACGCTGTTGCATATGGGGCTGCATGCTGCTCTGGATTTGTTCGTATGACCGCACAACTTGGTCTATTCCTCCGCCATCTTGAGTCTTTGCCTTGATAATGGCGTGTTTGTGCGCTTCATACTTATCCCTGCTGTTATCCAGCTTATTCTTTCTGTCCTGCAGTGTTTCATTATAGGTCTCCATCTTGACCTTGATCCTCATCATTTTATTTATTATTTCTTCAGTCAAGTGGACCAGCGGACCATCATCTTCCACTTGGAAGTTATTACGTAGAGCCTTGAGGGAAGAATATTCATCCTGATTCTCTATCTTCCCTTCCACCTTGCCCTCTAATGTTTCGAGCATGTCTGCTTCAATGCCCATTAAATCGCGTAGCCTCATGCTGATCTCCCTTAGCTTAATATTGCATCTCTTGAGGACTCCGCATTCGAACTGTACATCCTTATACCAGATATCCACTAATAATGCAGTATTATTATTTAACACCTGCTTACTGATAAGCAGTTGTGGATTTATCTGCCTTATTTCGTCCAGCAGGCTGAGGACTTTCTCCAGTTTATAAGACCTTTTTCCGGTCTGCATCTGCAACCTGTCCACCTTGGTTTTGGAGTCACTCAATATGCTCCATCTCTTCAAAGAACCTTTCATTATTTCAATGGCATCATCCAATGTGGATGACACCCATTTTCTGATTATGGACACCTCATGTCTCATGAGGTCCAATTTATTTACCTCCTCCTGAGAAATGGCAGTCAATGGGACTGCAGCTTCACCTGTGGTATCCTCAGGGTTGTTTAGTCCTTTAATATATGCATGCAACTGAGCAATGTGCTCTTTATGTTGCCTATTCTTCTCCTTCTCTCTTTTCACTTTCTGAATTAGAGAGTCAATGATGTCTTTTCCCTCCTGACCTTCCTGTTCTTCATTGGCAAAACCCAGATCAACTGTGCTTATCTGGAATTCATCCATAGTGATTTTGCCTTTCTCTTTCTCTACGGCAGGTACAGCAATCTGTGCGGTCCTTCTCCCTGTCGCCAGATCTCTTTTGATGGCCGAAGTCATCCTGGCCTTCCTCCTGGGTTTTATTATATCTACGGCGAACAGGGTGGAGACGTCGAATTCCTGGATCTCCAGCTCCTCCTCAATATTCACTTCCTTTTCTAACCATGGAGGCACCTGATCATGCTTCTCAGCATCATGATACTATTCACCTCTATCTCCTGTTTCCACCAATATGTGTTGTGGAGATGGTGACTTTTCTCTTTCCGGCTCTTGATGCTCGCCTTGCTGCTGTTGATCCTGAGGTGCCTCCTCCTGTTGAGGAACTTCTTTTTCCGGGGGAGCATCCTCTCTGTGTGGGGAACCCTGTGGTGTACCTGTAGGTAGATCATGATGATCATGATCTTTTTCCTTTGTTTCATCACCCGTCCCCAGTTCTTCTCCCTGTGGAGGTTGATCATCCTCCTTTTGTTTTTCTACTTCTGGTGGTATTTCCACCACCTTTGATATTGTAGGATCTACCTGAGGTGATAGCATCTGCTCCGCAGCTATTACTTGTCCTATGCCTACATCATCCACCTCTTGTGCCTTATCAGCAGGATCCTCTATCGCTTCTTTCTTCTCATCATTAGCCTTTGCTTCTTGGACCTCTACTATAGCAGGTCCTGCTGATGTATCTTGTGGGCTTCGTTGGCCTGATTCAAGAACATGGCCCTCTGCTTCGGCCATCTCTATCTCCTTTGTCAGGTGGCCCTTATCAGGTGATCCTACTGGCTGTTCAGGACTTGCATCCTGCTTCTCTGTTAAGTCTACCACTGCAGGATCCGTCACCTCGGCGATCAGTGTGTCCAGCCCTATGTCCTGAGCTACCTGCTCCGGGTTCTTCTCTGGTCCTGGGCTCTTTTCTTGCTCCGCCTCTGCTTGTTTCATCTCTTCAAGCGTTGATTGGACAGATGGAGGCTTGTGAGGAGCCACACTGATGCCAGCAGCTGCAAGTATTTCCATTTCTTGTGCAGCTACATCCTGCACCACCTCATCATCAGACAAGTTTATTGTCTCGTCTAGCGAGACATGCTTTTCTACTTGTGCCTGAGATGTTTCCTTTTGTTGCTCTTCTGCAAGTTTTGTTTTGAACTTGACAATGGTAGGAAGTGGAACATTGTGCTGAAGTTCCTTCTGCACTTCACTACCTACCCCTTGTACTTGCACTGGGGGATGACTCATCTCACCTCTCATGGAGGTTCTTGTTTTCTTAGGCGCGGTAGGAACCAACACCTGGCGAGCTCTCCTCTTTCTTCTAATTACTAGTGGAGCTTCCTCCTCTTCTTCAGGCTCTTCCTCCATGAGGATATCCTTGCCTGGTTGTCTGGATGATTGACCCACTTCTTGGGTCTCTGTGGTTCCAGCCTCTGCTGTCTTGGCTTTCTTGGGCTTGGGAGGAGAATCTGATTCTGATCCTTATCTAGCTGCTTCCTCAGCTGTAAACACTGCCCTTTCAATTATGACCCCTTTGGGTCCCTTTTCCACCTTCTTGCCTCTTGAGGCTCTTTTACTTGGTTGCTGTGGTGGAGGGATTCTCTCTCCCTTGGTCTTCCGTTTCTCTAGCAGGAAGTCATCATATTCGTCTGTGGGGATGTCCTGCCCCTTCTTCTTGTTGTCCACCGTGATGGCAACACCCTTTTTCTTCAATGCCTCTACCTGTGCATCTACCCAAGCTTGGGTCAAGTGTATGGTTCTGGCAAAGAATGGGTCCAAGGACATATCCTCCTGCATGGTGAGGTCAGGGGCAGAAATGGTATCATTGTATATCTTCTTCTGTTCGTATTCATCTGCCATGATCCTGCCATCATCACTCTTCAGCTGCTGAGGGAGGGGTATGCAGTCAAATGTCTTGATCTAGTTCAGAGTCAACCTCTGATACCTCCTCCTCCTGGCCTCTGCCTCATCTTCGCAGTCAGCCCAAAAATCCTCTAGGTGCCTCTGGTGAATAGGCTTCCCTAGAATCTTCTGCATTCAGCCGTAAGGATCATATGGTCTCGTTACTGGGAAGGGTAGCAGATTCATTTTGTTCAGAGTGACCATCACCTTCTTAATATGATCCGAGTCAGGGCAGATATAGTTGCCGATGTTGACTGGGAACAAAATTGGTGGCAGCTTCTTGGCATCCTTATAAGTCTGTATGATGGTGGAGCCCTGCCTGATAAATTCCATTAGAACTACTGCATCAGTAGGATATCTTGGCAGCATCAGGGGATGCCCTTCAAAACCTTCTATCCTGATGTAGGAAAAGGTGGCAAATTGGATGTACCATGCCCCATGCCTGTATACTGCCTCATGAGCTTCCATGCTCAGTCTTTTTGTCCCGTCATCTTCCATGGTCCTTACCAGATGCATAGAGAATGCATCATTGACCAGTTTGTAGTCCTTGATATAATTGGTTCTTTGCAGCTAGGGATGATGATCCCAGATATAGGCTGCATTTGTGCCTGTTAGCTTCCCATCTGCGGTTAAGGCATCAAACGTACCTCTGTATGCACAGGAATAAACAATGTAAGAGGTCATATAGAAGGCACAATCTGAACCTCCCAGGTTCAGCAGCTGCTCATGTAGAGCATCACTTATGATTTGGCCCCACAGTGGCTTGATGTCTGCATATAGGCACATCATTATTATGCCGTACATCCAGTCTCTGAATTCTCCAGTATCAGGCTGGCTAGTCACCCTGTTCAGTAGGGCAATCACATACTGATATTCCTCATTAAAATCAAACTTGAACATGTGCACAGGGAGCTTGGCCGCTGCATTATATGTGCTGTTCTCGGCCCGCCAAGCATACATGTTCTTTCTGGCCGTCTTCTTGTTGGCCTCATACTCTCTTTCAGACTTCTTCAAGTCTACACTCTTTACCTTACTGCCCATTGGCAGTCCAAATGTTTGGGATAGACCTTTGATGGATAGGTCTGCATACACTCTCCCGTGCTTCGTCACCTGCCTCGTCTGAGGGTTGTAATTCTGGGCGCACTCAATAACCAGCTCCAGAGACTCCATGGAGTAGGGGAAGCTAGCAGCGTTCCACATGCCGGATACAAACACGGCGTCCAATACTGGACTCTTATCTTGTCCATCATTTAGCTTGGCTGACCAAGCTTCCAGGTTGGTTCTTCCCTGATGGGTATCTGTAATTGCCCCAAATTTGAACAGGACCCCTCTCTGTGAAGAGAACATAGACCTACTGAATTCTTCCTGATTCTTGACTGAGCATTTTTCAGCCATGGGTACCTGCAATTAACAATCATTTCTTCTCACAACAAGATATGCATGTATACATATTGCCAATTTCATGCCTATTGCATCAATTTCACATTACTTATTCATACGGATACATAACCAGAACTTACAGCATCATATAGAAGCAACATGATGAGGGTTTCATTTCACTTACCTGGTTATGCAGATTTCTTTCTATACCAGTATATCGTTGAGATGCTCTTACTTCGGCTGCTGATCACCTTCCTTCCTTAGTTTATGAGCTCCAGTCGCGCAACGGTAGCTGTTATGCAGATATGGAGGCTAGTGCTCTATAAAACAATTTTAACGCAGGTGAATGTAACAATGGCGGTTGAATTACCTTTTAACCTCGTAGTTAGGGCAAACTTAGGGTAACTCTGACAAGTTAGATCGCAATCTTTGATCATTCGTACGAAAACTCAGGATCTCGCTAGACGTTTCATTGGGTTCCGGGGTCGGCGGGAATTACCTACCCTATCCGCGCACATTTAATGGCAATGGCGGCAAAGGGAGCGGGGGGATATTCATACGACAAGATATCATGAGGGCAGGATGATATTTCACAAATATCAGGTTGAGTTTCAATATCATCCTCCCTAGTCTTGAAATTGTTATCGTGACAAAATTCGGATGACAACGCACCTTTGTTTTCATTTTAGCACATCAGGAGGATATTTCGGTCCATCGGGTGATATTTCAAAATATGATGATGACCTTCATACTTTACTCATTCTCCTTTCGGAATATCAGGATGATGTCATCATGATATTTATTCTTTGTATTGGAAATGTCTTATGACGTCATCGTCATATTGGGTGAACATGATCATGTTTACAAAATATCCTGTCGAAATGTAAATATGATGATGATGTCATCAGGATGTTTGTTTCTTCGTTTATCGTCTTCGGATGACGTCATCAGGATATTTGTTTCTTCGTTTATCATCTTCGGATGACGTCATCAGGATATTTGTTAAGGGTGATATTTTGCATCAGGATGATATTAACGAATATCGGGTTACTTTCAAAACATGATGCTCGTGATACAAAAGACCACTCGACGGGGAAAACTTACTATTACTTAAAGTTGACGTCCAAATATTTGAACCGCAGGATATTATCGGGGGGACGTTTCAAATATGATGATGATGTTCTTCAAACAGCATAACTGAGTTTATAAAACATGACCCTCTTCTTGCAAATATCAGGTTTGACCAAGACTTTGACTGTTCATAACTCTCACATCCTGATGAATATCAGGGTGATGTAAAAGGCAAACCTGCATGAATTTTAATGCTCTTTCAGAATATGTGGTCATATATATGAAATGCAAGTTTTGACAAACTGACCTCATATTGGGGCTTACCGCATCTTGACTCCACATGATGATGAACATGACTGATTTTACCAAACCGCCAGAAAGCCAACAACACAAGCCAAAAGAAAAGTTGGGTCCCTATTTTGCCAAGTCAAAATGGGGCGTGTTGTGTAACCACACAACAACTTGCCACCAAAGAAAATAAACAAATTCCAATGATTCAAGTGATGTGATCACATTCATCTATAATGTTCTAATTCTGTCTAAGTGTAAGCATCATAATCCTCTAGATGATAAAATTTCATTATGGTGATAAAGCTAACAAAGGATCAGGTGTGTGCATATGATTAATTATCCTCATCTTGAAAGTAAGTTGAAAACATAAGTAACTGGCATTCAACTACATAGTTGGAGATCATCCCTCATAGCCAACCTGGATAGAGCCTTGCTGCCAGCAGGCATCTATAGCCCCGGCAAGGTTATCTATACAATCTCCCTAAGTAGAGCCCCACTGCCAGCAGGCGTTCATAGCCCCGGTAGAGTTACTTAGATGGCCTAATCTCATTTCTTTTCTGATTTTTTCTTTAAAAATTTATATTTGATATCATCATGTCAGCTCATTTGTACAAGGTATAGTCACTTGCAGCTTTAGGTTGGAGATTGTACTGGTAGCAAGGGAGTCCCTTTAGATTTTTCACTTAACACCTATACTAGTGTGTTCAACAAACCCAAGGCTGTTAGGTGTTTCATTGTGATGGATTCACTTCGACCAAGAAAAAGCACCCTGATGAAAAGATATCACAAACCTAATCATGAATACTTCCTAGAATGAATCATAACCTATGTTTAAATGTGATCTCATCATTTGAATCTCAACAATTTAATTATTTTCTAGGGTGATGAAGTGCATCATCCTGACTTACCAGAACAAGGCCCCAACCAACAAAACAACAACACACAACAAACGAACTGTACAAACAACTATACAAATATACAATATGATACGCATGACTGTCATGACATCATTCAGGCCTGGAAATAATGTTTGAGGAATTGTCCATTGACTGGCAACGGGACATCCTCACCTGTCAGGTTCTTGAGCCTATAAGTGCTGTCTCCTAAAATTTTAGAAATCTAAAAGGGACCTATCCATAATCTATCAAACTTACCATGATCACCTTTCTTTTCATGGGCTTTATCCCACATCAGGACTAAATCGGATATCCTGAAAGCTTTAATTCTAGCTCTTTTGTCAAACCAGCGTTTGACAATAGCCTGATGTTTTGCAAATTGGTCAATCGCTTGACTTCGTTTTTCTTCCAGGTGCATCAACTGAAACAACCTGACTTCCTGTTTATTATCTATGCCTAGATACTCTTGGGCAAACTGCAGAGTAGGAATTTTCAAGTTTACAGGGAGGATAGGATCTACCCCATACACTAATTGGAAGGGTGAGTTTCCTAATGCAATTTTCATTCTAGTTCTGTCTACCCATAAGGCATATTTCAGAAATGAGTTCCATTCCCTGGGATTTTTCTCTATCAATTTTCTTATTATACTCAGTAAATTCTTGTTGGTGGATTCTACTAATCCATTTCCCTGGGGATAATAGTTGGATGAAAACTTAAGTATGATCCCATGATCAAAAGCCCAACTTGACAATTTGGTGGAAATGAAGGCAGAACCATTATCACTTACCAATGCATAGGGAGTTCCATACCTGGTGATAATGTTGCTTTCCAGAAATTTGATGACATCATCTGCAGTGCAGGTTTTGCTGCTGGTAGCCTCAGTCCATCTGGTACAATAATCAGTAATCGTCAGGACATACCTATGGCCTGAGGAAGATGGAGGATTGATTGGTCCTATGAAATCCATGCCCCACTGTGCAAATGGGCGCTCTTCCATCACTGGCTGCAACGGTTGTGCAGCATATTTCTCTCTGTTGGCAGCAACCTGGCAAACATGACAACACTTAACATGATCAGCCGTGTCTTTAAAAATTGTAGGCCAGTAATATCCTGCTCTGAGGATTGCATGTGTTGTGGCCAACGCTGATCCATGTGCCGTTCCAAACTTGTCATGTAACTCTGTCAAAACTTTATTTGCTTCTGGTTTCTCTAAGCATCTCAAGTATATTCCGTCATAATTCTTCTTAAACAGGGTTCCTCCCTTCATCATATACTTATGGGATCTTATCTTTAAGGCTCTTCTCTATGAAGCTTGCATTCTTGAAGGACATCTTCCAGTGATCAGGATGTGCCTGATGTCTGAATACCATTCCCTATTGTCTTTCTCATTGATCACATACTGCTGACTGATGATGTTTGGATCAGTTTTAGATATCATCTGGCTCAGAGCTTGTCCTCTTACTAGCTTCATTGGTGTGATCTCCATGTCATATTCTTGTAATACAGTAATCCATTTGGCTCTTTTTTCACCAGGTTCACTCTGCATCAGCAGCATCTTTACTGCTGCATCTGGTACCACAGCAATCACTTTGCTTCTCAGTATATAATGTCTGAATTTCTTTACTGCTCTGACTAATGCAAGTGCCTGTCTTTCAACATCTACATATCTCTACTCAGCATCCCTGAAAGGACAGCTCATGAAGGCAATTGGTTTCTCTTCTTTCTCTTCATTTCTTTGAGTTAACACTGCTGCAGAAGTATGTTCTGAAGCAAATGAGTAGATGTAGAAATCTCTTGTATAATCTAGACTAATGAGGACAGGAGCATCTGAAATGGCCTTCTTTATATCTTCAAAGGCAGCCTTGGCTTCTGGTGTCCACTCAATTTGTGCATCTTTTTTCAACATGGCATTCAGTGGTCTGACAATCTCAGCAAAGCCGGTGATGAACTTCCTCACAAAATTTATCTTACCAAAATAAGATTTAAGTTCCTTTTTGCTTCCTAGAAGTTGTAACTTCATAATGGATTCTACCCTGTCAGGATCAATGATAATTCCATCTTCTGTGATTAGGTGGCCTAGTAACTTTCCTGTTGTGACCCCGAATATGCACTTCTTAGGATTCAAAGATATTCCATATTCTTCACATTTCTTCAGTACACTTCTGAGATCGGCAACATGATTCCCCCTTTCTTTGGAGAATACTGTCAGGTCATCCATGTAGATGACTATACACTTTCCTATTAAGCCTCTGAAGGCTATGTCCATTGCTCGCTGGAATGTAGCTCCAGCATTTATAAGTCCAAATGGCATACGTCTATATGCAAATATACCCCACTTTGTGGTGAAGGCAGTTTTTAATCTATCAATTTTATCTACCATTACTTGGTTGTATCCTGAAAAACCATCCAAGAAGGACATCATTTTGGCTCCATTTACAATCTGTAGAACTTCATCCAAAGAGGGCAAAGGATAATTATCCTTTTCTGATGCTCTGTTCAGGTTCCTGAAATCTACACATAATCTGATGTCTCCATTCTTCTTTCTGACTGGCACAAGATTCGCCACCCAAGTGGAGTGCCTCACAGGAAATATTATCCGAGCATTTAACAATTTCTTGACTTCTTCAAGGATGATTGGTTCAAGTAGAGCATTGACTGGCCTCTGCTTCTGTCTGAAAGGTTTTGCATCTGGCTTGAGAGGTATAGTATGAGTTATGACAGAAGTGTCATATGTCTTTAGCTCGTCATAAGTCCATGCAATTACATGTATGTAATCCTTAAGGGCCTGAGTTATTCCTTCTAACTCTTTAGGTGTACAAACCTTACCCAATAAGATGTTTCTCTTGTCATCAGCTTGTCCAATATTCACCTGTGAATATTGACCTCCATCTGCCTTAGGCAGATCCTTATGTTTAAGCATATTATCTAGATCAAAGGCTCTTTCTAATTCAATCATACCTTTGGGAATTCTGTTGCTAGGCAACTCTAATATCTCATCTTCTTCCCAGACATGATCTTCCATACCATTCTCATCTATAATCTGAGCTTCAAATATGTCTCTATTTGATATGAAGTCCAGGATGTGCTGATCATCATCAAACACCTGGAGATTAGTCACATTGTCAGGTATTGAAGGTACTGACACCAATTCTACTAAAAATCTCTTTAGACCAGATATGGACAGTGGTTCCAACGTACTGGCGGCCTGGGCAAGTGCATCTGCCCTCTGGTTCTGTTCTCTTGGTACGTGAACGATATTAAAGGCATCAAAGTCTTCAATCAGGTCCCACACACGATGTCTGTAATTTGATAACTTTCTGTAATTACAAGAGTAAATTCCTCTTACTTGTCTCACAACCAGTTCTGAATCTCCAAAGACATGCAGGATCTTCACTTTCTTCTTATGAGCAAACAACAGTCCATGAATCAGAGCTTCATACTCTGCGACATTATTGGTGCAGGGGAACTGTAGTCTGTAAGCTGCTAAATAGGACTTCCCTGATGGATCAATAAGGTCAATTCCTACCCCAGAACCTTGCTTAGATTTGGATCCATCAAACCTCATGATCCAAGGCTTATCTTCAGCAGGACATTTGTCTTCAGCAGGATATTTACTTGAACTTTCTTTCTTCTTTGCAGCTCTGGCTGCTGCTCCGCCTGATATCCACTTTAACTTGGGGATGTCATCCTCAAGTTTCTTCTTTCCTTTATTTGGTGAGCCTGATGGCTTTTCTGTTTCCTCTTCCATCTCAACAGGAGGATGATGTTCAGCATGTACAGCTGCATGCTTCTTCAAAATGTGTAAACACAGTGAGCAAGTTGTTTCTGAGTGAGGCGCCTCATGCAGCCTACACCAACCTTTAATTAAAACCTCCTGGGGAGATTTACACTGTTGTGTCATCCTTTCTATTTCTTTTACCAAAAATTCTTCGAACTTCGTCAGGTCACTGCCTTTGTCCTCATCAGACAACTCATAATCCGGTTCCATGAAGCAATTGCTACCAGGAGTAATCTTTTCTTTGTCTGCATCATTTATCTGATCGGACACCAGGATTTCTTCTATTTTTAGGATATGATCTTCATCATGATCTGTCGACTCTTCTGTTCCTGTAGAAGACAAATAAGAATTAGTATCATCATCATCATCAGATGTAGCACTCACCTCGGAATATGATGATGATGCTTCACTATACGTCTGCTCCAGTATCATCATGTCTAAGCATGGTTCACAAGTCTTTTCTGAGTGTGCTTCGCCATGTAATCTGCACCATCCATCAATCAAAATATCATCAGCAGGTATATTCAATAATTGGCAACGTTTTACCTGAGTAGATAAATGCATCTCAAAATCTCTGAAGCGATCTATTTCCTTCTCATTATCTGGATCATTACCAAACTCCATACTCAGCATGTCCTCATGATAATCATCATCATGATGATGATGAACATCAAGCATCAGGGTCTCTTCTATTTTAACAGTTTGCGGCCTGATGCAATAAACTCTGGGTTCTGTGTTTACGTACATGATCTCATTTGTTTTGTTATATTCTGTGATCATATGTTTCATCCTAGGCTCAGCATCAATCCTAATCTGATTAGGTATACCTTTCCATGGTAACCACATGTGACTGAAGTCTGTGGACATGTATCCGTTGAGCGTTTTAGACCAATCTCGGCTAAGCAACATCCCATATGTATCAGGTATGTCAACTACCTGAATGTCAATGTAATACTGTATCCTAGGATCAAACACTAGCTGCATGTGAATGTGAGTCAGTTCTCCTACGACACTTACTTCTGTCTTGTCCAGTTGAGTGACCTTCTTTAAGGATTTAGCAGGATGCAGTCCTAATGCGTTGCATATTGACAAAGGCATAACATTCGTTGAGGCTCCCGAATCAACTAAACAGTTGTGCAAGTTCTTGCTGAACATTCTTATGGTAAGGAGAAACGGAGGTGATTCAGTTTTATCTCTATACAAGGTCATGTGGGAGGTTTCAGCGGTTTGGACTGTAGCTGACACCTTAGACTTGATAATGTTATCTTTACCAGCATGATCTTTGCCATTGGATTGACTTGAAAGATGATTATCCTCTTTAGGAGCAGGATCATCTAGTGACTTCATGAATGCCCTTTTGATGGCAGGAGTTTTCAATAGCTCAGATAGGGACAGGCTGATCTTGATTTTCTTCATTTCATCAGCCAAATAGCTGACTAACTTGTCAGACTCCTGAGGTGCATTTACGACTTTTGTTACTGTGTTTTGAGGAGACAAGTATTGAGCATTCACTTTAGGGAACCCAGGGTTATTGCTAGCCTTAGGATCAGGAGGTGTATTGAAGTTATTTGGAGGTAGAGATGATGTCAATGGACCAGCAGGTCTGTTGGCATTACTCCTCAGGTTATAATTGTGCTTACCAGGGTATTGCTATTGGTATGCATGTACTTCCTCATGCTCTCTTGTAGGTTCATTTTCATCCTCAAAGGGGAAGACATAGTTTGTTTCGAAGGTTAAGGCAGATTCTTCACAGGTCTGATTATAATCCTGATGAGGCTGATTTGTGTATGTTTCTAACACAAAAGCTGAATCGTATCCACAAGGAACTATTTCATTTCCTTCTGCTTGAGGTGGATTTCCAGAAGTATTAGACACTTTAGTCTGAAAGATGCTGGTAGCAATCCTAAATTGTGGACAATCTAATTCTGCATGTGCATTGGTATTGTGGATCCTGCACCAATTGGTAAGGGCTGCTTCAGCAAGATTGACTCTGGTAGTTTGTTTGGCTTCACCAGGAGGCTGATTGTCTAGGGGTGATGGTAATGAGCCATTATTTGGCCTGGAGTTCCACACTCTGGGCTGTCTAGGAGGATTATTATTATTTGCAGCACTATTGTTGAAGTTATTGTTGTTATATCCTCTGTCAGGGTAGTTTGGTCTGTCATTGGAATAACTCCTATTCTGACCTGACTGTGAATAAAACCCTTGATTTCTCAAATGTGTTACTTCTGTGGTGAGTTTTTTGAGTTGAGCAGAAATTTCTTTGATTTCCTCCTTCTCCTCTTGAGCTTTGGCCACTACATTTTCAGTCTGAGGCTTAAAAAAGGAAGATCCATGGTTACTGTTGGATAGATCGGTACTCTGAGGTGTTTGAGCATGTGCAGGATATTGTGGCAATTGGCTATTTCCGTTAGGAGGAGGCATAATACTCAATGGAGGTACTTGCAAAGGTGCAGGCATGACTGCTAGGGGTATCAATGCCCCATTTGGATATTGTGCAGGATATTGTGCTTGTACGCCAGGCAAAGTAGGGAATGCTATATTTGGAGTAGGAGCAGGTATCAACTGCTGATTTACCTTGATAGCTTCTTGAAAAGCTCCTGTCAATGTAGTGATCTCAGGATGTGTTCTTCTGATGAACATGGAAGTTAATGGATCCAGGGCTGAATAATAGATACTCCTAGCAGCAGCATCAGCCACCACATATGGGGCAACTAGCTTGGACAACATTTTCTGGAACCTAGCATTGAAATTGGCAATAGGCTCATTCTCAAATCTTTTGATTGTGGCAAACATGTGGTAATTCATGGATGGATCAATAGGGATCTTGAACCTGTCAAGAAAAGCTTTCTCTAAGACAGCCCACGAACCGACAGAAGATTGACCAAGACTGATGAACCAATTATAAGCCTCTTCCCCTAAGGAAAAAGGAAATAATCTACACACCACGTCCTGATGTTCTATTCTGGCTCTGTAGCAAGCTTCTTTAAATGTCCTGATATGATCATCAGCATCTTGATAAGGATGATATTTTGGACAAAGTTTGTCCAGATTCTTTGGTAACTCGTGATATGCATTAAAGGTCAAGGGTGACTCTGCTGCAAAGAAAGACATTGCAACCTGAGGGGGCTGAACTGGTGGTGCAGTTGGCTGAGGTTGAACTAAAGGTATACCCTGGGTTTGAACAGGAGGTGTCATGGATGTACCAGAAGGTATTTGCAAACCAACAGGAGTTACAGGAGGAGGTCTCGGTGAAGCTCTAGACGCATTAGACCCTGGAGTATGGTGAATGTCTACAGTCCTAGGTCTGAAACCTCTAACAGGCAATTCTTCGAAAACTTCACTAGGTCTAGACCTGGTATTTATCCTGTAAGCTAGGATTTCTTGATTTGGAGGCAAATTGGCTGAAACTTTGCAAATATTGGCTGGATTCCACCGGATGAGGTGATATTTGCAGTCAGATGGCAAATCAGACTAGATATTTATGAAATATTTGCGAAGATACTACAAATATGACAGGATATTAGGATATCCTGACCCGTAGCACAAGATTTCAAGTGCCTAAGGCCTAAAAGTCTCAAAGCTTGAACAAATTTACGTATCTTTAGCCGATATTAGTGAATTTAGAGAGATCTACTATAAAGCTTGCAATATTTATGTGAGATCTGGAAATCTTTACATAGAATGTGCATATACAAACTTCTCACAGCAAATATTTACAAAATTTACTGAAATTCACGGGCGATCTGAGGTTACCTTACTCTTATATGTCATCAAACCTGAAAATACTGATGATGAGCGTGATCTTCCGGACTTGGCCCTCCTTCTAGCGCCAATTTATGTTGGTCATGATGTTAGTCACAAACAAACATAGAATAAAAGTACACATTAACCTTTATTCATCTTGAAAGATACAGTGAATTCAGAGAATTCATGATCCCAAGTCTCTGGTGATTAGGTCTTAATCGACTGACGTTACTCAGTGGTTAATGTGAGTTGCTGTTTCCATTTTGGGGCCTTACATGAAAATGCACTATCATCATGAAGTTCCTGCAGAAATTCTTTACAGAGAAGTCAAATTATGCGAGTATTTGATGAAAAGAGGTAAAATACATAGATCTTTGCATGATATTTTCAATTGTGCATGCTTAGTGTTCAAATATGCTAAATATTTACGATTATCTATGGGATGTCTGCATATTTTGGGTTGTTTGCTTAAGATTATCAGTTTATTTGCAATTGTGATAGTGAGATGCTCTGAAATTGAAAGAAATTAAAGGAAATACTTCTAATTAAGTTGAACCTTTAGCTTTTGATCCACATACATGCTTGATACTGTCATGAGGAGAAGAAATCAAACCATATGTTCACCAGGACATTCCACAGCTAGATACAGTTGATGCAAACTTCAGAGGATAATGAATGAAAACAATACATGCAACATGATGAGCACTCCAAGGGACGCAGCAAATCAAAGCACATATCCAGAATTCAAACACAGATTACTCAAGATTTACAAAGATTTGTAATCGGAATACTCTTCTCTTTCATTAAGTATGCAAAAGACATGTACATATACAGTAGCTTTGAAATAAGTCCTGAATATTTCAGCAATCAAATTTCAATTAAGTTTCGAATGAATACAACAAGGCATTCCACCACCTTTTATAGAATAAGGTGAGGAATCCGTTACAAAAGATCCACGGATCTGATTTATCAATACAAATCAACGGTCATCACTTCATGACATGTCAATTTTACAAAAAGGCACAAGTTGCCAGCTGGCAACTATCTATACTGCATATGCAAGATATTCCCCTTCATGATGTATCTTCATTATGCTCTTCACCTGATGCATGCGGGTCATCATCATGTGCATCGCTCTCTAAACTTTCGCTATCCGGATGATGACGCTGTTGCATATGGGGCTGCATGCTACTCTGGATTTGTTCGTATGACCGCACAACTTGGTCTATTCCTCCGCCATCTTGAGTCTTTGCCTTGATAATGGTGTGTTTGTGCGCTTCATACTTATCCCTGCTGTTATCCAACTTATTCTTTCTGTCCTGCAGTGTTTCATTATAGGTCTCCATCTTGACCTTGATCCTCATCATTTTATTTATTATTTCTTCTGTCAAGTGGACCAGCGGACCATCATCTTCCACTTGGAAGTTATTACGTAGAGCCATGAGGGCAGAATCTTCATCCTGATTCTCTATCTTCCCTTCCACCTTGCCCTCTAATGTTTCGAGCATGTCTACTTCAATGCCCATTAAATCGCGTAGCCTCATGCTGATCTCCCTCAGCTTAATATTGCATCTCTTGAGGATTCCGCATTCGAACTGTACATCCTTATACCAGATATCCACTAATAATGTAGTATTATTATTTAACACCTACTTATTGATAAGCAGTTGTGGATTTATCTGCCTTATTTAGTCCAGCAGGCTGAGGACTTTCTCCAGTTTATAAGACCTTTTTCCGGTCTGCATCTGCAACCTGTCCACCTTGGTTTTGGAGTCACTCAATATGCTCCATCTCTTCAAAGAACCTTTCATTATTTCAATGGCATCATCCAATGTGGATGACACCCATTTTCTGATTACGGACACCTCATGTCTCATGAGGTCAAATTTATTTACCTCCTCCTGAGAAATGGCAGTCAATGGGACTGCAGCTTCACCTGTGGTATCCTCAGGGTTGTTTAGTCCTTTAATATATGCATGCAACTGAGCAATGTGCTCTTTATGTTGCCTATTCTTCTCCTTCTCTCTTTTCACTTTCTGAATTAGAGAGTCAATGATGTCTTTTCCCTCCTGACCTTCCTGCTCTTCATTGGCAAAACCCAGATCAACTGTGCTTATCTGGAATTCATCCACAGTGATTTTGCCTTTCTCTTTCTCTACGGCAGGTACAGCAATCTGTGCGGTCCTTCTCCTTGTTGCCGGATCTCTTTTGATGGCCGAAGTCATCCTGGCTTCCTCCTGGGTTTCATTATATCCACGACGAACAGGGTGGAGACGTCGAATTCCTGGATCTCCAGCTCCTCCTCAATATTCACTTCCTTTTCTAACCATGGAGGCACCTGATCATGCTTCTCAGCATCATGATACTGTTCACCTCTATCTCCTGTTTCCACCAATATGTGTTGTGGAGATGGTGACTTTTCTCTTTCCAGCTCTTGATGCTCGCCTTGCTGCTGTTGATCCTGAGGCGCCTCCTCCTGTTGAGGAACTTCTTTTTCCGGGGGAGCATCCTCTCTGTGTGGGGAACCCTGCGGTGTACCTGTAGGTAGATCATGATGATCATGATCTTTTTCCTTCGTTTCTTCACCCGTCCCTAGTTCTTCTCCCTATGGAGGTTGATCATCCTCCTTTTGTTTTTCTACTTCTGGTGGTATTTCCACCACCTTTGATATTGTAGGATCTACCTGAGGTGATGGCATCTGCTCCGCAGCTGTTACTTGTCCTATGCCTGCATCATCCACCTCTTGTGCCTTATCAGCAAGATCCTCTATCACTTCTTTCTTCTCATCATCAGCCTTTGCTTCTCGGACCTCTACTATAGTAGGTCCTACTGATGTATCTTGTGGGCTTTGTTGGCCTGATTCAAGAACATGGCCCTCTGCTTCGGCCATCTCTATCTCCTTTGTCAGGTGGCCCTTATCAGGTGATCCTGTTGGCTGTTCAGGACTTGCATCCTGCTTCTCTGTTAAGTCTACCACTGCAGGATCCGTCACCTCGGCGATCAGTGTGTCCAGCCCTATGTCCTGAGCTACCTGCTCCGGGTTCTTCTCTGGTCCTGGGCTCTTTTCTTGATCCGCCTCTGCTTGTTTCATCTCTTCAAGCGTTGATTGGATAGATGGAGGCTTGTGAGGAGCCACACTGATGCCAGCAGCTGCAAGTATTTCCATTTCTTGTGCAGCTACATCCTGCACCACCTCATCATCAGACAAGTTTATTGTCTCGTCTAGCGAGACATGCTTTTCTGCTTGTGCCTGAGATGTTTCCTTTTGTTGCTCTTCTGCAAGTTCTGTTTTGAACTTGACAATGGTAGGAAGTGGAACATTGTGCTGAAGTTCCTTCTGCACTTCACTACCTACCCCTTGTACTTGCACTGGGGGATGACTCATCTCACCTCTCATGGAGGTTCTTGTTTTCTTAGGCGCGGTAGGAACCAACACCTGGCGAGCTCTCCTCTTTCTTCTAATTACTAGTGGAGCTTCCTCCTCTTCTTCAGGCTCTTCCTCCATGAGGATATCCTTGCCTAGTTGTCTGGATGATTGACCCACTTCTTGGGTCTCTATGGTTCCAGCCTCTGCTGTCTTGGCTTTCTTGGGCTTGGGAGGAGAATCTGATTCTGATTCTGATCTGGCTGCTTCCTCAGCTATAAACACTGCCCTTTCAATTATGACCCCTTTGGGTCCCTTTTCCACCTTCTTGCCTCTTGAGGCTCTTTTACTTGGCTGCTATGGTGGAGGGATTCTCTCTCCCTTGGTCTTCCATTTCTCCAGCAGGAAGTCATCATATTCGTCTGTGGGGATGTCCTGCCCCTTCTTCTTGTTGTCCACCATGATGGCAACACCCTTTTTCTTCAATGCCTCTACCTGTGCATCTACCCAAGCTTGGGTCAAGTGTATGGTTCTAGCAAAGAATGGGTCCAAGGACATATCCTCCTGCATGGTGAGGTCAGGGGCAGAAATGGTATCATTGTATATCTTCTTCTATTCGTATTCATCTGCCATGATCCTGCCGTCATCACTCTTCAGCTGCTGAGGGAGGGGTATGCAGTCAAATGTCCTGATCTGGTTCAGAGTCAACCTCTGATACCTCCTCCTCCTGGCCTCTGCCTCATCTTCGCAGTCAGCCCAAAAATCCTCTAGGTGCCTCTGGTGAATAGGCTTCCCTAGAATCTTCTGCATTCAACCGTAAGGATCATATGGTCTCGTTACTGGGAAGGGTAGCAGATTCATTTTGTTCAGAGTGACCATCACCTTCTTAATATGATCCGAGTCAGGGTAGATATAGTTGCCGATGTTGACTGGGAACAAAATTGGTGGCAGCTTCTTGGCATCGTTATAAGTCTGTATGATGGTGGAGCCCTGCCTGATAAATTCCATTAGAACTACTACATCATTAGGATATCTTGGCTGCATCAGGGGATGCCCTTCAAAACCTTCTATCCTGATGTAGGAAAAGGTGGCAAATTGGATGTACCATGCCCCATGCCTGTATACTGCCTCCTGAGCTTCTATGCTCAGTCTTTTTGTCCTGTCATCTTCCATGGTCCTTACCAGATGCATAGAGAATGCATCATTGACCAGTTTGTAGTCCTTGATATAATTGGTTCTTTGCAGCTGGGGATGATGATCCCAGATATAGGCTGCATTTGTGCCTGTTAGCTTCCCATCTGCGGTTAAGGCATCAAACGTACCTCTGTATGCACAGGAATAAACAATGTAAGAGGTCATATAGAAGGCACAATCTGTACCTCCCAGGTTCAGCAGCTGCTCATGCAGAGCATCACTTATGATTTGGCCCCACAGTGGCTTGATGTCTGCATATAGGCACATCATTATTATGCTGTACATCCAATCTCTGAATTCTCTAGTATCAGGCTGGCCAGTCACCCTGTTCAGTAGGGCAATCACATACTGATATTCCTCATTAAAATCAAACTTGAACATGTGCACAGGGAGCTTGGCCGCTGCATTATATGTGCTGTTCTCGGCCCGCCAAGCATACATGTTCTTTCTGGCCGTCTTCTTGTTGGCCTCATACTCTCTTTCAGACTTCTTCAAGTCTACACTCTTTACCTTACTGCCCATTGGCAGTCCAAATGTTTGGGATAGACCTTTGATGGATAGGTCTGCATACACTCTCCCGTGCTTCGTCACCTACCTCGTCTGAGGGTTGTAATTCCGGGCACACTCAATAACCAGCTCCGGAGACTCCATGGAGTAGGGGAAGCCAGCAGCGTTCAAAATGCTGGATACGAACACGGCGTCCAATAGTGGACTCTTATCTTGTCCATCATTCAGCTTGGCTGACCAAGCTTCCAGGTTGGTACTTCCCTGATGGGTATCTGTAATTGCCCCAAATTTGAACAGGACCCCTCTCTGTGAAGAGAACATAGACCTACTGAATTCTTCCTGATTCTTGACTGAGCATTTTTCAGCCATGGGTACTTGCAATTAACAATCATTTCTTCTCACAACAGGATATGCATGTATACATATTGCCAATTTCATGCCTACTGCATCAATTTCACATTACTTATTCATACGGATACATAACCAGAACTTACAGCATCATATAGAAGCAACATGATGAGGGTTTCATTTCACTTACCTGGTTATGCAGATTTCTTTCTATACTAGTATATCGTTGAGATGCTCTTACTTCAGCTGCTGATCCCCTTCCTTCCTCAGTTTATGAGCTCCAGTCGCGCAACGGTAGCTGTTATGCAGATATGGAGGCTAGTGCTCTGTAAAACAATTTTAACGCAGGTGAATGTAACAATGGCGGTCGAATTACCTTTTAACCTCGTAGTTAGGTCAAACTTAGGGTAACTCTAACAAGTTAGATCGCAATCTTTGATCATTCGTGCGAAAACTCAGGATCTCGCCAGACGTTTCATTGGGTTTCGGGGTCGGCGGGAATTACCTACCCTATCCGCGCACATTTAATGGCTATGGCGGCAAAGGGAGCGGGGGGGTATTCATACGACAAGATATCATGAGGGCAGGATGATATTTCACAAATATCAGGTTGATTTTCAATATCATCCTCCCTAGTCTTGAAATTGTTATCGCGACAAAATTCGGATGACAACACACCTTTGTTTTCATTTTAGCACATTAGGAGGATATTTCGGTCCATCGGGTGATATTTCAAAATATGATGATGACCTTCATACTTTACTCATTCTCCTTTCGGAATATCAGGATGACATCATCATGATATTTGTTCTTTGTATTGGAAATGTCTTATGACGTCATCGTCATATTGGGTGAACATGATCATGTTTACAAAATATCCTGTCGAAATGTAAATATGATGATGATGTCATCAGGATGTTTGTTTCTTCGTTTATCGTCTTCGGATGACGTCATCAGGATATTTGTTTCTTCGTTTATCATCTTCGGATGACGTCATCAGGATATTTGTTAAGGGTGATATTTTGCATCAGGATGATATTAACGAATATCAGGTTACTTTCAAAACATGATGCTCGCGATACAAAAGACCGCTCGACGGGGAAAACTTACTATTACTTAAAGTTGACGTCCAGATATTTGAACCATAGGATATTATCGGGGGGACGTTTCAAATATGATGATGATGTTCTTCAAACAGCATAACTGAGTTTATAAAACATGACCCTCTTCTTGCGAATATCAGGTTTGACCAAGACTTTGACTGTTCATAACTCTCACATCCTGATGAATATCAGGGTGATGTAAAAGGCAAACCTGCAAGAATTTTAATGCTCTTTCAGAATATGTGGTCATATATATGAAATGCAAGTTTTGACAAACTAACCTCATATTGGGGCTTACCTCATCTTGACTCCACATGATGATGAACATGACTGATTTTTCCAAACCGCCAGAAAGCCAACAACACAAGCCAAAAGAAAAGTTGGGTCCCTGTTTTGCCAAGTCAAAATGGGGCATGTTGTGTAACCACACAATAGGTCTCTGTCAAAGATTATGGACAAAGGTAAACCATGTAATCTGACTATTTCCTTGAAGAAGAGACCTGCTATGTGTGAGGCATCATGTGTGGTTTTACATGGGATGAAGTGAGCCATTTTTGAGAACCGATCTACAACCACAAAGATGTTATCATGTCCATTCTTGGTCTTAGGCAAACCAAGTACAAAGTCCATGCTTATGGAATCCCAAGGCTTTGAAGGAATAGGTAGTGGAGTGTATAACCCTACATTTGATGTATGCCCCTTGGCTCTTTGGCAAATTTTACAAGTTTCAACAAACTTTCTTACATCAGTTGGCAACTTTGGCCAAAAATAGTATCTCCTAACCAATTCTAGGGTCTTATCAATGCCAAAGTGACCTGACATGATGCCACAATGCTTTTCCTTAATAATATTCTCTCTAACAAACCCTCTTGGGATACACAACATGCTACCCTTGAAAAGATATCCATCTTGTAACAAAAAATCAAAAAAATCAGTGTTATACCTTCCTGTCATGGCTTTGCAAGATAGGTAAGGTTCTTTGAAGTCTTCGTCTACTGCATAGTGATCTTTGATGGCATGAATACATGTACTTTCCAACTAAATGGTTTGTACAACAAGATTCCTCCTACTTAAGGCATCAACTACCTTATTGTCCACTCCTTTCTTGTGTTTTATTGAGAAGGTGTATTCTTGGATGTACTCCATCCACTTGACATGTCTATGGTTTAACTTCTGCTACCTATTCAAGAAGCTCAATGCATGGTTATTAGTAAAAACTATAAATTCCTTAGGCAATAAATAGTGTCTCCACTTCCTCAATGATTAAACCATGGCATATAATTCTAGATCATAGGTGGAGTAGTTCTATTTTGCCTCATTTAACTTCTCACTAAAGAAGGCTACAGGCCTCCCATCTTGACTTAGGACTCCCCCAACAACCCTCTTACTTGCATCACACTCTACCATAAAGACCTTGTCAAAATCAGGAAGAACAAGGACCGGTTGTTCTGATATTTTTTCTTTAACAGTTCAAAGGCTTGATTGGCCTCATTTGTCCACACAAATACACATTTCTTGCCCCCTTTTATGGTGTCAATAAGTGAAGCACAAATACCACTAAACCCTCTAATGAAATTTCTATAAAAGCTACACAAACCATGCAAACTCCTTACCTCAAAGGCTATTGTAGGTGTGCGCCAATTAAGAATGGCTTCCACCTTGCTTGGATCCATTTTTAGGCTGCCCTTAGAGATGACAAACCCCAAGAATATCAACTCTTCTTGTAGGAAGACACATTTGTCAAGGTTGATTCTCAACTTCTCCTCTTGAAGCCTCCTGAGCACTTGATGGATATGCCTTATGTGGTCTTCCTTGCTGTCACTAAAAACCAATATATCATCCAAATACACAACAATAAACTTGTTAAGGAAAGGTTTTAGCACCTCATTCATCAATCTCATGAAGGTGCTTGGTGCATTTGATAAGCCAAAAGGCATGACAACCCATTCAAATAGCCCTTCATTGGTTTTGAAGGCAGTTTTCCACTCATCCCCCTCCCTTATCCTGATTTGGTGGTAACCACTTTTTAGATCTATCTTAGTAAAATACTTAGCCCTACCCAAGAAATCCATTAGATCTTCTATTCTAGGCATTAGAAATCTATACCTGATGGTAATCTTGTTGATGGCCCTGGAATCAGTGCATAGTCTCCATGTACCTTCCTTCTTGGGTGCAAGTATTGCAGGTACTGCACATGGACTAATACTCCTTATAAGTCATCTATCCAACAAGTCTTGGATTTGTCTTGCCACTTCAGCATTTTGCTCTAGGGTCAACTTGTAGGCTGCTTGGTTTGGTAGGGTGGATCTAGGGATGAGATCAATGCAATGACTAATCTCCCTCTTTTGTGGAAGGGCATCCTTACTCTCATCGGCTATCACATCATTGAACCTTTCCAATAGTTCTTCCACTTCCTTTGGTCCAATCCTCCTAAGAGGTTGCTGCACTTTAACCTTCTTGGGATTTACATCCTTGGGCTTGATGACTACTGCAAAACATGGCACTTTCTCTTCCTTGAGGTTAGCCAAAAACTCTTTTTCACCTACCAACATAACTGAACTAGAAATGACCTTCTCTTTGCAATCATCAATCAAAGGAGTCATTGTGAATTTTTTACCATTTTTGGACAAATGAATCACATTTTGCTTACCATCATGTTGGGCACTTGTGTCATGTTGCCAAGGCCTTCCAAGAAGAAGGTGGCATGCATCCATATCTACTATCTCACAAAGAATCCTATCATGATATTCACCTATCTTGAATTCAACCCAACATTGCTCTTTCACCACAATTTGTTGTTCTTTGGTTAGCCAAAAGAATCTATAGGGGTTAGGATGGGGTATCTTTTCCAATCCTAACTTAGTCACCATTTCATTAGAAGCCAAATTTTTAGAAGAAACTGAATCAACTATTACCTTGCAAACTTTTCCTTTCACCTTACAAGTGGTTATGAACAAGTTGTTCCTTTGGGGCTGCTCCTTGGTGGCTGGCATGATGAGGGACCTATTAAACATGATGCACTCTCCACTCTCTAGCACTGTAGACTTGGAAGAGGCTATTTGATAACTTGTGGTGCTTTGACAGTCCTCTTCTTGAAGGAGTTGTACCCTTCTATCTTTCTGATTTACAGTAGTGTTTCCCATCTTCTCCGGGCACCTAAAGGACTGATGTCCTATCTGATTGCAAGAGAAACACCTTCCAGTAAACACATTTGGACCTCTACCCCCACTCCTTCCTCTTCCATTACCTCTCCCTCTAAAAGGACCCTGATTAGCACTATTTTTATCAGCCTGCCCTTGGCTGCCTTCTTGTGATCTGTTGTCTTGGGGTCTGGAGAAATTATCTCTATTTTGAAATCTGCCTCTGCCCCTGAAGTTTAGATTTCCTCTACCTCTGCTGCTACTATTTGAATCACCTTTTCTCCTCTGCTTATCCTTAATCCTTAGTGCCATTTGAAAGCACTTATAGACTGTCTCCGGGTTAAAGAGGGTTAATTCATCTTGAATGGAGAACTTAAGGCCATTGAGATACCTTGCAAGCTTCTATTTTTCATTCTCAAGCATCTTGGCTTTCAATGTCATCTTGTGAAACTCCTCTGTGTAGGTGCTCACGTCCATATCCTTCTATCTCAAGTTGTGCAACTTCTTGTTTAAGTTGACCTCATAATCTTTAGGGACAAATTGCTTCTTGATTTCAAGCACCATCTTCCTCCATGTAGAGATAGGGTTCCTATCATCTTCTATCCTCTCATTTTAAATAAAGTTCCACCAACTCAAGGCTAGCCCTTTCATTCTTGATTTGGCAATCCTCACTTTCTATTTTTCTGCCACTTCTTCACATTCAAAATAGTTCTCCATTGCCTAAATCCAATCAAGGCACTCCTCTGGGTTCAAGGAAACATAGGTAAGTCTGCCTTAGTGTCCTTCCTACTCAACTTTCCAAGTGCATCTAGGAATTGTCTCTCTAACATGCCTCCTTGTGGCTCTTCCATTGGCACTTCTTTTTCTTCATCTTGATCCTCTTCATCTAAATCCAAGATGACTTCTGGCTTCTTCTTCTTGTCCTCGTCTTTCTTCAACTTTTCTATCTCAGCCTCCATCCTTTTGTTCTTGGCTGCTTGTTCTCCCACTATCTTTGCCAATTCGGCATTAGTCACCCTTGTAGGAACTTCCTCCTCTTCTTCTCTATCTCCCATCTCTTTGATGGCTCTGATACCACTTGATGTAGAGTGGCACAAGGGAAGCAACAAGACAAGGTAAGTTTATTCTCCTTAGCCCACTCACCCACTTCACTTCTCCAATCCAACACAAGTCACATTCAAGGGCATATGGAGGATTTGTTACCTAGGCTCTTGTCCAACTCTCAAGACTATGTCTACACCTTCATGCAGGTCTGTAAACACCTTTTTGATAGTTGGTTTGGTTCCCAACTTCACAAAACTCTCCAACCTCTACTTTTATTAGTAAGGCTACTAGCCCTCCAAAACCAATTTTCTCCACACAATTTGACAAAATCCCAAATGACTAGGCAAGTAAATGGTGGATTTGGACCCTTTAAGGGATTCTCTCAAGTTCCAAACCTCCTATGCCAAATCTACTCCAGCAATCCAAAACACCCACTAGCTCTCTAGGCCTAATTGATCACTTTAGGTCTAGGTTACAAAGCAAAGGGTTCAAATTGGGGTCCTAGATTAGGGACAGGAATTTGGAATACCTCCTCAACCTTCAAACAACTCAAAACCATCATTCATTCACTCATCGTCTCAGGCTTTTGTCTTCTACAATAGCAAATTGCATAAAATAGGCCAAATACATGGTAATACTTGACCTAGGGCATCACCTTAAAATTCAAAAATAGCCTTTCCCCACCAAATGCTTTTGGAATCCTATAGAGTACATCCCTAGCCTACATTTCACCAATTTTCATGAATTTTCACCAGTGGGAATGCATTCGAGGGCTGGATTTATATGACAAACCCTAGAAAACAGGGTTTCTAGACTAGTCTACACTAAAACTACAATATCTCCCTACTGGAATTACTTCAAAACCTCAAACTAGATGCATTGGAACCCTGACTAAACCTATTTTTAGAAAAAGTACATTGATCTACTCTACCAATCCGTACCATCTGTACAACAGTAAAAATATAGGGAAAAACTAACTGTTTTCTATTGTTTCAATGCCAAAACTCTATACCAGACCTCCTCTAGCATATAGGAGTGAGAAAACAACATTATGAACCAATCCTTAGTTGGTATCCAACTTCCAAAAGTAGATTCAACTGCCCAAACTAAGTTGTAACTGGCCAATGTGTCATTGACACTATTGGCAACCTTTGACACTATGGAGTTTTTTGCATTTACAAAAGGATGGCAATTTATTTTGCTTATCCAATGGAATCAAACCACCATCATACTCCCTAGACCATGCTAAAATACTAGAACAACCCAAACAAACTCAAAAAGCCAACATTAGACCTACTAGGCCTAAGTGGCTCAATAAGGGTCCTCCAGATGGACTAAGCATGATTGAGGTTTATATGGTCACCTCAATCATCTTGACCACACAAAAAGGGCCTCACATCCATGGCTAAAGCCTTATTACAACACATATAGAAAAAAAAACATAACTTATCAAAATGCATCAAAATGCTTGTAGGAAGTAAACTACTCCTAGGTGCCCTGCACCACAATAGCTATATATATTTTCTTCCACACCTCATGGGACTAAATCAAAAGTACCAAAACATTAGTGTCGATGGGTGAATGTTATTAGATGCCTCATTTTGTTCCCTAGGTCTCTTGATCCTTCCGGGATACATTGGATTAAGAGAGTCTCTTAAGAGCCCTAAGATTAAAAAGTTTTCAAACTTTGATCTAGTGATTCTTAGAATCTATGTTACTTAGGAATGTTTTGTTTGCACTTACAAGTGGATGTCAAGTCCATATACAATACAATATCATTTTTTTCCAATTGCAAACCATTTGACTATACTGACAATGAATGCATTCTTGTAAAATATCTCATTTGAGAGTAGTGTAAAGGTTCCAATGGCCATATTTTTCCTTCTATACCTCATGGGATTGAATTGACAATACCAACATATCAAGGTGGGTGGGTTAATGCTAGTGCCAACCTCATTTCATTCGTTAGGTCTCCTAATCCTTGTAGGCTACGGTAGACTCATAGAGTCTCTTAAAATCCCTAAGAGAAAAAAGTTATCAAACTTTAATGTATCAATTCAAAGATCCATGGCACCTACGAATGCTTAATTTACACCTACAAGTGGATGTTGGGTTCATCTACAATAGCATATCTCAATATTGTCAAGTCTAGACTATTTGACTATGCTGAAAATGAATGCATTCTTGCAAAATGACTCATTTAAGAGTAGTGTAAAGGTGCCAATAGCCACATTTTTTCTTTTGTACCTCATGGAACCATATCCACAATGACAAGGTACTAGGGTGGATAGGCCAATGCTATTAGAGGCCTCATTTTCCCCTAGGTCTCTCAATCCTTCCAAGTTACATTGGACTAAGAGAGTCTTATTGAGGGGTGTTTTGACACACTCATCAACAATTTGGTATTACAATATTGCAGCATCTCTCTTGAAAGGAAACCAACCTAAAGAGTTTGATAACTCCAAGGTCCCTTTGTTTCAAATGTTGACGATGCTAGGTATTTCGGTAGTCTATTTAGTTGTACTTGTACAAGGGGTTGCTAGTAATCAAGTAAACATATGATTAATTACACAAGGAGATTAGCAAATAAGGTAGACAATGCATCAAGAGACTACTCCAATCACCTATTGTTAAAAAATGGACACCTATACTATTGTACCAATAATAGGATAAATTGCAAATATGATGAATCATGACTTATATCAGCATGTTATGAGTGATAAGATCCTATTATATACCCAACCTACTCCTAAATTAATCAGATATGCAAAAAAGGAATTAAAGATAAGGGTTTTAGAGAGAGGAGAAAATGGCCAACATCTATGTTTATATTCACTTCATCTAATACAATCAGTGAGATTCAAAATAAATTGAAACATGCTATGACTAGTATTCCACACAATCATTAATAGATTGAATGCTAGAGTCTAAGGAAGTATTTGAAAAAATCATACTGAAAACACCATATTGCATGTCTAGCTGTCAATCCTCATTTCTCAATTTAACATAAAGATATAACAATTTGGCACCTTGTCCCACTAGAAGGTATCAAATAAAAGATGAATAAATAAACACATTACCACCAAAAACCAAAAGTGTAGAAAATACTGAACATTTTTTTCATTGGCACCGATAATTGGCAGCTTATAGGCAACAATAGGATTCCCACACTACCGTTGTGTTATAGTTTGCCACTTGCATTCCTTTACAAAATTTTGGTCTTGCAACCAATATTTATATTCTATCTATCTACCTATGTGTGTATAAATGTCCTTCTATATATATATATATATATGTATTGAACTTCTCCCTTTTATAGGGGCAATTTTCATTACATTCAAAATTAGGTTGGCCCTAATAGGGTAAGACCCATAATAGACATTAGATTTCCATAGTCTATAATATTGTAAATGAGTGCTTTAGGATTTAACTGTGTGAAAGTTTTTCACTCAAAAAATTCACAACTTGCATACTTGCTTTCAACATTTCATAATAGGTTGGCCTTGAATGTTAGGAAGGCTGACATTACATATTTATAATCTTATTAAAATAGGTATTCATGTGCATCAACAATTGAAGGTGCAATAGACTCTTCACTGCTTCTCCTTTGATCATGATTTACACTATTGGGAGAGGGATTCTATTTCAAGGACAACATAGTGAAATTCCTTCAAGTTAAATTTTGAAAACCCTCCTCTAATAAATATTCTTTCTCTTTGCACACCTAGCATGTAAGTGGTTCCCCAACTTCATAGATGACACCCCAGTACGTTTAGAGAATGAAACCATCTGAACCAATCTTGGACCACCCTTATTTTCCTTATGAACTTCTTGTAGAAATTTCCAAACATATCCCAGATTTGTATCTCTAACATAAAGTATGTGAGGATCAGCCTAAATGGTGGATGATATCTTTTAAACTTGTGCTCCACTTCCTTAGTTGGTAGCTCCCTTTGTATTTATGTCGAAAAACATCAGAACAATCCATTAGAATTACCTACTAATGATCTATGAATCTTTTAAGTCCATTGGGGTTAGCATATTAAAAGAATTTGGTTTTAAAATGTATCAAAGTCAAACCATTATCTCTTATGAAAATCATCGTAGATCACCAATGTTTGTTTCCCACTAAAGGAGAGTACTAAGTAAAACATTAAGGGAGGAGGTTATTTGAAAAATCATGTCAAAAGGATGGTCAAAAGCTCTCAAATCTGGCCTACTGATCCCAAGAGAGGACAATGTTGAAGCTATTGGAGATTAGAGATTGAAAGATCCTCAAGCTCATCCCTGAAAAGCATTAGGAGAAAGGTGGGTTTGACACCACAATCTTAGGGAGGTCAATACTCTATGGTATTAGGGATTAGGAGTTAGAGAAAACCACAATTGCATGCCAAAACCAATTACTCTGACATCATGACTCCAAAGCTTAGAACGCTAAAGAAACAAGAGTGGGGAGTTGGATAAAACCCCTAATTACATGTTGGAATGACAAATAAATTTTTTGAAAAACCTAAAAGACAACCAAATGACACCCAAAACAACCTTGGAAAGCATGCCTAAGCTAGACATGGATTTAAACTTTAAAAAAATGAAAAAAAAATGAAAACCCTATAACACAAGGGTAGAAGGGGCCAAATCCCCAAATCAATTTCACAACCCATAGACAAGGGAAAATAACAAACAAATATAATAATAGAACCACGGTAAAGACCTTAATATGCACACAATGCCATAAATTGTAGAACAAACAAATAGCATTAAAACACCTCAAAAAATGTAAACTAACCTAGAGAGAAACAAGCAAGGAGAAAGGAGGAAGAAAAAAAACTTGTCACAGGTGAAACCCCACCCAAAAGAACTAGCAATCATGATCTCACATTGATGATTTGGAATAAGACCAAAATCATTCAATATTTAGGAGAAAAAGAAATAAAAAATAAAAAATTGAATAGGGAAAGCGTGGGAAGGAGGCAATAAAAACCCTCTTTGTACATGTAGAAATAAATACCATAAATGTGATGTAGAGGGTAGGTGAGAAAAGAGGTCACGTCCACATGTGTCAGAGATGACCTTTACTGACATAACTAGAAGAAAGAAGTTTGAAATCCCACTAGCAGCCTTGGGATCAAGGCATCAAAGATATCCCTTATTGTCAAACCAAAATGATAAACTTTGAAACCCTGATAAGGAAGAAAAAAGCCTAGCCAAAGACAAAGAAAAGGATTGAGATCCAAAATTTTGAGCTTAATTTGAGAGGGATGAACAAAGATCAAACAAAAGACACAAATTCAAGAGAAGAAAAAAATGGGGTCCTCATTTTTCAAAATGGGGCATGTTGTGTGAGGCACAACAAAATGCCCACTAAAATTAGAAAACAATTCCCCTAGGCATTTTTAAGTTACAAGTGAGAAGCCCCAAAACCAATGCCACATGGGAAAGACCAATAATGGTAAAGTGTTAAAAAGAGTCTATATCACAAGCAAGTATGCATAAAGAAATTTGAACAATAGGCCAACATTGTCAATAAAGAATGAAGAATTTAACTCAAACTAATTTTTGATCAAGCACATAAATTTGAAAGAAAAAATAGGGGCTCCCTCTTAAATGATTCCCCTTTATGTACAATGATAATAAACCACCCCATATGGTCCTTAGGAGAGAATTTATTTTTGTATTTGGAAGGACAAGACTTGATTATAATAGACTCACTATCTAGGCATAAATCACACAAAATTAGAAGTTGTGGGTCCTCTCTAGGACCATGGTTAATCCACAAACAAGTTTTGTTTTTTCTAGTATCATATTCAAACTGAAAATTGTCCTAATGTTCTTGCAATGTGATCATTCCTTCTAGGGATCTTAACTCATGGTACACTTTTCCACTTTTCTCAAGTGTCTCTAGTCATGAATAGAATGGATTTGGTCAATTTTGGTGTCAAAGTTTGGTGTTGTGGTGGTGGTGGTTTCTTCTACTATTTGAATAGCATCAAAGCATAAAGGACAAGAAATTTGGGAATGACAATCTAGATGTATTCTACACCAGTTGGGGAGCAATAATTATAGAATACACACCTCATTGCTAAAAACCTACTTATCATTTGTCAATCTCTTCATTAATTCCTACTACAATGTAGGGTTAGTTTTATTTTCACTAATGTACTTATTGTTACCTTTTATTTTATGTTATGCACTGATACAACTCTGATATGACCGATTGGTAGAGGACAATTGATTAATATAAGCATCTGCATGAACATTATCCCTAGGAGAATTAGCTCCCAACTCACATTCTCAACTTACAGGATATGATCTGTCTAACATTCTAAAATCATATTTGTATCCTATTCTTTTCCACCCATTTTCATAGTTGACATCATTTTGAAACAATTGGTTCTCTAGAACTTCCAAGTTGTCCTAGCCCTAAATAAGCTTCTCCACTTTCCTAGAATCAATTTGGGGATCCTCTTCTTGACTTATAGCAGAAGATTTACTTTCTATCCCATCATTTGGATCACTTATTATGTCCTCTAGTACCATGTCATCCTCTTTCCCATCATGATTTACATTTAAAATAGTAAGAATTTTTACTCATAAGTTCATCATGAGAGACCTCATTGTTGTGACATATCATGAAAGCATATATGAATGCATTTATAAACTCACTTTCCTCATCCAATGGATCCATGCCAACTTGAAATTATTTTCCAACCAATAGAACTACCTAAATTTTCTCATCATTTAGAGTTGGCCTATTACCACCTTATTGTAATCTCATCATTTCATTCACTTTATTAGGTGTTTAAAAAACCTGTTGGTCATGTTCATCCTCTTCTCTATTTGATTGAATATCCCAATGATCCACTTCAATAATGAATAGGTCTTTAATTGGAATTAGTCCCTTTAAGTAGGTATCAAACCTTGTGATATAAATCTTGCAACTTCTCTCAGGATGCTAATATCTAAGGTGTATCCTACACTCATCTAGTTGCCTAAAATCTAATAATGACATTGAAAAACCCAACTCTTGAAATCTCTTGATTAGTTTATCTTGCATAAATAGAATATTCATCCCACATAAGTCATGAGTAGACATACCTTCATTATGTAAAACTCCATAAGAATCATCAAAAGCACTCTAGATGATGGGAACTTATTTCTTATTAATCCTACATTTTCTTTAGATTGGCCATCATACCTAGATGTTTCAGCTAAGTCACCTAGTCATTTGATCCCTTTATCATGATCAACTTTCAAATCCATCCCATCTTCCCATTTGAAAAACTTATCAAAATCCAAAATTATATCTGGTGTATTTCAGCCCCATGACTAACCTTGCATTGAGATAGTATAATTATGATAGGATTAATAAACATTGGTGTTAGTTGAAGATGTTGCAAATAAATGCTAATCGACGTTGTCATTGATGTTAACAATCTTGTGTTGTCATTGGTGTCAACCGTGTCTTCTGATGAGGTTGTTGTTTTTTGATTAAGTTGTCTTATTAAAAGTGATTTGGTTTCTTTGTAGAGGTATTGAAGATTTTGAGGATATGTGTCTCTAGTTGGGTTTGCAAGTGCTTTTGAGAAAATTTGATTAATCATTGAAATAGTGTGTTGAAGAAGTCTTCTGGCTTACAAAGTGTTGTTCAAGTTTTTTCTCCGCATTTATTTTGTGTTCGAGATGTGAGTATACGATATGGACATATTGTTTAGAAGTGTTTGAAGGTGCTAAATCTAGAATTTGGTGCTTCAAATCATTGTACAGTGGAAGTTGTGTTCACTAGTTTGAGAACAGTGTTTGATGGTACTTGCAGTGTGTCTGGGAGAAAGTATTTTGCTCTGCATTTCTCCATAGAATGGTTTCAGGCATTATGGTTCTGGATGTGTGCTTATAAAGTATATATCTTCCTTTAGCTCAAGTGGTTCATGGTTTACTGCTCTACAAGTACATTTATTAAGTTGCAGATGATGACAGAGCATGATATAGCTGGTTAAGTACTCTTGTGTGAAGTTTCTTCAGGTGAAAGATGTTGCAAAGGAATTTGTTGGTTTTTAGGTGCTTTTGGATGTTTCTATATCATGTTCGACCATGGTGATGGTATACATGTTATCTTTTGGTCTTAAGGAAGAGTGCACTCAAAGGTTCATAGTGTTAACACAAGTTTGACTGACTTGGTTGTTTACACTAATTGTGTTTGTGCTTCATTAATTGTGAAAGCATTTTGAAGCATGTAAGAGTGGATTTGGGTTCATTCTAAGGTGTGATGTGGTTTGAATTCATCCCTTTCCTCCATGGGAATGTTTAGGTCTAGACGTAATTTGAATTTTATGGGTTAAGTTGTATTTCCAAGCTTGGAGAATATTTTCATGATTGATGATGGTATAAATAAATGTCAAGGAGTCATGGATGGAGGCGTGTGTGAAGGATATGATGTTTATGATGTGAATTTGATTAGTGCAGCAAGATATTTCATGTGTTAGGATACTAGATGCAGTGAGAAGAAGGTGTCTACTATTTTTAGTGTTGCTACGAAGGTGTTGTGATGGATATTAAGCTTCATTGCAACTAAACTCCATGCATATGTTAGATGCAATTGTATTAGTTCAAAGCCTGGCATTGAGCCATTCTTCTCTTCTCTATTTCTTTCTTAGTGGGCAGTGAGTCCACTTGGATAGTGTGTCCATTTGTAGTGAGTATTATCTCTTTTGGGCAGTGAGTCTTTGTAATTTGGTATTGCTACTACATTATATTGTGAGCTAATCCTCACTATGGTTTTTCCCTTTTAGGGTTTTTCACATAAAATCTGGTGTTCTCTTGTATGTGGTGTTGTTATGATTCAATGTTAGTTATTTTCTTTTCATGCTTAATCATCTGAACATGTTTAAAGGTTAATGTTGATATGAATGTTTGTGAGGGTTTGAAGTTTTGTTACAATTGATTCACCCCCCTCTCAGTTGTCTTATGCATTCAACAATTGGTATCGAATAAATGGTCCTTTGAAGAAAGCGTAACATCTTGAGGTAGATCTGAGATGGCGCACAAGAAGTAGTTTCCCTTTTTTGATGGATTAGACTATGCACTCTAGAAGGTAAGGATGGAATCCTTTCTAATTGTTCTTAGTTATGAGATCTAGAAATCTATTAGGTCTAATTACACTATACCTTAGAATGGTATAAATACTAAAGATGAGATTAAAGACTTTAAAATAGATGGTAAGGCAAAACATGCCCTCTTAAGTGGACTTACTAATTCTGAGTTGGTGAAAGTTGTGAATTTGAAGACTGCTAATGAGATTTGGAAAAAGTTGGAAAGTGTTTATGAAGGAGATGATAAGGTCAAACAAGGTAAAATGCAGAACTTGAATCTCACTTTTGAGACCATGTGAATGATGAAAACATTACAAGCTACTTACAGAAGGTGGATGTAGTTGTTAATTGAATCAAAGGATTTGGCAAAAGTATAGATGGTAAAGAAGTGATATTGAATGTACTCAGAACTCTTCCTAAAGCATACAGTCATAAGGTTTCTGATATTGAAGAATTGCAAAATTTGAATCAGTTTACCAAAGATCAGTTACTTGGCACCCTAATTACTTTTGAAATAAGAGAGTTTAGCACAACTAGTGGAACTACAAAGGATGAGACTACTTTTAAGGCTAGCAAATCAGAGAAGATTGTGGAATCAAATCTAAAAGATCTCAATGAAGTGGAAGCTAACTTTGTGAGAAGGATGAAAAAGGGTACTAGAAAGTTTAATAGTAAGTTGCCTTTTAAATGTTTTAGTTGTGCAAAAATAGGTCATTATGCTTCAAGATGCCTAGATAAAGCTATGAGAATTCAGAATAGGGAAAACAAAAGTAAGATTGTTAAGAAAAGTTACTATGTTAGAGAAGATGTAAGTATATCTGATGATGAATCTGATTATGAGGATGATAAAAATAACAAATGCTTATTCATAGCCCTAAGAGATGAAACTATTTTTACTAACTCTAGAAGCTATGTGAAGGAAAAGGGTCTAGAAGTAAGCACTAACCCTGAAGGCACTATAATGTCTTCTTTTCACACTAAGAAAGAAAAAGATGATTGTATCATTGATAGTGGGTGCTCAAATCATATGATAGGTGATAAGAGCAAGTTTTTTAAACATGAAAAAAATGATGGTGGAGTTAAAGGATTGGTGGTGATGATGCTGCTAAGATTTGTGGGAAAGGTTTAATTAGTTTTGACGGAAAGCATAACACTGATGATGTTCTTTATGTCAAAGGTTTAAAGCATAATCTCTTGAGTGTTGGACATATGTGTAGCAAAGGTTACAATCTTATGTTTCAGGATGATGACTTTTATGACTCGGGTCATTGAGAGTTGGCTATGGCATAGGAGATTGTGTCACATCAATTTTGATAGCATGATAAGGATAAGTTTAGTTTAAGTTGTGAGAGATCTACCAAAACTTACAAATCCCATCAATGTTGTCTGTAAGGAATGTCAGATTGGAAAGCAAACAAGAAGAAGCTTCAAATTGAAGGATCAATCATCTACTGGACTATTGGAATTGGCACATACAGATCTTTGTGGTCCTACTAGAGTAAGGACTTTTCAAGGTGACAGGTATTTTATGTTATTTATTGATGATCACTCTAGAATGACATGGGTCACTATTCTTAAGGAAACATTAGAAGCCCTAGATAAGTTTAAAGCCTTTAAAGTGATGGTTGAAAATGAAATGGATATGAAGATCAAATGCTTGAGGTATGATAGAGGAGGATAATTTACTTCTAATGAGTTTAAAATGCTTTGTGAGAATCATGGGATAAAGAGGCATTTATCTTCCCCAAGGACTCCTTGATAGAATGGACTGGTTGAAAGAAAGAATGGGACTATTCAAGAAGCTACAAGGACAATGATCAAAGAAGCAATCCTACCAGAGGTCTAATGGAGAGAAGTAATTCATACTATTGTCTACTTACAAAACATAATACAAGGGCAAATGACACAAAGACCCCCTATGAGCTATGGTATGGAAGGATGCCTATTGTTAAATATTTTAAAGTTTTTGGAAGCAAATATTATATTAGAAGAGATGAAAAACTAGGAAATTTTGATGCAAGATGTGATGAAGTTATTTTTCTTGGGTATTCTAACAAAAGCAAAGCTTACTGGTGCTACAACAAGAGCCTAAGAAAGATTGTTGAGAGTGTGAATGTCAAAGTTGATGAAGATACATAGAAGATTTTAGAGGTCAGTGAATACAAATTAGATGAGTCTTCTTGCAAAGAAGAAGAAGAAGAAACTAAAGAAAAGGAAGTACATGTTAAAGAAGAAGAAGCTCCAAAAAGAATCACTAAAACTCCCAAGTATGTGTAGAAGCATCACATTAAAGACTAGATCATTGGTGATAAGAGCAAAGGTATATTGACAAGAAGCAGAGTTGCTGAAGAACAAGTAAATCTACATTTACTTTCTAAAGTTGAACCTAAAATAGTGGTTGAGGCATGCAAGGATGAGAATTGGATCAAGACTATGGAAGAAGAACTAATATAGATTGAGAAAAATCAAACTTGGGAACTTGTCCCAGGACCAGAGAACAAAAATGTGAATGCAACTAAGTGGGTATTCTAAAACAAATTGAATGAGAATGGAGAAGTCATAACAAATAAGGCAAAACTTGTATGTAAAGTCTACTCATAAGTAGAAGGAATAGACCATGAGGAAACTTATGCTCCAGTGGCAAGAATGAAGGCTATTAGGATGTTTTTGGCTTTTGTAGTAGTATCTTGCTGCACACAGGTGTTGTGGATGAAACAAACCTTGAAGGATATCAAAGTTGTGTATGATGAGCCTATTTCTATTTTCTGTGATAATACAAGTGCTACTAGCATTTCAAAGAATTTGGTGATACATTTAAGGACAAAGCATAGTTCAATTAGGTATCACTTTCTGAGAGAGAAGGTTGCAGAGAATGAAGTGAAGGTTGAGTATGTACCTACAAAGGATCAGGTTGCTGATATATTCACTAAGGCTCTTCCTAAGGATACATTTGAGTATCTTAGGGAGAAGTTAGGGGTTATTGCCCCTCCTTCCTTGAAATAAATGCATAAGGAGATGCATCAGTCCAATGGATTTCAAGATTCATTCTTTTTTGGACTGATGTTTGGAGGCTACCTCTCAGGGGAGCAGGTAGCGGTTATGGTGATTGTTGTAGTCAGGGGGAGTACTCATAGCAGTGAAAGGAAAAATGTTACAAGCAGTAGTGAATAGTGCAAGTATGTGCAATGCCATGCCCACATTTCCCATGTGGTCACAACACACAACACACATGTCATGTCCGCATTTATCATGTGGTCATGACATGAAATACCAAAAAAAATTCCATGCATCCCTATAAACCCCCTTGTACACATCAGCATGCTTGGTGGTATATTCACAAAGGTGTAACAAATTAATTGATCAACGGGGTATTACGAACACCTTTTGCAACCCCTATGAGATGTAAGTTGACTAGGAGGTTATGCGATGCAAGGAACGTTGCTAATAGGGTTAGGTTCAAATTTGAAACTAACCTTAATATTCCTAAGTGAAGTGGAGGGATCTCGACATGCGTAAAAATCCAAGCCCTAATACTATAGCTAAACTAATATTTAATAAAATTTACCTAAAACATAATTACATTGCATATACAATTAAAATATTATTAAAACACGTAATAAAACCACTTAACTAATCAACCCTAAATTTTGGAAAAATCTAGCAGCATAACACCTTACTAGCGTTCATAGAAAATAATTGAAAAAAAAATCCTAGTTAAACCATTTATGAGAAAATTAAATTAAAATTAGATTACACTTCTTAAGCATGAATTATCCCAAAACACCCCTTTTAATCAAAACAATAATCTAATCAAGTAACTATGTACCCCAATTCTATTATTAACCATACAATTAAGTTTCGTCCAACAAAATTAATTACTAGTCTAAAAAATGTCAAAAGGCTTAAATTTAAAATTACACTTTACCAACTTAATTTCCCACTAGGTTACAATACAGGAGGTTGCGTGAGCTCCTCCCCTTCACTTCTGGTTCTGCCAAACCAATGGGGGTATCCCTATAGCTAAAGATGTAACCTTGACTAGCTCAATGATAGAAAGATCTAATTTGACAACAACAGGCAGAATACTCTCATGTATGGACCAAGATCTGCATGATAGATCACAAAGTTGGCAACATTCTTGGACATATTTGTCTGGTGGGTATGAGAGCATGCAGGGGGTTCCTAATCCTAATCCTACTCCTACAACTAACAGGTTGAAGTGATGAAATGGGTGGACATAATGTCCGGGATGCAAGACAAGGGGTTTTGGATCATAACTACTAACCCAGGAGCAGACTTGTGCCTATCCATTGGGCAAGGAGTCAACTAGACATATACAACAGATGGTTTGCAACTTTCACTCAAGTTTCAGGGGGTTGGACTGATGCTTGCCTTACAAACATCACCCAAGAGTGGGTATTTAGTTGCCTCTACTTACAGATATCCCTACAGACATACAACCTTCCCCATGCTCAACCTAAAATAGTTTAATCCACTCCTTGAATGGAAGTTAGAGATCAGGCATGTGATACAGAACCCTGTATCCTAGAATCTATGAAACCCTTAGCAACCAGATTCAAAAGAAGGAAAGGCATGCAACAAAGGAGATAGATAGATAAACACATGCAGTATAGCATTTTTCATTTATATCAACATGAAACTGAACATATGTGCAAAATACATTCATGCTGCAACACATAAACTCTAAAATGGGATAAAACAACCAAGATCATGCCTTGTCTTTCGTTATTTACACAAAAAATGCCCCAGGCCTTCAACAACCAACAAATGAGCAACACAGCCCTACTTATACAACAAGGAGGTGCTCAGCACTCAGCACAATGGCGCTTTGAAATATCTGCCAGATATAATGCATCATGAGAAATTGGCACTCAACACATTCAATGCAGCAGGTGGGAGAGGAGACAAGAAGAGATCTCGAGCCCTGCGCTGCCACCTAGGGATTCACAACTTTAGTCAGGTACTAGATCCATCCACGCCATCGCCCATACCCTATAAGATTCGCCATTAATGGTGCACCAACTCACGGCCTTGGGAAAAACATCATACTGTGCATCACAAACCTTTCCCACCAAAATGTATCATCCTGATAATTCAAATCATGTAGGATCTAATTATCCCACATGCAACCCACGGCAACCTCCTCATCACCTTATATACTAGGTTGTGAGTATATATGATGTCAGTGATTTTGCTCCTAATGGCACCTAGTATAAGACCTTCATCATCATCATCCTCCAGCATGATATCCTGTTGCTTGAAATATCACCCTGATGTCAGCATCATCATCGGCATGAGCTCACCCTGATGTGAAACCTCACCTCGACGTGAGATATCAACTTGATATTCACCTTCAACGGCACAACTTGATGCATCAGAGGAAGATCCTCCTGCTTAGTTGATACCAAATGTCTGGCCGATGAACATCCTAATGATGTCACCATCATATCCTGCTGACATCATCAGCATATCTGCCTATTGCGCACCTCCTCATATCTGGATGACATCATCATCATATTTGCAAATATCGGGGGATCTCCACAAGATGACTAGTGTTAGAAATATGACCCCCCTCAGATCCTGATGATGTCACCACCATATTCATATATCGGGGTGATATTTGGATATGAAAATATCACCCCCTCCAAAAATATCATCATGTAGATAGGTAGAAAAGCGGATATCACCCTGTCATATGAATGATGTCAGCATCATCAGGGTGATAAAACAATGAACATGGGGTGATAAAATAACATTAGGATGATCTTAACTAAGATCACCCAATGTTCAAATATGATGACCCTGATGAATATCAGGTCATACTTGGAACCTTGCAGCAACATCATCAGGATGATCTTAACTAAGATCACCCGATGTTAAAATATCACCTCGCATGCAGAAGATCAGGTCAGCAGAAAATATGATGATGACCCCTGCAGGAAACAATAGGGTGATGACTGGAAACATGATGATGATGACCTCCTCTGAAGAAAATATGATGCTGCAGTTGAAAAATGCTGAGGAGTCCCAGAGACTTAGAACTTTTTTTTGGATTTTTAGGGAAGGTGCCTGCATGCTACCCCAAACATAAATTATTACTAACATAGGCTTTGTCTGGGGATGCATGCCTCTTGTAGGCATGGCAAGAATCTCAGAACTTTGGGATGCAGACTAGTCCTTATTCATTGGGCAACAGAGTCAAACTTGCACCAACCTACATCACCAAACACACTTGATGGCCTAGGGCCACCAAGAAAAGAAAAACTTGTATCTCCCTTTGTCAAACACTTTGTTTTCATCTGCATACATTGGATCAAGCCTGGAGATACTGTCATGACCTACCCACAAATAAACCTTGCCATCTACATATTCAACCCTCTGATTTAGCTTGTCACTATTACCCTTATGCAGACAACACTCAGCATCATGTGACATGTGGGTGTTAAATTTTTTAAACAATGCATACTCATATGGCATATAGCACTTATCATCTACATCAGCAATATGCATTGTAAAATGATCTCCTAGCTGGATTGAAAACTGAAAGCACTCAAAGTCCATCACACAGATAGGAAAATCAAGGCTCATTGTATCATATGCTGGCACATCAAGAAAAAGCTTTCAAACTCACAATTGTGCACATCATGCACACAACCAGCAGCAACATCAAATTGGAAAAGATTAGGCTTTGGCACCTCTTTACAATCAGGCACATTTTTACAATCACTTACCTGATGTATGTTGGCCTCTCTTTCATCAGGATGAGAAACAGAATCCAAGTCAAAAACAATGTCTAGATCCTCACCAAACTCAAATGGATCCTCATCACCATATGTGTCAAAAATGGGTGATCCAGGTGTCTCAGCCTCATCATCGTATGCCATTGGTTCATGGGTAGTAGAACATGCATCTTCATCACCAATGGATTCATTTTGTGGAGGGGTATTAGCTTGTGTGTCATAAGCAAAATAGTCATCAAATGAAGAACAATCATGCTCTGCACTAGCACTTGCTTTGATCTCTGATTGCTCTTCATCATCTCCATGTGTTTGAAAAGAAGACAATGGTTTACACATGGAACTACTTCTCTATCTGCTTACATCTTCTCTATCTTGAGTACAATACTCACAATCATCTCCACAAATCCATTCAAAAAGATGTTCATTGTTGTCCACAACCACATCATTATTTTAATGGCTAGATGCCTCAACATTGCAATGGGAGTCCTCATTAGCCCTTTCCTTGGCATCTTCAGTATCTATCTTCTCATCCCCACATGATGCCTTAATCATTTGGTCATTTGCAGCTTCATAACCACTATTCACACCAAAGCTTGGGGACAAGGATTTCTGCAGGTGCTCATTTCTCATTTCTTCTACATTTTCTAAAAATTTGTATGCCATCTGCATACTTGTCACCTTGAAATCCTTTAGTAGTGCACTAGAGCCCTCCTCAAAAGCTTCAAAGAATATGCCAACACAAGTTGAAGTATCAAGTCTGAAGGCTTCTGGGATTTGTGAAAGGGCTAGTGCAAATCTATGACTAAAATCAATATAGGGCTCTTCATCTTGTTTTCTGATTTTCACTAATTCTGCAACAAGATCAGCAGGTTCTTTTGCAAATTCTACTTTGAAATAGTCAGCAAGCTCATCCCAACAAGCAAAGGATCTCTTTGGAAAGCTCAAATACCAATTTTTGGCTTTTGCATCGAAGGACCTAACAAAAAATCTCATCCACATATCCTCATCTCTGAATAAATGTATATCCATGAACTCATAGAAATTTTGGATATGTGCACTCCCATCAAACACACTGTGACCACTAAATCTAGGCATCTGACTATATATCCTAGCAGGCATACTTTCAACTTTATAATCAACCCATGATAGATCTAATTGGTCATACAAAGGATCAAAAGGGGTAACAAGAGGTTTAGCTTTTTGACTGGCAGACATAACAGGGTTATCACTATTCAACTGAGCCTGCCTAGCCTCTAGGAGTATCAACCTATTTCTTATCTCTTCTATTCTTTTTGTCAACATATCATCCCCCTTTTGACTAAGTATGGGTGAATACATGTTTGGATTCATAAAATTTTCCATCTTAGACAGCCTTTGTTTGCCTAAGACCTATAACCTCCCCTAGCATCTAACTTATGCAATAAAACAACAATTACAAGCGGGAAGGAGCAAGGTACCTTTTCTCATCCAGATGCTGAAGTCTGAATAGTACATTTTTTGTCACAACACACACACATCAACTTTCCATGTGCACTTAAATCTTTTTGCAGAGTTGCCACCTCTCCAGAGAGGACAAAATTTTCAACAACTGAAAGCTACTTTTCCAGGTTCATTCCACTAGCAGAGCATCAGTTTGTTAGTGACTCAGATGGGCCACAAGATATAACCCTTTTTCAAATTTCCTTCCCCAGCAGAGTCACCATTTTTGTTGGTGACTCGGATGGGTCGCAAATATATCACCAGGGATGACTAGATAGTACTTTTGATCAATCACATCCCCAGTAGAGTCACCATTTTGTTAGCTTTTCTTCTGAATCAACATCAAGGTTTGCTAGTTCCTATGCATGTGCATATTTAGCCAACTCATACAGGAGGTTGCGTGAGCTCCTCCCCTTCACTTCTGGTTCTACCACACCAAGGGGGGTATCCCTATAGCTAAAGATGTAACCTTGACTAGCTCAATGATAGAAAGATCTAACTTGACAACAACAGGCAGAATACTCTCATGTATGGACCAAGATCTACATGATAGATCACAAAGTTGGCAACATTCTTGGACATATTTGTCTGGTGGGTATGAGAGCATGCAGGGGGTTCCTAATCCTACTCCTACAACTAATAGGTTGAAGTGATGAAATGGGTGGACATAATGTCTGGGATGCAAGACAAGGGGTTTTGGATCATAACTGCTGACCTAGGAGTAGACTGGTGCCTATCCATTGGGCAAGGAGTCAACTAGACATATACAACAGATGGTTTGCAACTTTCACTCAAGTTTCAGGGGGTTGGACTGATGCTTGCCTTACAAACATCACCCAAGAGTGGGTATTTAGCTGCCTCTATTTACAGATATCCCTATAGACATACAACCTTCCCCATGCTCAACCTAAAATAGTTTAATCCACTCCTTGAATGGAAGTTAGAGATCAGGCATGTGATACAAAACCCTGTATCCTAGAATCTATGAAACCCTTAGCAACTAGATTCAAAAGAAGGAAAGGTATGCAACAAAGGAGATAGACAGATAAACACATGCAGTATAGCATTTTTCATTTATATCAACATGAAACTGAACATATGTGCAAAATGCATTCATGCTGCAACACATAAACTCCAAAATGGGATAAAACAACCAAGATCATGCCCTGTCTTTCATTATTTACATAAAAAATGCCCCAGGCCTTCAACAACCAACAAATGAGAAACACAGCCCTACTTATACAGTAAAGAGGTGCTCAGCACTCAGTACAATGGCGCTTCAAAATATCTGCCAGATACAACGCATCATGAGAAATTGGTGCTCAATGCATTCAATGTAGTAGGTGGGAGAGGAGACAAGAAGAGATCTCGAGCCCTGCACCACCGCCTAGGGATTCACAACTTCAGTCAGGTACTAGATTTGTCCATGCCATCGCCCATACCATGTAAGATCTACCATTACTGGCGCACCAACTCGCGGCCTTGGGAAAAACATCATATTCTGCATCGCAAACCTTTCCTGCCAGAATGTATCATGTTGATAATTCAAATCATGTAGGATCTAATTATCCTACATGCACCCCATGGCAACCTCCTCATCACCTTATATACTAGGTCGTGAGCATATATGATGTCAGTGATTTTGCTCCTGACGGCACCTAGTATAAGACCTTCTTCATCATCATCCTCCAGCATGATATCCTGTTGCTCAAAATATCACCTTGACGTCAGCATCATCATCTGCATGAGCTCACCCTAATAATTCACATCACCCTGATGTGAAACCTCACCTTGACATGAGATATCAACCTAATAGTCACCTTCATCAGCACAACCTGATGCATCAGAGGAAGATCCTCCTGCTTAGCTGATACCAAATGTCTGGCCAATGAACATCCTGATGACGTCACCATCATATCCTGCTGACATCATTAGCATATCTGCATATTGTGCACCTCCTCATATCCGGATGACGTCATCGTCATATTTGCAAATATCAGGGGATCTCCACAAGATGACTAGTGTTAGAAATATGACCCCCCTCGGATCCTGATGACGACAACACCATATTCATATATTGGGGTGATATTCGGATATGAAAATATCACCCCCCTTCAGAAATATCATCATGCAGACAGGTAGAAAAGTGGATATCACCCTGTCATAAGAATGACATCAGCATCATCAGGGTGATAAAACAATGAACATGAAGTGATAAAATAACATCAAGATGATCTTAGCTAAGATCACCCGATGTTCAAATATGATGACCCTGATGAATATCAGGTCATACTTGGAACCTTGCAGCAACATCATCAGGATGATCTTAACTAAGATCACCCGATGTTAAAATATCACCCCGCGGGTAGAAGATTAGGTCGGCAGAAAATATGATGATGACCCCCGCAGGAAACAATAGGGTGATGACCGGAAACATGATGATGATGACCTCCTCTAAAGAAAATATGATGCTGCAATTGAAAAATACTGAGGAGGCCCAGAGACTTAGAACTTCTTTTTTGGATTTTTAGGGAAGGTGCCTACATGCTACCCCAAACATAAATTATTACTAACAGGGCCTAGGCTAAAAATAAATCCCACAACTTTAATAAAATCAAGAGCATAAAAAGAAAAGCAATAAAATAAATTTCCCAAAACATTAACCCACTTCAATAATTTTTCCCTCAAACATGTAAATAGACAAAATGGGAAGAGGAAAAAGAAATAAAAGGTATTTCACATGCAAATCCATCTCTCCAAATTAAATATGCAAGTTTTAAAATTTTCTACAACCTGAAATGATTTTCCTATTATTATATTCTTTCCCAAACCCTAATATCTCTTTTTCCTATTTCCCTCTTTTCCTCAAAGAGCCCTAATCTCATTGTTGCATTTTATTTTCTAGATTTATTCTACAACCCTATTTTATTTTCCCTCATATTTCTACTATTCTCTCTAGTTTTTGTTTTACAGGCTACCATGGCAGCCATGGAAGGAGGAATAACAGAGGTTACTTAATAATTGTTTTGATTCTCGTTTATCTTTTTTTTTTTTTTGTGATCTCGTTAAAACTAGACATAAACAGCCTCATATAATTTTTTTTTCTTTCCCTAATAGTAAACTAATCATATATATATATATATATATATATATATATATATATATATATATATATATATTCAACCAAAATAAAATACTGTAGGTTAAAAGACTGGCAATGGCTGAGCAACAAGGAGAAATAGTAGTTTTTGGCAAATCATGGTTGGAAGGAGGCACTAGGTGCCATCAGTAATTAAGGGACGGAGGGGTGGGTGAACCACCCACCCTCCCTCCACTGCATGGTCGAGAGTGGGTGGGGGGTTTTTCCCCCCCTCCCCAAACATTTCTGAAGATAGATACAAGGGATGGTGGCTTGGCTGATGCCCCATGCTCATTGCCTTGGCCTTTCGGCCATCATTAGGAGTAAAACCCTAACAAGAATATAGTAATAAACTTATTTTTTATATCACAGTTTCAAAAAAAGTTTATTTCTATTTCATTGTATCATTATTTAAGATTTGAAATATATATATTTGTGTGTGTGTACATATACATAAAGGCATATACTCACTGTTGCCTGATGTATATATTATTTCCTTAACAACAGTTTGTCATATTCATAAATAAAATATATATAACATACACACACACACACACAGACACACACTCTCATGAGTATACACAAATCTGCAAGAAAGTAAAACTCAAAATACATGATTGTGAATATATATTTAAAAATATATATCTATACACACACATAAACTTTTCTTTTGAAATAAATGGGAATAACTAGCAACTACAATAGGAATACAATTTTGTTTTAAAATAAGAGATAAATCAAAAACCATCATTTCTTCTCATGAACATTTATCATTTTTTTTTTAGTAAATAAGAGACATCAACTACTATATACTTTTTTTTCAAAATAAGCACTATGGGTTTTCTTTTACATAGTCCAGATGTAAACAATGACTTGATATTTTTGCAACTTAAAAACAACAACATATATTTATATATATCTATATATATATATATTCTGAATACAAGCACAGTTAATTTAGTCATAACTTCTTTTCCATAACCCATCACAACATAAAAACTAACAAAATATATTTTCTCTCATTACAACCTTAGCAACATGACAATAAAACCAACAACATTTACATTTCAATAAAACATGAACCATAAGAAGAATTTTTAGTTTACAACAAAGTAAGAGAACTCTTTCTCACAACATTTTTACAATGAGGTCTATTAACCATGGCTCTTAAATAGCCAACAAAATACACAACACATAAAATGACAAGGTGTTCTCCCAAGCTCTAAATGACTCCAAATCAAACCTGCAATAAACAACTAAGGGGAAACTCCAAGCCACCAAACTGCTCGCCACCCTATCATAGATCCAAAAGAGGATCACCCCTAAGCTAGGAGGTTGATCCACACACAGGTGCACACCACAACACAACATAATGTAAACACTCAAACTTGAAGAACAACACCCACTAAGGTTTAACAACACAAAATGCATGAAAATAGATTTGAGGGCATAGGAGAGTGGACTCTCTCTACTCAAGAGGTTTGCCCCTACAAAACCAAATCTCATGATACTCCAAAACAAGGCCTTAAACCTAAAACACCTCTATGAAAATATATCACTCCAAGGCACTCATGCCATAAAAATAATCACCATACTTATCCAAATTTTCCTCAAGGGCACAATATGCTAATACAAAGAGGGTGACCTTAAGGAGGTTCACTCCTCTCCCACCCCTCACATGAATGGACACACCAAGAATGGTAGTCTCATTTAAATGCCCATAAAATAAGAAAAAACCCAACAACACCAAACAAATGCAAACACACAAGAAACTTCAACCACATAGAGAATTAAATACATGGGAAAGGCTTCATGCCTTGAAGCTTACCTATGATAGCCCAATAATGGAAGAAAAGTTGTAGAAGAGCTCTCCAACCTCCTCCTTCAAGCCTTCCTTCCAAGATCTCCAAACTTCCTCACTCTCCAAAAACACCTCCAAAAATAGAACAAAATAAGTAAAGTAAAAGAAACTGCTTCCTCTCCCAAAGAGGAAGTAATATAGGCTTCATTCGAAAGCCTTGAGGAATGAGAAGGTGACACATGTCACCTTCTCCTTCATCCTTCTAATCCACTTGCAAGGATCATGGAATGTGGAGGTGACATGTATCACTCACCCATCCATCCAAGCCTCACTCTCTCCACATGTGCTCTCACACATGTGTGAGAGAAAAGGTGGAGAGGTGGAATCTCTCAAGATGGACTCCAAGAGGATAAGGAATGACACATGTCATTACCCTATTATCTAAAGGAAGCCCATTCACTCCAAGATACTCTCACACATGTGTGAGAGCATTGGAGGTGGGTTCTCACATTGGGAGTCTTGAAGACTCTCCAAGTCTTCAAGGTGATGGGAATCTATGCCCTGGAAAGAGGAGTGGGTCATGTTTGAATTCATAACTCATCCACCACTCCATTTCAAATTTGAATTTCGTCACTTTACTTCAACCTGAAGTTAAGGTGACTAGATAGAGGTTACCCTAGGGTTTAACATGCTCAAATGGGTCCTAGATCCTAGGGGTACAACCTAGGATCAAAATTAGCCCATAATAAACACCTTAGGTAGCATAAAATCACATAAAAAGGTCATCAAAAATAAAAACACCAAAATGTGTAAATTCAAACATATATTTCACAACACCATAATTTAAATTAATTAAAAGGGTAGACCTAATCGAAGGGACATCAAAATCAGGCATCACAAAAAATCATCAAGCAATACACATAAGACCTTAGTCCCCCTTGGGATTAGATCAGTTTACACAGTATTCACATAAGGCTGTGGGATCAATCTCTAATTTTTCATGGAATGGAAAATCACCTGCGCAATTGAACAAATAGATTAATCCAACATGTGCATCATAACCAAAGAAAGGAAATGCATACACTCATGATGTCACATAATCATGTAAAATATTATTAAAAATCACATAACATTATATACAAGATTTATAGTTTTACTGCATTTCTAAACACTAACTCAAGATCAAAATCGCATAACAATTCCATTTAATAATTTCACAACTAATAACTCTAATAGCATCAAAATACATGTCACATGTCAAATAATCATCAATGAAATCTAAAGTTAGGATATAGTCACACCAGAACATACTAAATATAACCAAACAAAATAACGGGATAGAGTTTAGGAAATTTGTATATTAGGATCAACAGTCCTAAATGTCTAAATGTCATCAAACTGTAAATGTGATATAAGAAAAATAAGGGAATTAAATAAATAGGCCTCACATGCAGTATCATGAAAAAGGAAAGTTGTGTCACCCTTTGCCATTGATGTCAAAGGGGGAGATAGTTCATGTGAAAAACAAAGGGGGAGAAAGAAAAAAGTGAAAAATAAAAGAATCAGTGATCAAAGAGAGAGAGAGTAAGATGTGTAAAAGATTTAGGGGGAGAGTAAGCAAGTAAAGAAGATTGGCAAAAAGTTGTGTCTTGATGGTTATTCACATAATGTGTTGCCATCAATGACAAAGGGGGAGATTTTTGCAAATATGTGCTAATTGGTGTTGTCATTGATGTCAACACGCTTGTGTTGTCATTGGTGTCAACTATGTCCTCTGATGAGGTTGTTGTTGTTTGATTAAGTTGTCTTATTAAAAGTGATTTGGTTTCTTTGTAGAGGTACTGAAGATGGTGAGGATATGCTTTTGTGGTTGGGTTTCCAAGTGCTTTTGAGAAAATTTGATTAATCATGGAAACAGTGTGTTGAAGTCTTCTGGCTTATAGATTGATGTTCAAGTTTTTTCTCTGCATTTATTTTGTGTTGGAGATCTAAGTATGTATTTTAGATATATTGTTTAGAATTTTCTAAAGGTGCTAAATCAAGAATTTGGTACTCTAGATCATTTTGTAGTGGAAGTTGTGTTCACCAGTTTGAGAACAGTGTTTGACAGTGCTTGCATTATGTCTGGGAGAAAGTATTTTGCTCCGCATTTATCTATAGAATGGTTTTAGGTGTTGTGATTGTGGATGTGTGCTTATAAAGTCTATATCTTATTTTATCACAATTAGTTCATGCTTTGGTGCTCTGCAAGTACATTTCTTAAGTTGCAGATGATGACAGAGCATGATATAGTTGGTTAAGTACTCTAGTGTGAAGTTTCTTCAGGTGAAAGATGTTGCAAAGGAATTTGTTGGTTTTTAGGTGCTTGTGGATGTTTCTAGATCATTTTTTATCTTGATGCATGGTCTGCATGTCATCTTTTGGTCTTAAGGAAGTGTGCACTCAAAGGTTCATAGTGTTAACACAAGTTTGGCCAACTTGGCTATTTACACGAATTGTGGTTGTGCTTCATTAATTGTGAAAGCATGTTGAAGTGTGTAAGAGTGGATTTAGGTCCATGCTAAGGCATGATGTGGTCTACATTCATCCCTTTCCTCCATAGGAATGTTTAAGTCTAGACCTAATTTAAATTTTATGGGTTAAGTTGTATTGCTGAACTTGGAGAATCTTTTCATGATTGATGATCGTATAAATAAGTTTCAAGGAGTCATGGATGGAGGCATGTACAAAGGATATGATGTTTGTGATGTGAATTTGATTAGTGTAGTGAGAGATTTCATGTGTTAGACTACTAGATGCAGTGAGCAAAAGATGTCTACTATTTTTATTGTTGCTATGAAGGTGTTGTTTGTGTTGTGATGGATATTGAGCTTCATTAGAATTGAATTCCATACATAGGTTAGATGTAATTATATAAATTCAAAGCCTAGTAGTGAGCCATTCTTCTCTTCTTTCTTTCTTTCTCAGTCGACAGTGAGTCCATTTGCAGTGAGCATTCTCTTTTAGGTAGTGAGCCTTTGTAATTTGGTATTGTGACTACATTATATTGTGAGCTAATCCTCATTGTGGTTTTTCCCTTTTAGAGTTTTTCACGTAAAATATGGTGTTCCCTTGTGTGTGATGTTGTTATGATTTAATTTTAGTTATTTAATTTTCAGGCTTAATCATCCTAACATGTTTAAAGGTTAATGTGGATTTGAATGTTTGTGAGGGTTTGAAGTTTTGTTGCAACTGATTCACCCCCCCTCTCAGTTGTCTTGTGCATTCAATAGAAGATTCATCATCATATGAAGATCTTGACTCCCATGGAGAAAAGTCTTTCCCTTAGAAATGACTGATCTAATTTATAGCAAGGGAATACTATAAGCTTTGAGGATTAGGTATACCATAATTGATCAAAGGGTAAGATTGTAGTTGAGTATACCCATAAGATAAGTTGTCATAAGGTTGTAGTGGTTGGAAAATTATAATAAACTAATAATTATGATTCCCTAATGGATGATCCATTCCATTCATAACATCATTACCCATATTTAGTTGGTAATAGAGCCTTGTCAAACACATCATTTAGGGATGTGACCTCACCACATAGCTTGATCTTTCCTACAAATGAGGAATCCAAACACCATAGATAATGTTCTTTGAACATAAAACCACTTACCATCAGCTTTGAAACTTGAACCCTTTGATACATTAGAAGAAACCTATGATTAAATTGTGAAATATACTCTAGAGGCATCCTTCTCATGGTGGAAAATTGAAATAATGCATCTTGTGTACCCACATTAGGATCAAACTAGTTTAAAAATAAACATTCTAATTCATACCATGAGCAAACAAAATTAGGTAGAAGATTCATGTACCATTGAAGTGTTGCATAGGTTGAAAAGTCTTAATGAATAAATTACAAACCAAATATTCATGTTCAATCTTGAGATAAATCATTAGATCCTTGCAAATCCTCACTTGATTCAAAGTATTTTTTCCACAATTGGGCAAAAATAAAGGAAGCTTATTCTATGCATGAGTAAGAATCTCATGGAGACCCTCAAGAATACACAAAGGGATGCCCATTGAAGTTAGATCCCCCCAAATCTAATTCATCTAGGATGTGTAAATAACAATTAATACTTTCCATTCAGGCCCTCCTTCTAACACCATCTCTATTGAGGGGTGTTTTGACACACTCATCAACTGTCAGGTAGAACAACATTGCACCACCTCTCCTGAAAGGAAACCAACCTCAAAAGGTTGATAACACCAAGGTCCCTTTGTGTCAGATCTTGATGATATTGGGTAGTTCAATGGTCTATGTAGCTATACATGTACAAGGGGATACTGGTAATGAAGTAAAAATATGGTTAATTGCACAAGGAGATCAACAAATAAGGAAAACAATGCATCAACAAGTTTCTCCAATCACATATTACTAAAAAATGGACACCTATAATGATGTACTAGAAATAGGATAACTTGCGAATATGATGAATTGTGATTTATATCAGCAAGTTAAGAGTGATAAGATCCTATTCTAGCCCTAAACTACTAAACTAATTAGATCTACAAGAAAGAATAAAAGATAAGGGTTTTAGAGAGAGAGGAGAAAATGACCAAAATCTATGTTTATCTTCACTTGATCTAATACAATGGTGAGATTTAAAATAATCCAAAATGATATGACCATTATTCCACCAAATCATTCATGGATTAGATGTTAGAGTCTAAGGAATTATTTGAAAAAATTAGACTGAAAACACTATATTACATGTGCATTCGTCAATCCTCATTTCTCAATTTAACATTAAGATATAATAATTTGGCAGCTTGTCCCACTAGAAGGTATCAAATACAAGATGAAGAAACAAACACATTACCACCAAAGACCAAAAGTATAGAAAAGATTGAACATTTTATTCATTGGCACCAATAATTGGTGAGTTACAAGTGACAATAGGATTCCCACATTGTCGTTGGGTCACATTTTGCCACTTGAATGCCTTTACAAAATTTTGGTCTTGTGAAAAATATCTATATGCTATGTATCTACCTATGTATGTATTTATCCTTCTATATATATTTGTGTGGAACTTCTCCCTTTTATAGGAGGAATTTTCATTACATTCAAAATTAGGTTGGACCTAATAGGGTAAGACCTATTACAGTTTGCATACTTACTTTCAAAATTTCATAATAGGTCAAACTTGAATTTTAGGAAGGCTGACATTACATATTTACAATCTTATTAAGATAGATATTCATGTGCATCAATAGCCAAAGTTGTGATAGACCCTTCACTACTTCTTATTTGATCATGCTTTATAGTATTGGGAGAGGGCTTCTATTTCATGGACAATACAACGTCAATGTATTGAAATCCTTTTGAGTCCAAATTTGAAAATCCCTCCTCCAATAGGTGTTCTTTATCTTCATGCACCTATCATGTAAGTGGTTCTCCAACTTTGGAGACAACACCCTAACACATTTAGAGAAAGCAACCATCTGAACCAATCCTAGACCACCCTTACAATGGGCATGAAGACAACCCTTGTTTTCCTTATGCACTTCTTGTAGTAGTTTCTGAACATGTCCTAGATCTATATGTCTAATTGAAAGTATGTGAGGATTAGCTTGAATAGTGGATGATATCTTCTAAATGCATGCTCCACATCCTTAGTTGGTAGCTCCCTTTACATTTCTATAGAAAAACATCAAAATAATCCATTACAATCACCTACCAATCATCCAAGAATCCTTTAAGTCCATTGGATTAGCATATCAAAAGAACTTGGTTTTAAAATGTATCAAAATTAAACCAGTATGCCTCCTAAGCAAATCATTGGAGATCAACAAACTCCATTGCCCACCAAAAGAGATTACATCGAGGGAGGAGGTGATCTAACAACTCATGTCAAAAGGATGGCCAAAATCTCTTAAATTTGACCTCCTGATCCCAGGAGAAGACAAAGTAGAAGCTATCAAAGATTAGAGATTGAAAGATCCTTGGGCTCATACTAAAAAAACATTAGGATAAAGGTGGGTCCTATTGGTTATGATTGTTAGTCATGACAACACGAATAAAAGTTTACACAACAAACCTTTATTATCTTGAAAAGTATGATCAATTTAGGATAAATTGATGGCTCCAAGTCTCCATTGATTAGGTCATGATCATTTGACATTACTCAGAGGTTGATGTGATATGATGTTTTCATTCAAGGGGCCTTACATCACCTTTCTACCAAGAACTGATGTCTAAACATCTAATTTCATGTCTACTTTCTATAAATTCTCTCACAAACAAGGTTAATTCTACTATATTTAATAGATGATGATGATATTTTCTAAGTTTGATCAATTCTTTTGAACATCAACTATCATGAATCAATCTTCACTTCTACACTATGAATTTATCTAAGGTTCCTTCAAGCTGATATTTGCATGAATATTATTGCTATTAACATGTATTTGCATGAGATTTTCAATTATACATGTAGATTAACTCAAATATGCTATGAATATTCATTTCCTTTCGGGATATCTACATATTTATTTGAATTTTCTTGAGATTATCTCTATATTTGTAATTGTGATGGTGATTGTAATGAAATTAAACAAATTACATTGAATGCTTTCTAATTTTAACTAAATTGAATGAATCTTCAGCTATTGGTTCACATACACTCCAAATATTGTCATAAAAGGAAGAGAATCAAACCATAAGTTCACTAGGGTGTTCCACAGCTAAGTATGGTTGATGTAAACTTTGATGGAAAAAAGTTGAAGACAACATGTACAACATGAATTGCACTCCAAGGGATGCAGCAAATCAAAGCACAAGCCAAGAATTCATCTATAGATTACTCAAAGTATATGATGGCATGTAATCTAGATCTTTGCTTTCATTAAGTATGCAAAATAAATGTATATTTACAATCAACTTTGAAATTAGTTCTGAAAGGCTTCAGCAATCTAACTTCAATTAAGTTTTGAATAATGGTACAATGTGCACTCCATCTCCTTTTATAGTAAAAAGAGAGGAGGTAGTTACACATGATCAATGATCATGATTTGTCTATCTAAATCAATGGTCCATATCTTCTTTGACTGGGTTAATAGATATCAAAATGTGGCACAGGTTGCCAGTTGGCAACCATTTGGTGGGATTCAGTCACTTCTTTGCCTTACTATGCATATGAACCTGTCATCATGCATCCTTACTTACTCTTCTTCTTCAACTTCTATATGAGGATCATCTCCTACATGTATGATGATATTCTCCCTGATGGTTTCATATGCCTACATTATTCTTTCAATTTCTCCTCCATCTTAGACTCTAGCTTTCACTATAGCATGTTCTTGGGAATGGAATTGTGTTTGTAGTGTAGATGATTTACCTTTTCTATTTTTTAGGGTCTCATTACATGCTTCCACCTTAGCCTTCATCCTCATAGCCTTGTTGACTACATCCTCTGTCAAATGGTGAAGAGGGTCATCTATTGCTTGCATAAAATTACTATGGAAGGCTTCAACTACAAAATCAACATCTTGATTTTCTATTTTCTCTTCTACATTGATTTCTAGAGCTTCTAAGGTATTTATGTCCTCATCCATTAGATTATGCAATTTAGCACTAATATCCCAAAGCTTGGCATTACACCTCTTCAGAACATCACTCTCAAACCTGGTATCTTCATACCATATGCCTAATAACTGTGCAATATCATTGTCTAATACTTTATTATATATCAACACCTTCATGTCTATGTGCCTCATCTCAACCAGAGCATCCAAATGTTTCTCTACTTTGATGGATCTCCATCCAACCTTCTTTTGAAGTTTATCTACTTTGCTCCTTAATGTGCTGAGTAAGTTCCAATTGGAAAGGGAGGTCTTTATCACCTTCTTTGCTTCATAAATGAAAAGAATAAACCAATTGTCTACCACATGAGCTTATGCTTCATAATGTCTATCCTTGTTAGCTCATCTTGAGATATGAAGGTTAAGGGAGTGGCTGTGTCAGCTGGCATGTGATTAGGGTCAATTACACCTTTTATAAATTTATGCAACTAGGCAATGTGCTCCTTGTACATTTTATTCTTGTCCTTCCCCTTTTTTACACTTTTCCTTAGGGAATCAATAATATCTTTGGCCTCTTGGCCCTCTCGCTCCCTAGTAGCAAAGTTGAGATCAACATTAGTTATCTAAAATTCATTAATATTTATTTCTCCTTTTTCCTTATCTATCATTGGCAAAGCTACCAATGTTGTTCTCCTATCAGTGGTAGGAACTCTCCTGATTGCAGATGTAGGCCTTGCCTCTCTTAGGCTTAATCATATCTGTTGAGAATAATGCAGAAACATCAAACTCTGGTACATCAGTGACTTGTGGTGGGATTATCTTTTGTTGCAACCACTATGGTATGTCACTAGTAGACCCTTGTTGGTTAGTTTGCTTAATATGAGCATCATGAGACTATACATTCTACTCTACCCTAGGTGGAGAAGCTTTGTTTCTTTGCTCATCTTCTTGAATTTTCTCATGAGGGATCTCCTGTTGTGCAAGGGCTTCTTGTGATGTCTTCACATTTTGATCATGTATATTTTATTGTATTTGATCCTCATAGGAAGATTCAACATTATAATCTAATTTATCCATGTGATCACCTTGATCACTCTTGTTTACATTTTCTACTTCCATTTGCTAATCATCACCTTGTGGAAGACTTTGTTCTCCATCTTTTGATATGTTTATTTGTCCAAGGCTTTGCACTTTATCCATTTCCTTTTCATTTGTTCTTCCTTCTAGTGCTGGTGTATCATCTCACTCATTACTCTGATTAGGAATCTCCACATATTTCTCCATATGTATATGGACTTTTATATTTTCTTGTTCCAGAGGCATATCTTTGTCTCTACCTTGACTCTCATCACCCTAATAAGTTAGGTCTATTACTGTAGGTTTGGTGACTTGATCGACTAAGTTAGTCAGTCCAAGTTGTTGGGCTACCACTTCAAGGTTATCTTCTTCAATTTTCTCCATTTCAACCTCCTCTTGATGGACTTCCTTTTGAACCATAGGGGTTCCATGAGGGATCATCTTTGTATGTTCCACCAAGGTCTCCATACAATGAAATAGAATGAGTAGAAACCTCATTAACTACATCATCATCAGATAAATCTATTGTATCATCTAGTTGAAAAGGTGGCTCTTTCCTTCCACTATACATCTATGTTCTTTGTTCCTCAGCTTTCTCAAACTTGAATTGCACAATATCAGGGATGGGAACCGCATGCTACAAGTTCTTCAAAATACCTTCACCACCCAATCATCTCAACAAAATGGGACTTATATCAATAGTTCCCCTCATAACTGATTTTTGTTTCTTTTGAGGTGGGGCCAAGACCTTCTTATTTTTCTTCTTAATCAATAAATCATCATCTAATCGTTCTTCCTCCTCTTCTACAATTAAAGGGGCGGGCTTTGCAATAGCCTTCTTTTGTTTTACAGGAGTGGGAGGTGATGTTGTAGCTGATGTGTAAGCTACATTTTATTTTGCTTGGGAATGTCAAATGATCATCACCCTAGCTACTTGGCTTCCTTTCTTATTTTTAGTTGGCTATAGTTCTACATTTGATTGTCACTTTCTTAGAGGAAATCATCATATTCCTCATTTGATAGTTCATGCCTCTCTCTCTTACTATCCCCAGTGAGGGCAACTCCCTTATTCAATAGTTGGGTGATCTCATTTTCTACCCATTCATTAGTCAATTGCATGACCTTCTAAGTGATCTGGTTTGAGGAAGTTTCTTCTAGATGACTCCACTTTGGAGCTGATATGGTATCATTGTATACCTTTTTGTCCTCATACTCTTGGGACATGATCTTACCATCATCCTCATGTAACTAAACAAGCACTGGCATATAGTTGAAGGTGCATATCTGATTTAAAGTGAGCCTCTGGTAACCTCTCCTTCTAACTTATGCTTCATCATCACAATCAGCCCAGAAATCCTCAAGGTGCTTTTGATGCATGGGCTTCTTATGCAATGCCAATGTATTACCATAAGGGTCATATGGCTTGGCGAGAGAGAAGGGCTGTAAGTGCATCAAATTCAATCCTCCAATTACATCTTTGACACTCTCCCTATCGGGGCACATATACTAGTCGATCATGACTAGAAACAATACATTTGGTATCTTTTTCTTTTCAATACAAGCCTCTACTGAAGGTAGTATTTGTCTAGTAAACTCCATTAGAATGACCTTGTCATTTGGATATCTTGGCAACATGAGAGGTTGCCCAGTGAAACCTTCCATTCTTATATATGAAAATGTGGGGAATTGGATGAACTAAGCCCTATGTTTATATATAGTAGCATGGGCTTCCACACTTAATCTCTTTGCTCTATCCTCTTCCATGGTCCTAACAAGATGCATAGAGAATGAATCACTCACTCTCCTATAATTTTGGAGAGATCGTTTATTTTAATTGGGGATATTGTTCCTAGATGTTCACATCTCGAGGGTTACTCCCAACCCTACCTACTATTTGCAATCCATTAAATGTGCCTCTAAATGCACAGGCATAAACTACATAGGAGGTCATATGAAACATCCCTCCTAGTCTCCTTATACCCTCATCTAGACTATCACTTATGATCTTCACCCATAGGGGTTTGTCATCTAAAGATTCCACTATCTAGATGATACCATACATCTAGTTCTCAAAGGCTTTGGCATTTAGTCTCCATATCATCTGGCTAAGCATAACCATCATGTACTGATACTCTAGGGCAAAATCAAACTTAAAGAAATATACAGGTAATTTGGTAGAGGCCTTATATGTACTATTCTTAGCCCTCCATTGATACATGATCCTTCAGGCCTCTTTCTGCTTGCTATTGTACTCATTTTCCAACCTTCCCAAGTTTAGTCGAATCACATTAGGTCCCTTAGGCAAATTGAAATCCATGGTGATCCCTACAGTCGAAAAGTCTGCATAAATTCTCCCATGCTTCTCCACCCTTCTAGTATCCACATTGTAATTTCGGGTGCATTCTACCACTAGCTTAGTGGCTTCCATTGCATATGGAAATCTACCTGCATTCCACATTCCTAAACTGTATATACTCATGAGCAGGGGGTTTCCACTTCCTTTCTCTAGTTTTGTTGTTCATGCATCAGGATCGGTATTTCCTTGATGTGTATAATTAATCTGCCCATATCTGAGTATTATCCCATCTGGCTACATGAACATAGGCTTCAAAAACTCAATGTCTGATCTATTCTTTCAAATTACCATTGGATCCTACAATAAAAACATGCATATCTTACCCTAACGTGTCATGTACATCAGTGGTTTAGTGATCACATGCATTTCATGGTGATAATCCTATCATTCTAGTTTATTACATGCATCGTCACATCAATTTACTCTGTTAAAGTCATTTTTACATCTTTATTCACCATAAATGACAAAAGAGGTTTTTAATGTCACATACTTGATAATCACTTCCCTTTTACTATGTGGGTGATATCTGTATGAGCGTGATCATTTTGCGATTACCATTTACTATTCTATTCAAATGCATCTCTAGTTCCATTTGCAAGTTGTAGTGATGTGTTGATCTCATTGAAGCTCTGTAATTCATCATTTAAACATATGGTAAATTCAAAATGAGCCCACATGCTCAGTTTTAGCTTATTAACATAGTGAATAAGGGTGCACTTAGTGTCCTTTGTTCATGTCCATTGATTGACACATGAGGATTATAGATGTTGACAAGTGGTGCGTGTGTATTTGAAATTTTGAAGGCCTGACCTACTATTGGACTTGCATTTAATGCAGAGGGTGATATTCGTGGAGCTCAGGGATATTTGAAAATATGACTGATATTCAGAAGATGAGGGTGACGTTATCACAAGGATGGTCAACTATTGACAAATGACCAAAGTTGAGTCCCTATACATTTATTAATAATCCTGATAACACACTGTATCAATATGATCAAGTGGATATGCCACATGGCATCATTTAATTGGTCACTTGGAATCTCTACATATTAGGTATCAAGGGTCGATATGAGGGATATTGGGAAATATCTAGGTATTTAACACTATGAAATATCACCCTATTTGAGAATGCGAGGATGACATCATTGTTTTCATAAGGTGTTCAAATTGTTCAAGGGAATGACATCATCGTCACATTAGTTAATATCAGGGATGTTTCAAAATATTACCCTCTTTTGGGTCTGGGTTATGATAACACCATCATCAGATCATGTTCTCTTTATATCAGGTTAAAGTGATGTCATCATCATATTGAGAAATATGATGGATATTTTGAAATATGACCTTGGAGGCACTAAGCATACTAATGACATCATCGTCATATATGGTTCTTTGGTAAATCAAAATAGGATGACATCATGATCATATTTGCAGAGGGTGATATTATGAAATATGATGGTCATTTAGAAATGTGACCCTCTGGGAATATGCATTCGCATTTGATGGGTAGGCATTCCTTTGCACTTAACCTTGACATTTGCATATTGAAGTATTATGCAAATATTAGGTGATCTTCATATGTCAAGGTCATTTAGTGAATATGACTGATACTAACAAATGTGATCCTATGGAAATATTCAGTTTGATCAGACTTTGACTGGGCATAACTTTTGATCCTTAAGGAATATCAAGGTGATACAAAAGGCAAAACTGCTTACAATTTTGTGCTCTTCCAGACTATGAGGTTTATGATGGCAAATTTTGAGTTTGACACTTGACCTTTTGTTGTGAGGTACATGCATGTACAAGGGGGTGATATTCTTAACTTACTTTTACCAAACCACCCAAAGAAAGAAAATAAAGAGCAAGCCAAAAGAAAAAAGTTGGGTCCCTATTTTGCTAAGGCAAAATGGGGTGTGTTGTGCAACAACACAACAACTTGCCACAAAAGAAAACAATCAAATTCAAATTATTCAAGTGATGAGGGCATATTAAAACATAGTATTCTAACTCTCCCTAAGAATGAACATCATGATCTTTCTTAATGATGTCAAGTTCATAAGCATATCAATGTTGATAAGGAATCAAGTGTGTGCATGTGATTAATAATCCTCATCTTGAAAGTAAGTTGAAGACACTAGTAATCAGTGTTAATGTAAATAATTTGGGTTAATCCCTCATAGCCAACCAGGATAGAGCCTTGTTGCCAATAGGCATCCATAGCCTTGACAAGATTATCTTTGCAATTCCCCTAAGTAGAGTCCCACTGTTAGCAGACGTTCATAGCCCTAGTAGAGTTACTTAGGTGGCCTAAATTTCATCCTTTTGGATTTTCAATATATTTATGTCTTTTGTTTGTTCATAAGATATCATCATGTAAGCTCATCATTCAAGGTGTGATCACTTGTTGTTTTAGGTTGGGAATTGCAATGCTAGCAAGGATGACCCTTTGGTTTTTTCACTTAATGCCTATACTAAGGTATTTAATGAAATCAAGGATGTTAGGTGAGTCACTGCGAAGATCACCTTGATCAAGAAAAGGGATATCATTGATGAACATGACCTCACAAGCCTGTTCAAATGTACCTCTTAGTGTGAGTCACAACCTATGTAGGAATTTGTACTCATTACTTGAATTCTAACAATCTTGCTAATTTCTTAAAGTGATAAGGTGCATCATCTTGCATAACCAAAACAAGAACTCAATGACAACAAGCAAATAAACAAGCAACCAAAGCAAAGCTATACAAGCAACTATACAATATGTACATTATAGTACAATATCCTAACATGACCCTATTTAAGCTTGAAAATAATGCTTAAGGAACTATCCATTAACTGGCAATGGAGCATCCTCACCTGTTAGGGTCTTAAGTCTATAAGTATTGTCTCATAGGATCTTTGAAATCTAAAAAGGACTGATCCAAAGTTTATAAAACTTCCCATGATCACCTTTCTTTTCATGTGCTTTATCCCATGCTAGGACCAAATCTGAAATCCTAAAGGCTTTTATTCTAGCTCTCTTATCAAACCAATATTTGATAGTGCCTGATGTTTAGCAAATTGAACAATTGATCTATCCCTCTTTTCTTCTAGGTGCATGAGTTGGAACAACCTAACTTCTTGTTTATTATCCATACCTATATATTCATGTGCAAACTACAATGTGGGGATTTTTAGATTTAGAAGAAGGATAGGATCCACCCCATTTACTAGTTGATAAGGAAAGTTTCCTAATGCAACCTTCATTCTATTTCGGTCTACCCATAAGGCATATTTAAGTAGGGTATTCCATTCCCCAGAATTCTTTTCTATCAATTTCTTTATGATACTCAATAAGTTTTTGTTTGTTGACTTTGCTAAGCCATTTCCTTGGGGATAATAATTTGAAGAAAATTTTAAAATGATTCCATAATCAAAAGCCCAACTAGATAATCTTAATGATGCAAAACCTGGTCCATTATCACATACTAAAGCATATGGAACCCCATACCTAGTTATTATGTTGTTCTCTAAGAACATGATTACATCCTCTACAGTGCATGTTTTTTCTACTGACTGCTTCAGTCCACCTGGTGCAATAAATAGTGATTGTCCAAACATACCTATGGCCTGAAGATGATGGAGGGTTGATAGGACCTATGAAATCCATGCCCCATTGAGTAAATGGACGCATCTCCATCATTGGCTGCAAGAGTTGAGCAGCATATTTCTCTTTGCTGGTAGTGACCTAACAAGTATGGCAACATTTGATGTGCTTAGAAGTGTCTTTGAAAATGGTTGGCCAATAGTATCTTGCTCTTAGGATAGCATGTGTAGTATCCAGATAAGAACCATGTGTTGTCCCAAACTTGTCATGTAGTTCAGTTAAAACTTTGTCAGCTTTTGGTCTATCTAGGCACTTGAGGTATATCCCCTCATAGTTTCTTTTGAAGAGAACCCCTCTTTTGATCATGTATTTTTGTGATCTTATCTTTAAAGCTCTACTTTGATAAGCTTGCATCTTTAAAGGGTATCTCCCAGTGATCAAGATAAGTCTAATATCTAAATACCATTCTTTATTCTCTCTAGTGTTCACTACATATTGCTGACTAACAATGTTAGGGTCAGTCTCAGAAATCATCTGGCTCAAGGCTTGCCCTCTTACCAATTTCATGGGTATTATGTCCATATCATATTCTTGAAGAACCATTATCCACTTGGCTCTTTTCTATCCAGACTCACTCTACATCAAGAGCATTTTTACTACTGCATCTGGTACTACTATAATTATCTTACTTCTTAAGATGTAATGTTTGAATTTCTTCACTACTCTGACTAAAGGAAGAGCTTGTCTCTCAACATCCATATATCTAAGTTCAACATCCTTGAATGCACAACTCATGAAAGCTATGGGTTTTTCTTCTTTAGCTTCATTCCTCTGTGTCAGGGCTGATGCCCATGTGTGTTCTGAAGAAACCAAGTAAATGTAAAATGCTCTTGTGTAATTTGGGCTGATCAGGATAGGTGCATCTGATATGACTTTTTTTATGTCCTCAAAAGTAGATTTTTCTTTAGGTGTCCATTCAATCTTGGCATCTTTCCTAAGAATTGCATTCAGTGGCCTAAAAATCTTTGCAAACTTGATGATGAACTTCCTAACAAAGTTTATCTTACCAAAATAAGATTTAAGCTCTTACTTACTTCTAGGAAGTTGCAACTTCATGATTGATTCTACTCTAGCAGGATCAATGGTGATCCCATTTTCTTATATTAGGTGACCTAGCAATTTTCCCGTGGTTACTCCAAATATGCATTTCTTTGGATTGAGTGAGATATTGTAATGCTCACATTTCTTGAGCACCTTTCTAAGGTCTTCTATATGGTCACCCATCTTCTTTGAAAAGATGGTCAAGTCATCCATGTATATGACTTTGCATTTGCCAACTAAACCCCTAAATGCTATGTCCATTATGTTGATGTGTAAAATTGTGCAGGTTCCAACACCAACATGGGAAGTTTCAAGAATGTGGAACTTGCTACTTGAAACAACCTCCAGATTTTAAAGAAGCTAGTTCTTCCTATTTTAATGGGGTTTTGAGTAAAGGAGAGAGGAAGGAATAGGATTATGGATACAATAAGCAAAATCTAAACCTATAGCAATGTGCTTGAATGAAATGGATTTCCTTAATTAGCACAATGAATTGATTCTTAAGATTCAGCTATATTAAAGAGTAAATACTACATGATCAATATAGACAAATGGTAAATGAATAAGATCAAAGGCTAAACTCAGACAATTTATGCAAAGGCACAGGCAATATCTGGAATGACAAAGAACAAAGTTTCTTTCATTAATATTTCAACAAATATAAAAGGCATAGTGACATACACAGGTATATCAACCTTCTTATTAGAAATAACTAAATTAAGGCAAATGATACAGTCTGATCACAGAAAAATCCCTAAATTCTCTAATTAGTTCTCAATATCTTCTTGATTCAACTAACTCTTAATCTGTTACAATTCTTGCATATATATAACCACAAACTTGGCTTGAGATCACCTGCAACCACCCAAAATCTTCAATGGCATAACATAACTAAAATTAACTACGACTCCTCTACCACTGAGATCTTCTGAATTTGTAACTACTCTTACCTGTGGACTCATTGGCTACAGAACAAAATATGTTGCACTCTAACTGTATTTCTATTAAGACACGTGGTAGCTTCTGCTTGACTGTTAACTCCTTTACCTTCAAAATGAAGCACACAAAATAGTGCCACTTGTCTCCATCCGCTGGACCTTGGAAAATGATACGTGTCTTTCTTAGCTGTTACACTTAAAACTTTTATCTTTATGCCTAAGTAACTTGTCGCTGTGACATTTGGCACTTTCCACTTGACTTAGAAACTAAGACATTATTATGGGAACCACTACATTCCTCTTCCATATCTACACAGAGAAAGAAAATTGTGACACATGGCACCTTCTACATGAAACAAAACTAGACATGTGGCACCATCTGACAAAGACAATGCCTTATGAAAAGACCCTGAGAAATCCTATAGAGATTGACACTTATCGCACTCCAAAAGCAACTAAAAATCATAACGTGTCTCCACCTAAGAACATCAAATAAAATAAGTTCAACCCTCCACTTTCACCACGTGGTGCTCTCTGCTACAAGCTATAAACTGTGTCTCAAAATTGTGGGCCCACCACATATACATCGGTACTAACAAAGTTTTGTCAAAAGAATATACACACGACAGCTTCTGCACATAACTCATAATGACACATTGCAACACCCACATACTCGCGGCATAAAAAACAACTTTTTAGAATCTAGTCTCAGTATCAACATGTGCACACTCCACAACAAGTATGAAAATGTAACAAAAGAAACACTGCTACAGATATGTGGCACACTCTGCATAAACACTGAACATAGAAGAAACATGTGGCATCATCTGCTTAATACTTAATACTGTTGCTTTGTTGTTGTAAAAGACACATGGCATGATCCGTGCATGAGAAACATAGCCACAACAAGAAATACCAACCAAAAATATATTGAGGCAATAAAGTTGAAACAAAATGTAGAGTTTTAGCTCTATAGTTCTTGGTGACTACTAGGACTTCTGGGCCTGCTTAGAAAGAACTCCAAAAAGAGAAACAAAAAGGCACTGCCATAGTTAATGAAAACTTCAATCATAAATTCTATAATGTAGTCTGGTATACAGACCACTCTGAATCCAACAACCCTTGTCTACTCTGCAAATCTTGAAAAGAAAAATCAAAATTAATAATATCTTTATGAGAAAACAATTGCAAAATTTGAACTATAGCTTGCAATTGAAACTCAAGCTGAGCCATTGGAACCAACACACCTTCTACTTCTCCCACACTAGATGAATCACTCAAACCCTGAAAAATTGTTTGATCATTCTATTTTGTCAATAGCAAAGCCATTATTTCATCAATCATCAATACTATGTTATTGTCAGGAAAAGGTGAAGGCAGACCGAATTGTACCAAATCTTCAATATGTTTCTTCATATTTTTCACTCCTTTGACTATATCTAGGAGTTCTTTACAATTCATAGTAGCATTGCAACTCAAAACTTCATTCACCATTTTTACAACAACCATTCTATCATTTATACAAGCTGCATATAGTGTCTCATCAGTTGTATCATATAACTTCTGTAACAGAAGTTGAGAATCAGAAACTCTTAATGAAACAATAAACAACGTTGCATGTACATAAGACTCCACCTTCTCACACAATTGTTGGGCATTCAACAAGAAAGTAAGAGATGGCTTAAGCTGTATAATCTCCTCAGAGATTCTTTTCAACATAGACACATATAATTCTTTAATCAAATTCTAAACTCCTACATTCTATGGTCTCTTTGCCAACTCAATTGTTATTTGTTTTGTCTTTTGTTGCTCATCCATGTACTGTGGTTGAGATGCACTACTTAGAATCTTCTCCTTTAATAATGTCTATTGCAATTGTGTAACCTCTTGTAACTTATCTTGATATCTTTTCTCAATGGTGCCCTTTTCTTATCTCAAAGCAGCAACAACTTTCTCCTATGCTAACTCAATCTTTAAGGAAGCAACCTAAGCCTATGTTGTTTGATGAAACTATAGAGAAACAGTAGACTGCAAATCTTTATTCAAGGTATCAATTTAATTTACTTTGTCTTGTATCTCCCAAGTTAGGTTACTTCTATTAACATTTTCTTGTGCCAAATCAGCTTCAACTTTATATAGCCTTTTGAACACCTTCAAGTAATCAGTGGCAACTACTAAAGTAGTTTCATTCATTAATTCTACTCGGTCTTGTGGCCTGAAAAGAGACATGTCCATAGCCACTGCATTCATTGCATAGTCTTGTGGTTGCATCTACTTATTAGGTTTGATCACATTGGGAGATAAATGTGTGATAGTCAAAGACTGTTGAATGGTATCAAATAGTGACTTCATATGAGCAACAACAGGGCTTTTACTCTCTTTCTTCCTTTTCTTTTCCATCCAAGCTTCTCTGGATTTTCTTGCTGTGTCATCTTGGGCTTGGAAAGTAGGAGGGGATGCAATATATCCTCCAGTAAATGGGTGACCTTGAGGTAGGCCATAAGCAATGACAGTTATTTGTTGGCTAGGGTCAAATTGAGGGGAGGCCTACTTGGGCATGGATGGGGAAAATAATAGTAAAGATATGGTCTATGAAGACATGGTTGGTGCACTGGCAATTGGAGCAAAGGTTTGTTAAGGTGCAACAGAAGTGGCACCTAAGACATGGAAACTTGGGGTTGTTGGGTTGTCACTCCTACATAAGAAGAAATAGAGATAGGAGAGAAGAGAGAAGTACTTACCTGAGCCATAGATGAAATGATTGGAGCTTGTTGTTGCTAGTTCTTCTTTTGGTAAAACCAACCTTCTTATTTTTTGAAGCCTACCTAGTGCCTCTTCTGGTTCTTCTTCAACATTAATTATTATTTGTTGCTGGGGTGCCACTCCAAGACCCCTAGATGTTGAAGCTATATGGGTCCCAAGAGACGATAATGATACAATATTTTTTGTTTCTCAAGGGTGCTTAGAGATGGAGGCCATGGAGCTCTAGGTTCTGTAAATGATTCTTGTCTTGTTTCTTGAATTTCTTGGACCCCCTTTGTTTCTTCCTCAACTTCTTGAGACCCTCTTGGAATATTGCTGGTATCTAGGCTTGAGACTGGAGATGGATGCCATTCATCCCAAATTGACTCCCACATCTCATTGGTTTCAACATTCCCAAATGTGTGAGTAAACTAAAATATTTCTTACCTATGTTTCCAATAAGCCTCAATTTTATTTATACTCCAATCTTTACTTTTCAAAGTTTTTCTCAGACCTGGGGTCATTTTCATTTTGGGGTCAAACTCCCTCTCTTTCACATAAAATGTTTCCCAGGACCTGGGACCCTCATATGGTAGGTCACTCAATTCCACATAGAATGCAGGGTCATCTTCCTTTGGGGATCTTCTATCCTCCCAGAATGGGAAACCCTCATGAAAAATTTTTGTGAAAACTTTGTTGTTGATAATCCAAGAAGCTAAGTAGCTATCTGGATCATATTTCCATTTATCTTCCACAATCAAGAAACCGTAGGCAACCAACTTCCTCAATAGGAGATTCTCAGTCCCTGTAATTTCAATTGTTATTTTCTTGTTTGTCCAGGGGACATCATACATCTTCTTTTTCCTCTTCTTATGTCCAAAATCATTGTCTATAATAGACACCTGATGAGCTACTTCTAAAAATTTGACCCTAGGGGTCAAAACCTTTGGCAATAAAATAGGTTCCCCACTAAAAAGTAGGAGCAACAAAACATTCCACAAATTCATATGGGTTTGAGGTATTGGGCAGAACATGAGTCCATGAAGACACTGGAATAGTTCTATTACTACCAAATTCTCGGTCATACATATATTAGAGACATGTATTGTTGGAAAAGACTAAAATTTTGATACAACATTAAATGGAACATATATTCTGAGTACCTAAAACACATTTCTAGTGGATGTTTGTGAGTTTGTCTACCATAGCTACTGAGATTTGTTCTACAAAATCTAGCCGATACTCCTAGGACTTATCCATAGTTTTCAATCTAAAAATTATTGCAAGCTACCAATCATGTACTGTAGAATCCTCATTCTAATCAAAGATAAAGGTTAGCATAGGAAGGGCATATTGAATGTTAGCATTGAACTGAACACGACTAGTGGGCAATGAAGGTAATTAGGTATTGTCCTCACCTAGACGCATCTCAGCATTTAGAAACTTCACCTTACTGTGGACATTTGCCCATGTGCTCTACAACTTAGGAATAGTAGGAAATGTGGCTATTCTACCATACTACAAAGCTAGTATATACCTAATTGCCTTAGGAGTTATTTGAACCATAAATGGGCCACATTGAATAGAACTGGATGGAGGGTGAAACAATTCTGTACACAGGTCGATCAACTCAGGGCACAGGTGGACATTAAGAACTAGAAAATGTGCCAATTGAGATGTCCACATCCTCATCCCAAAGATTTCCTACTGCCCCTTTGATGCATGGGAGATGCACCTCTTATGAGCTCCCTCCCAAAGACTCTTGGTATTATTTTGCATGTGTGTGTCGAAGATACCATTGGCATAATCATTTACCTGTGTTGGATCTACACACACCCTTTTTTTGGGACCCTTGTCCTTGAATAATTTTTACTTGGCTGTGTGGGTGCAAAAGCATAGAATTTGTTGTTCATCAACTTATCAGATTGTTCAAAGATCTCTAACCCCTCATGTGGTGATTGTGTCTCTAACATTTCTGTATCTATTGTGAAAAACTTGGAAGCTCTCAACACAAAAGATGAGAAAACTGTAAAAGAAACTATACTTAACTTGAAATGCTTAGCAAGGAATGAAGCTTGGATGCAACAACAATTAGGAATGTAGAATGACAATAGCAAATACAACTCTTGAAGGGACTAAAACTTAGCTCAATGGGGCATAATGAAACAATAAAGACACGTCTTGTCTTATTAATGGCATTAATGCTAAGAGATAGTTAGTGTATCTTTTGAAATCTATATTGGATGGAATGTCAGATCTATATTAAGAGTGGAAATCTTCTGAAAAGATGAGTACTTTCTTTAAATTTAAGGAACCACCAAAAAAGCCTTAATAAATGCAACTACTAAAGAAAGGGATCTCTATGCTACAGACACATATTCTCAGAACACTTATTTAAAAGGGAAAAAGTGGGAAAGCAAGACAAAAGTGGGAAAAGAATTTAAAAGCACTTAATTAACTATGATACATGATGAGTCTCAAGACTTAGGTAAAATGTTTCAAGAAGATCCCATTTACTAGATTCTCTTCATGCTCTCCATCCATAGTCTCTAACTCAAATGCATTTTGCTACTTACAAGAACAGATCTTAAAAGAACATGTCCATAATGATTCAAATTTACTGTGCCAGCCTAGCTTGGTAGCTCTCTCAACCCATTTTAGTACTAAAGACCCAACTTCAAAATTTAGATTGGAAGGTTTTTTGTCGAACCAATTTTTAATTATTTGCTGATGTTTCAAAACTGATTCATGTGCCTTTTCTCTCTTCTCTTGTACTTATAGAAACTCAGTGAGTCTAACTTGCATTGAGCCACTTTCATCAATTTCAAACTATTTCAATTCAATTGTAAGGTAGGAATATCTATACTTAGTGGCATCACTACATGTTTCCCATGGACTAACTCATAGGGAGACATTTTAGTCACTTGCTTTGGTGTGATCCTATTAGCCCATAGTGTTATGTTAAGTGACCCATGCCACTCTTTCTAATGGTCAGCTCCCATTCTTTTTATGAATCTAATCAGGTTCTTATTGGTAGACTCTGTTGGAAGTAAGCTACACCTGGACCGATGATGGGCTGGCCACAAGGGGCTAGTAGCTCAGTTGGTAGAGCACTCCAGCAGCAAATGGAAGGTCCTGGGTTCGTGTCCTAGCTGGTCCATATGAGCTGTAGCTCAACAAATGGTATCAGAGCCAGGCTAGGAGCCCCAAGCACCTGCAGTGTGGCTTAAGGGGGGGTGTTGGAAGTAAGCTACATTGCTGAAGAACCTTCACTGAAGAAAGGATGAAGATCAGGATCAAAGAGACAAAAATCTGCATGAGTGATGACCAATCTGATAGTCAAAGATGCAAATGGCACATCAATCTATATGAGTGACCCCAACGACACTACTCAACAAATGTGATAGTTGAAAATACAAGTGCCAATAGTCTCAAGAACTCTGATCATCTGAATAAGGTAGAAGGTTGCCTCCACAAGAATGCAAGAGTGTCTATATGGTATCTGTTCCATCTCACCGAAATGCATGGCTAACCAGCCACTACATCCACCTAGTATATAGGAATAGAAACTGGATACATAGTTCACTCCAAGTGAAACCAAGGAAGCATTAGCACAAGTAGTAAGATACCCCCCATAATGTTGACATGAATGCGACGGGATCAACACAGTGTGTGACCAGTCAATGTGATCGGAAAGAAAGGAAGATAAGTTTGTTTGTGAGGGGGTTTGGCCACTTGCCAAACCGGGCCTCAATCTCCGTTCAGGTAATGGACAAATGTTGCTTGGATGCCAAACTCCAATGATCAAAGACTGCCAAACTCGCTGTCAACAACAAACCGCCGAATATCAAAGACTTTAAAGAACGCTGACTGCTTTAAAATGGTTGCACAGGGTTTAGATCACCACCAAGGATTTAAGATCTCAACCATAATGTTTGGTCGATGTGTGGCTGCTGACTATCTGAAGTCTATTAGTGTTGGAGTGTTGCATATCCACCAATGGAATGTATTAAACCGCTAGTCACAAGCTGTCACTGGGAAGATATCAAACGCTGACAGCGAATAGACTCAAGGAACTGCCAGAGAAATGAATCTAGATGGACATTGAGCTACGGTCGATGATGCAAAGATAGGGTGCTTCCATACAGATGCTTGTAGAGGCGGAATATACCAGTCAAGACTCGCAATGCAAAATCTAAGCGCTAAATGTTGATCTTAGAGCTAGATCTTGCAATGAAAAAACTTGTCTGTAACAAAAGAGAACACGGAGTCTTCAAACAATGCCAGCTCAATATCTTATTCGAGGTCTTTTAGCTGATCCAACATAAACCACAACCTATGAGTTTGATTACCAATCTGCTTGGCAGAATGGATAATATATATAGATATGGCCACGAGCTTGAAGAAATCTCCTGTCATAATCAAAAACTCACAGAGATCTGAATTAAAAACACAAGATACTTGATCCTGCAGTGTCTAAACAGGGGCAGAAGCAATCAAATTTGTCAAAGGAGATCATGATTTGAAACAAATGCTCATTAAGCAATCAACCACCAGGATCAAATCTGCAAAACCAAATAACCTTCCACACAAGAGAGACAAGCAAAAAGAATGCTATATTGCCATGATACAACAATGTACTAGATTACATAATGTACAATGAGGCCTTGGTTATAAAGACCAAGGTGAGATACAAGATGTTGTAGTCATCTGACAAGTGTCACAATCCTATGACATATGACAACTATAGGATAAGATGACAACTATCAACAACAACTAGACAACCTAGAAACATCTAGAAGACAACTAGAATGCTTCCTAAGTCAACTTAAGATGTGAACATGTGTGTGAGTATTATTTAACTAATAAATAGTTAAATAATATGAATTATCTACACAACAAAGGTTAAACTAGATAGGTAATAACCCTGTTCACACGAACAGACTCTACCAAGCCATTGCCTTGTGGATAGTAATTAGAAGTCTTCAGATATATTCCATTCCTTAAGGCAAACTTAGATAATTTAGTCCCTAGGAATGCTTTAGCATTATCTAATATGATAGTGCAAAAAGGACCAAACTGAGTAGTTATCCCTTCTAAAAACTCTAGGATCACCTTTTTAGTAGCTTCCTTGAGTGGTACTGCTTCACTCCATATTGTAAAGTAATATGTTGTAGTAAGAATCCACTTGTATCTCATATTTGACACTGGATTGATCATGCCAATAAAGTCTAAACCCCGCTGAGAAAAGGGTTCATCCAATATTATGGGACTTAGAGGGAATGTTGCATTTCTTCTCTTCCTAGTATAGAACTGGAAAGCTTGGCAATCTTTGATCATCTGATAGCAATCTACAAACAGTGTAGGCTAGAAATAGCCAACTTGTGTCACCTTAATTGTAGTAGTCCTTGCTGAAAAATGGCCCTGTGAGGTTCCATGATGAAACTCATGTAATATCTTTTGGGTCTCATCCCTCTCTACACATCTCAATAGTATTCCATCAATATTCTTTCTGAATAATACATGATCAATTAATACAAAATGAACTCCCTGTTGCTTATAGTATCTTTTCTTATCAGGGGAGAGTTCATTTGGGAACACACTAGTTCTCATGAACTATATTCTGTCTTTTACCCAAGAATCTTGGTCAATCTCTAGGAGTCTCAACACTGTTTTAATTTTTGCTTCTTTAGGCATTGATTCTTCTATGTCTTGAGTCATATATTGGCACAGTCCCTTGCCTCTAACCAATTTGGTAGGCCTTACCTCCACATCATATTCTAAAATCTTAGTTATCTAATTGACCCTTTTTTTAGTGATCTCACCCTCCATGATGTATTCCCTTACACTAGGGTGGGCTACTAATATCAGAATCTCATTTCCTGTTACTAAGTGCCTGAATTTCTTAAGGGATTTTACCATAGCATAGGCTTATTTTTCAACAAAATTATACCTTGATTCATACTCCCTTAGTGTTCTAGAGAAGAATGTGATTGGGTGTTCCCCTTACTCTTTGTCATCTCTCTGAGTTAGAACAGCTGTAACACTATGTTCTCCTCCATACACATACGTTATAAAAGGCTTAGAGAAATATGGGTTTCTCAGTACTAATGCAGTTGAAATGGCTCTCTTAACCTCTTCAAAATCTTGTCTCCCTTCTATTTTCCATTTGAAAATCAAATCTTTCTTCAACAACAGAGTAATGGGCCTGACTAGCCTTGCAAAATCAAATATAAAGTGGCTGACAAAATTAATCTTTCCTAAAAAGGACTAAACTACCTTCTTGTTAACTAGCAAAGATAGATTCATTATGGCTGTGACTCTCTCTGGATCATTGGAAATCCCATCCTTTGAAACTATGTGTCACAAAAGTTTCCCCTGAGGCACAATAAAGATACATTTCTTAGGGTTTAGGGAGATTCCAAATTCCTGACATCTCTGGAAAATAGCTTCTAAGTGCTCAAAATGATCTTTGGCATTTTTGGTAAATATGGTTAGGTCATCTAAATAAATCAAAATAATCTTATTTATAAGTTCCCCAAATGCTACATCCATGGCATGTTGAAAAGTAGCTCCAGCATTTGAAAGACCAAAAGGCATCTTGGAGTATGCAAATGTTCCCCACTTTGTAGTGAATGCTATCTTGTGTTGGTCTTCATCTGCTAACCAAATCTAATTATATCCTGAGAAACCATCAAGCAAAGAAAACCTCTCTGACCCAGCCACAATCTGTAAAAATCTGTTTCATAGAAGGCAGGGGTAGTGGTCCTTCAATGATGCTTTATTTAGGTCTTTGAAATCCACACATAGTCTTATGTCACCATTCTTTTTCCTTACAAGTACTAAATTAGACACCCAGGTTGAATTTTTAATTGGAAAAATGATCTTAGATTCTAAAAGCTTTTGTAGTTCATCTACCATTAATGGCTCAATTCTATATTCACTAGTCTTTGTTTCTGATGGACTAGTTTTGATCCTTCAGTAAGCTCTATGGTGTGTTCAATGATGTCTCTATTATAGCCATGGAGATCTTCATAGGTCCAAGAAATCACCCTATCATACTTGTTACACAAAGAAATTAGCTTGTCCTTTTCCTCTTGGGTAGTAGCATTGCCTATCTTTAGCTTCCTTCCTTCACTAACCCAAATTTTAGAATAATCATCTTTACTTGCCTTAAATTTTCTTTTGTCTAGGCTTACATCTTCAAGGTCAAATAGATTATCTAGAGTGATCAATCCTTTTGGGAGCTTATTTGACTTTAGTTGAATAATTTGATCACCATAAGCCTCTTCAATCTTGGGTTGTAAATGATCTGCAAACTCTCTTGACTATTGCAAAAACAAGAGTACCTAAAGATCATTATCAAAAACCTGCCAATTTTGGTCATTGTCTGGGATTGCTGGTCTCACTATAACTTTAACTAACTCACTATTAACAAGTAGGTCACTTGCTAGGTCAAATTTAGAACCAATTTGTGTCATTCTGTCTACTTCAGTGTTTTGGGTTCTGGGGACAACTTCAATATTGAAAGCATCAAAACCATCTATTAGATCCCAAATTATGTAATGATAAGATCTCATTCTTACATTCTTTGCTATAGCTTTCTCTCTAATTTGTTTTACCACTAGTTCTGAGTCTCCCTTAACTACCAAATTCTGGATTCCTATCTTCTTGGACAACATAAGACCATGAGCCAAAGATTCATATTCAGCATCATTATTAGTGCAAGAAAACTAAAAGCATATAGCTCTAAGAATTTTCTCACCATTTGGAGTAGTGAGGCAAATACCTACTCCAACACCATTTTTACTCCTAGCCCCATCAAAATATAAGGTCTAGATTCTTATTTTCTGTCAGTTTCTTCCTTTTCAGATACTTATTTTCTCATAACATTTGGTATTTCTTGGCCTTCTTAAAAAATAACATAAGTACCCAAACTGATGGAGTCATAGTTTCCATAAGGATCACTTTGCATCATGGTCATCAATTGACTATTTTCTTTTTCTTGTTGATCATGTTCAATCCAATCTAACAGTTCTTCAACAAAGACTCTCTCTTCCTTATTCATCATGGTGTGGGATGCTTCAATTCTTGGGGCTGGTTCATTAGTGATATGATCTTTGGACAAAGGTCCGAACAACACTTTCATCTTTGTTCCATACTTGGTTCTCAAAATTAGATGCGACCAATCCAGTGACATGTATCCTCCTATCTTGGCTGTGAAATCTCTAGATAGGCACAAAATAAAGGCTGGGGGAATATCTATGACTACTACATCCTGTTTGATAGTTATATTGGGGCAGGTATATAGGTACAATGGGAGTTGTTTAATCCTTCCTATAGTTTGGACATACTTCCCATCTAATTGCATGACTCCTCTAGTAAGTGGCTCATTTTTATCTTTAAAGCATTTGCTATATGCTTTGGCATGATTGTAGTACTAGATCCAAAATCTATCATTGAGTTGTTGAGCAATTTCTTTCCCACTATTAAAGTTAGATAAAAGGGATTTGGCTTAGGTTTACTTACCTATGGTATAGTATTCAATAGACCTAATGTCTACAAAGGTGTAGTGTCTTTATGTTGAGCCTTTCCTTTATCAGCAACTCCTTAGTACTGGTAGATTTAGGGCCCACCTGGCTCTGTAGTGCTCTTGTAACAACACCTTTTGCTTAGGAATAGACAACATATCCCAGATTGACACATGCACTGGGCTCTTTTTCAGCTGTTCTACCACTTTCGTAGGTCCTAGTGTTTGTTTCTTTGGGTAGTAAGGATATCTTGCTCTTTCTAACATTTGACCTGAGATTGCTTGATTCTGAACTGGTTGAGGCACTTCTTTCCTGGAAACTAGGCTATAATGATTCTGGAAAGGAGGAGCTCTAGCAGTCTCATTATTTGTGGTTTCGGGCTGCTCCATCATTCTTCTCTTTGATCTAGTATAATAATCTGACTGCACTAAGGGATTTTTGGAAGTAGATGCTTCATTCAAAAACATCGAGTCTTCATCTTCAATCCATGAAAATAAAGCATGCTCAGGAGCAATTTCTTCTTCTTGCTGAATAGATATCCCTTGCATCTGAGCCACCATTACTACATTCTAGACACTAGGTGACTGATATGGAGGAGCATTAGACATCGTGACTTGGCCTTCCCCCCTTCTTTATTCTACTATTTTTTGTTGTAAATTGCCTCTAGGACAATCCCTAGGCATGTGGACATTGTTGCAAGGGAAGCATCAGGCATTGGTATCTTTTACTAAATTATTTTGTCCTAGGACTATTTCTCTATTATGATTATGATAGACATCCTATAAAGGTGTGGGAACTGTGACCAATTGGTTTTGGCCTTTGAGGACCTTGATATTGATTTGATTGATATGGGGGTCTATTTCCTTGGAAACCTTGATAAGAAGGCTTTGGATAGGAAGTTTGTTGCCTTTTGAGATTAATTATCTCATTTGAAAAGGTCCTGAGGATATTCTTGACATCATCCATTTTAGATGGGTGAGCAGAGGATGTTGATATAGTAGGTTGTTGAGATATTGGGATTGTATACATAGACACAGGTGTAGCTGTAAGATTATGGGCTTCTTGTGGCAAGGGAATGGAAATTTTTGGGAACATGGACATAAGAGGCCTTGGATGCAATTTTTTGGTATCTATCGGGTTGTTCTCAGCCCTAACAGCTAACTCATATACTTCTAGTATAGTCTGACCTCCTAGGGACTGAATCATTATAGTTATATTAGAACTGAAAGTTTTGAGGTAAAATACAATAGCCATCCCTAATGGTGGCCTCGTTGTAGTAGGAATTCTATCCTAGGTCTTTTGAAACCTAGTGTTGAAATCATTTATAGCTTCTTGTCGTGCCCTCTTTATGGTGATTAATTGTTGTAGCTAGGAAGATTTGTCACCGTTTTCACTAAATCTTGTAAAGAAAGCATTACCAAGCTGATCCGAGGTAGATATCATATTTGGGGTCAAATATCTATACCAGTCTAGAGCCTTCCCTTTTAAAGAAGCTACTAACAATCTGATTGCTACATTTTGTACAATAATGACATGCACTGCACACACATCTGGCACAGCTTGAAGATGCTCCCTTAGTGTCTTAGAATCTTCTCCACTAAATTTGGGTAGAGCTTACAAAGCATTAGCTGGAATTGGATCCCAAGTAGCTGGTGGTATTGCAAGAATGAAAGGACTACCAGTGTTCCAATTTGCATAGTTCCTTGGGGCTACAGGTGCTCCCATATTTACTCCTGATGCTATTGTATCTTGATTCACTCTTCTTCTTGGAGTAGCAACTAATGGTGGCAATAGAATTCCTAGATTAGCAGTAGATTGAGCTCTTGTTGTCGGTCCATAGCTCTGACTCTGTGTAACTCTCTAGTTCATACGATCTTGATTGGAACCTCAAGAAAGGTCCCACCAGGCATGCCAAAAAAAATTTGTGTAAAATTACGCAGGTTCCAACACCAACATGGGAAGTTTCAACAATGTGGTACTTGCTACTTGAAACAACCTCTAGATTTTAAAGAACCTGGCTCTTCCTATTTAAATGGGGTTTTGAGTAAAGGGGAGAGGAAGGAATAGGATTATAGAAACAATAAGAAAAATCTAAACCTATGGTAATACACCTAAATGAAATGCATTACCTTAATTAGAACAATGAACCGACTCTTAAGATTTAGCTATATTAAAGAGAAAATACTGTATGATCAATATAGATAGATGGTAAATGAATAAGATCAAAGGCTAAACTTAGACAATTTCTGCAAAGACATAGACAATATCAGCAATGGCATAGAATGGAGCTTCTTTCATTAATATTTCAGCAAATACAAAATCCATAGTGAGATGCACAAGTATATTAACCTTATTATCAGAAATAACTAAATTAAGGCAAATGATACAATCCAGTCACAACAAAATCCCTAAATTCTCTAATTAGTTCTCAATATCTTCTTGATTCAATTAACTATTAATCTATTACAATTCTTGCATATATATAGCCACAAACTTGGCTTGAGATCACCTGCAATCACCCAAAATATTCAATGACATAATAGAACTAAAATTAACTGTGACTCCTCTACCACTGAGATCTTCTAAATCTACAACTACTCTTACCTGTGCACTCATTAGCTGAGAAACAAAATATGTTGTACTCTAACTACATTTCTATCAAGACACATGGTAGCTTCCACTTGACTGTTAACTCCTTTACCTTCAAAATGAAGCACACAAAATAGCACCACTTGTCACCATCCGCTGGACCTTGGAAAATGATATGTATCTTTCTCCACTGTTACATTTAAAACTTTTATCTTTATGCCTAAGCAACTTATTGCTATGACATTTGGCACTTTCTTCTTGACTTAGAAATTGAGAGATTATTATGGGACCCACTACATTCCTCTTGAATATCCACATAGAGAAAGAAAATTGTGACACATGGCACCTTCTACATGAAACAAAACTAGACACATAGCACCATCTGACAAAAATAATGGCTTATGAAAAGACCCTGAGGAATCCTACAGAGATTGACACTTGTCGCACTTCAGAAGCAACTTAAAATCATAACGTGTCACCACCCAAGAGCATCAAATAAAAGAAGTTCAACCCTCCACTTTTGCCATGTGGTGCTCTCCACTGTAAGCTGTAAACTATCTCAAAATTGTAGGGCCACCACATATACGCTGGTACTAACAAAGCTTTGTCAAAAGAATATACATGCAGTAGCTTCTGTACATAACTCAAAATGACACATGGCAACACCTGCACACTCAGAGCATAAAAAGCAACTTTTTAGAAACTAGTCTCAGTATCAACACGTGGCACACTCCACAGCAAGTATGAAAATGTAACAAAAGAAACATTGCTATAGATACGTGGCACACTCTGCATAATCACCGAACATAGAAGAAACATGCGACAACATCTACTTAATACTTAATATTGTTTCTTTGTTGTTGCAAAAGACACATGGTGTGATTTGCGCATAAAAAACATATAGTGACAAAAAGAAATAGCAACCAGAAATATACTGAGGCAATAAAACTGAAACAAAATGTAGAGTCTTACCTCTACACATTGCATGTTGGATTGTGGCTCCAGCATTAATCGAGACAAAAGGCATGCGTCTATAAGCAAATATTCCCCACTTTGTGGTGAATATTGTTTTTAATTTGTCTACTTTATCCACCATCACTTGATTGTATCCTGAGAAACCATCCATGAAGGAAATCATTTGAGCTCCATTTACTATCTACAAGACCTCATCCAGTGAAGGTAAAGGATAATTATCCTTTCTAGAAGCTCTATTCATATTTGTGAAGTCCACACATAGGCATATAACTCCATTTTTCTTTCTTACAGGGACCAGATTGGCTACCCATGTTGAGTGTCTCACAGGAAATATGATCTTTGTATTTAGCAGTTTCTTAACTTCTTCAAAGATGATAGGCTCCAACAGGGCATTGACAGACCTATACTTTTGTCTAAAAGGCTTATCATATGGTTTCAATGGAATAGTGTGGGTGATGATTGATGTATCATATGTCTTTAACTCATCATAAGTCTAGGCAATAACATGGATGTAATCCTTCAAAGCTTGAGTTATCCCTACCTTTTCTTCTTCAATACAAACTTTGCCAATTAGGACATTTCTTACATCTTCCTTCTATCCTATGTTGATTGGTAAATACTCCCCTCCATTAGTCTTGGGAAGATCCTTTTGTTTCAACATGTTATGCAGATCAAATTCCTTTTCTAATTCTATCATACCTTTGGGAATCTTATCGCTTCGCAGGTCCATGATCTCTTCTTCTTCCTAGATATGATCCTCTAAAGTTTTTTCATCTAGGATTTGTGCATTAAATATATCTCTATTTGCTATGAAATCTAAAATATGCTAATCATCATCAAATACTTGAAGATTATTGACATTTTTTGGTATAGAGGGTACTAATATTAGTTCTACTAAAAATCTCTTTAATCCAGAGATGGATAAAGGCTTCAAGGTGCTAGAATCTTGTGCCAAGGCATCTGCTCTATGATTTTGTTCTCTAGGGACATGGGTGATATTAAATGCATCGAATTCTTCTATCAAGTCCCAAACTCTATGTCTATAATTGGACAACTTCTTGTAATTGCAAGCATAAACATTTCTCACTTGCCTTACCACCAATTCTGAATCTCCATAGACATGCAGAATCTTAACTTTTTTCTTGAGAGCAAACATCAACCCATGGATTAAAGCTTCATATTCTATCACATTATTGGTACATGGGAATTGCAATCTGTATGCTACTAAATGTGACTTTCCTATTGGATCTATAAGATCTATACCTACCCCAATTCCTTATTTTTACTTGGATCCATCAAACTTGAGGATCAATGGTTTATCTTCTGTTAATGGCTTATCATGGCCTTCTCGTTTCTTTTTAGCTCTGGCAACTGCACCACTTGATATCCACTTTAGTTTTTGTGACTTATTCTTTATCATTCTAAGTGGCTAATGTGAACTTGATACATCCTCTATTTTTAACATCTATGGTATCATCACTATCAGTATCTAATTGTACTTTGATTTCTTTCTTCTTATCTCTTGGTGTATCCTTGTTATTGGATAACTAATTCTTTGAATGAAGTTGCTCTTTCTTATCCACTATATGCAAAGATAATGAGCATGTGGTCTCTGAATGTGGTGTTGCATGTAATCTGCACCATCCCTTAATTAAAGCATGGTGTGGAGGGATTTCCTGCGATATGAACCTTTTAACTTGCTTAGATAAAAACTCTCCAAACTTTGTCAAGTTACTTTACTTGTCTTCATCTGAAACTTCATAATCTAATTCAATCAGACAGTTAGTTCCAGGGGTGATGCTATTTTTATCTATGGAAGTATCATCATCATACATCAGGGCTTCTTCTTGGTTCTAAGTGTAACTTTCATCCCAATGTGTCATTTCCTTTGTATTTGTAGATGAAAAATAGGATTCAGAATCATCATAACTAAATATACTACTTACCTCATTTGAAGATGATTCCCTCTCACCATAAGCTTGTTCCAGCTCTATCATATCTAGGCAAGCTTGGCAAGTTTTTTTTGAATGTGCTTCATCATGTAGCCTACACCAGCCTTCAATTAAAATATCTTGATTATATATGTTTAATGTTTGATGAAGTTGCATTTCTCTAGACAAGTGCAATCTAAAGTCTTTGAAATGATCTACTTCATCATCATCTTTTGAACTATAATCAGATTCTATGATTACTCTATCATCCCGATGAGTATTTTTATGAATGTGTGTTATACATGAGGACTTCCTCTATCCTGACCATTTGAGGTCTGATGGTATACACCTCTGGTTCAACATCTACATATAATATCTCATTGGTCTTGTTATACTCAGTGATCATGTGTTTCATCCTAGGTTCAACTTCTATCCTAATCTGATTAGGAATCTCTTTCCAGGGTAACCACATGTCGCTGAAATTAGTAGACATGTAACCATTAAGTGTTTTTGACCAATCCCTACTAAGCAACATTCCATAAGTATTAGGGATATCTACCACTTGGATGTCAATGTAGTATTGAATCCTTGGATCTGATGCTAATTACATCTGTATATGGGTTAATTCTCCCACTACGCTTACTTTAGTTTTATCTAATTGTGTCACCTTTTTGAGAGCTTTGGTTAGATGTAACCCTAAAGCATTGCAAATAGATAGGGGCATCACAATGGTTGATGCACCTAAGTCTACTAGGAAGTTGTGTAAGTTCTTACCAAACATCCTTAATGTGAGTAAGAATGGGGGTGACTTAGTCCTGTCTCTATAAAGAGTCATATGTGAGGTCTCAACAACTTGAATAGTGGTTGGAACTTTATGTTTTACATTATTTTCTCTGGCTGCATGATCCTTGTTCAAAATCTAACTTAGATTATGCACATGATTATCATCTTTAGGTGTAGATTCATCTAGAGATCTCATGAAAGCTCTTTCGATGTTTGGATTTTTTAGCAATTCTAACAATAATAAGATGATTTTAACCCTCTTCATCGCCTCTACTAAATATGTGATTAACTTGTCCACTTCTAGAGATTGATTACTAGTTTTTGACACTGTATTTGAGCTGCAAAATACTGAGTATTAACTTTGAGAGGACCATGATTATTGCTTTCTTTTGGATCTAGAGGAGTGTTGAAGTTATTGGGAGGCAAAGATGTGGTCAATGGACTAGGTAGTCTATTAGGATTGCTCCTAAGGTTATAATTATGCCTACCATGATATTGTTGTTGATAAGCATGAACTTCTTCATGTTCTACTGATGGGTCATTTTCATCCTCAAAGGGAAATACATAATTTATCTCAAATGCCATGGTAGATTCTTCACATGCTAATGTGTAGTTTTCATGAGCTGAGGATGTTTGATGATGAGGATGATTTACAAAACTCTCAAGTACAAGGGTAGAATCATATCCACAGGGAACAATCTCATTCCCTTCAATGAAAGGAGGGTCACTTGTGGTGTTAGACACTTCAGCCTGAAAGATAGTGGCTGCTATTTTGAATTGAGGACAATCTAGCTCAGCATGTGCATTGGTGTTGTGTATTCTACACCAATTTGTAAGTGTTGCCTTCTAGATTAACTCTAGTGGTTTGTTTTGGTTCATTAGGTGGTTGATTGTCCAAAGGTGATGGCAAAGAACCATTGTTTGGCCTAGTATTCCACACTTTAGGGTGCCTAGGTACAACATTGTTATTTACATTATTGTTGTTGAATTCCTATCATTGTTGTGTTCCCTATTAGGATATCCAGATCTATCATTGTTATATCCTCTATTCTAATTTGACTAGGAATAAAAGTTTTGACCTCTCAAATGTGTGATCTTAGTTGTCAACTTTCTCAATTGTGTAGATATCTCTTTGATATCTTCCTTCTCTTCCCAAACTTTGGCTACTACATTTTCTTGTTGAGGTTTAAAGAAAGAACCATTGTTATTGCTTTGTCCTACGTCTTGAGGTGTTCGGGTATGTCCTGGCTATTGTATCATCTGACCATTCCCATTTAGAGGAGGCATTATACTAATAGGAGGTACCTGCAATGGACCAAGCATTCTGATAGGAGGCATCATGACTCCATTGGTCTATGGTTGAGCAAAATATGCTGGATATGCCAAGTTAGGTGTTATAGTAGGGATTAATTGCTGATTAACTTTTATTTCCTCTCCAAAGGCTTCTGTCAGAGATGTGACAGCAAGATGTGCTCTCCTTATGAACGTGGAGATCAGGGAATCTAAGGCTAAATAATATATCAATCTAGCTAGCTTATCTCCTACATTGTATGGAGCTACCAACTTAGAGTACATCTTCTGGAATCTAGCATTGAAGTTAGAAATAGGATCTCCTTCTACTCTTTTGATTGTACCAAAAAGGTGATAAGTCATTACAAGATCTATAGGTATCTTGAACCTATCTTTGAAAGCTTTCTCTAATGTAGCCCATGAGTCTATTGAACTTTGAGAAAGGCTAATATACCAATTGTATGCTTCCTCTCCCAAGGAGTATGGAAACAATCTGCATATCACATACTAGTGTTCAATCATTTATCTAAAGTAAGCTTCCTTAAATGTCTAGATATGATCATTTGCATCCTGATATGGATGATATTTAGAGCATATTTTATCAGGATTCTTAAGCAAGGGATGATATGCAGTAAAGGTCAAGGGTGAATTGATAGAAAAATATGACATTGTGACTAGTGCTTGATGCACCTAAGGTATAATTGGTGATCCTAGAGGTGTTTGAGGTACAGATGGAGTTACTAGAGGTGTTACAATATGTCTTGATGAAAATACTAATGCACTTGACTCAAGAGTATAATGAATATCAATAGTACGAGGTCTGAGTCCATGAATAGGTAATTTCTCAAAGAGTCCACTAGATCTAGACCTGGTATTTGGTTGGTGAGCCAGGATTCTAATAGTTTAAGACAAAATATGGATATTTTGACTGAATCTTTGCAAAGATCAGAGGAAATGATCTTCCAAGAGAGATATTTATGGTTAGGATTCAATAATGACTAGATATTTGGTCGCAAAGGAAAGTTACTACCAGATATTTGTAGAAAAACTTGAACAAGTCAATATTTGAAGATCTCAAGAAAATAACTACAAATATCATAACATTAATGTACTATATTGAATTATTTATGATCAACACTCTAGGAGCAACCTGAAATAAGTGAATCTTTGCACAAATGTTCAAACCATAACCAAATTTAGTGAACTTTGAAAAGATTACCTTGTAACCATGCAAGAATTTGATATAGCTGATCAATTCAAGTAGCAAAAGAGAAAAGATGGCCCTCCTTCTAGTGCCAATTTATGTTGGTTATGATTGTTAGTTACAACAACATGAATAAAATTTTACACAACAAACCTTTACTATCTTGAAAAGTACAATTAATTTAGGATAAATTGATGACTCCAAGTCTCTATTGATCAGGTCATGGTCATCTGACATTACTCAGAGGTTAATGTGATGTGTTGTTTTCATTCAAGGGGCCTTACATCACTTTGCTACGAAGAATTGATGTTTGAACATCTGACTTCACACCTGCTTTCTATAAATTATTTCACAAACAAGGTTAATTCCACTATATTTAATAGACTATGATGATATTTTCTAAGTTTGATCAATTCTTCTGAACATCAATTGTCATGAATCAATCTTCACTTCTACACTGTGAATTTATCTAAGGTGCCTTCAAGCTGATATCTGCACGATTATTGTTTCTATTAACATGTATTTGCATGAGATTTTCAATTATACATGTAGATTAACTCAAATATGCTATGAATATTCAATTCCTTTTAGGATATCTACATATTTATTAGAATTTGCTTGAGATTATCTCTATATTTGCAATTATGATGGTGATTGTAATGAAATTAAACAAATTACACTGAATGCTTTCTAATTTTATCTAAATTGAAGAAATCTTCAGCTATTTTTTCACATACACTCTAGATACTGTCATGAAAGGAAGAGAATCAAACCAAAAGTTCACTAGGGTGTTCCACAGCTAAGTATGGTTGATGCAAACTTTGATGGAAAAGAGATGAAGACATGTACAACATGAATTGCACTCCAAGGGAGGTAGAAAATCAAAGCACAAGCCAAGAATTCATCTATAGATTACTCAAAATATATGATGGCATGTAATCTAGATCTTCACTTTCATTAAGTATGCAAAAGATATGTATATTTACAATCAGCTTTGAAATTAGTCATGAAAGGCTTCAACAATCTAACTTCAATTAAGTTTTGAATAATGGTACAATGTGCACTCCATCTCCTTTTATAGGACAAAGAGAGGAGGTAGTTACACATGATCAATGATCATGATTTGTCTATCTAAATCAATGGTCCATATCTTCTTTGACTTGGTCAACAAATATCAAAATGTGGCATAGGTTGCCAGCTGGCAACCATATAATGGGATTCAGTCACTTCTTTGCCTTACTATGCATATGACCCTATCATCATGCATCCTTACTTACTCTTCTTCTTCTTCTTCATCATCTTCATCATCTTTATCATCTTTTGTATGAGGGTCATCTCCTACATGTATGATGATAGTCTCCCTCATGGGTTCATATGCCTGCATTATTCTTTCAATTTCTCCTCCATCTTAGACTCTAGCTTTTACTACAACATGCTCTTGGGAATGGAATTGTGTCTGTAGTGTAGACCATTTACCTTTTCTTCTATTTAGGGTCTCATTATATGCTTCCACCTTAGCCTTCATCCTCATAGCCTTGTCGACTACATCCTCTATCAAATGGTGAAGAGGGTCATCTAATGCTTGCTTAAAATTACTATGGAAGGCTTCAACTGGAAAATCAACATCTTGATTTTCTATTTTCCCTTCTACATTGTTTTCTAGAGCTTCTAAGATATTTATCTCCATAGCCATTAGATTATGCAATTTAACATTGATATCCCAGAGCTTAGCGTTACACCTCTTTAGAACATCACTCTCAAACCTGGTATCTTCATACCATGTTCCTGATAAATATACAGTATTGTTGTCTAATACTTTATTATATATGAGCATCTTCATGTCTATGCACCTCATCTCAACCAGAGCATCCAAATGTTTCTCTACTTTGATGGATCTCCATCCAACCTTCTTTTGAAGTTTATGCACTTTTCTCCTCACTGTACTGAGCAAGTTCCAATTGGAAAAGGGAGGTCTTTATCTTCTTCTCTGCTTCATAAATGAAAAGAATAAACCAATTGTCTACCACATGAGCCTTATAATTCATAATGTCTAGCCTTGTTATCTCATCTTGAGATATGATGGTGAAGGGAGTGGCTATGTCAGCTGGCATGTGATTAGGGTCAATTAACCCTTTTATAAATGTATGCAACTAGGCAATGTGCTCCTTGTGCATTTTATTCTTGACCTTCTCCTTTTTTACACTTTTCATCAGGGAATCAATAATATCTTTGGCCTCTTGGCCCTCTTGCTCCTCAGTAACAAAGTCAAGATCAACATTAGTTATTTGAAATTCATTAATATGTATTTCTCCTTTTTCATTATCTTTTGTTGGTAAAGCTATCTGAGTTGTTCTCCTGCTAGTGGTAGGATCTCTCCTAATTGCAAATGTAGGCCTTACCTTTCTCTTAGGCTTAATCATATCTACTGAGAATAATGCATAAACATCAAACTCTAGCACATTAGTGACTTGTGGTGGGATTATCTCCTGCTGCAACCAATATGGTATGTCACTAGTAGACCAATGTTGGTCATTTTGCTCAATATGAGCATCATGAGACCATACATTTTGCTTTACCCTAGGTGGAGAAGCTTCTTTTCTTTGCTCATCTTCCTAAATTTTCTCATGAGGGATCTCCTATTGTGTAGGGGCTTCTTGTGATGCCTTCACATTTTGATCACATATATTTTCCTATGTTTGATCCTCATGGAAAGATTGAACATTATGATCTAATTTATCCAAGTGATCAACCTGATCACTCTTGTTTACATTTTCTACTTCCTTTTGCTTATCATCACCTTGTGGAAGACTATGTTCTCCATCTTTTGATGTGTCTATTTCTCCAAGGTTTTGCACTTTATCCCTTTCCTTTTCATTTGTTCTTTCTTCTAGTGTTGGTGTATCATCCTGATCATTACTCTGATTAGGCATCTCCACATCTTTCTCCATATGTACATGGACTTTTACCTTTTCTTGTTCCAAAGGCAAATCTTTGTCTCTACCTTGACCCTCATCACCTTGATAAGTCATGTCTATTACTGTAGCGCTGGTGACCTAATCGACTAAGTTAGTCATTCCAATTTGTTGGGCTACCACTTTAGGGTTGTCTTCTTCAATTTCCTCCATTTCAACCTCCTCCTGATGGATTTCCTTTTGAACCACAAGGGTTTCCATGAGGGATCATCTTTGTATTTTCCACCAAGGTCTCCATAGAATGAGTAGAAACCTCATTAAATATATCATCATAAGATAAATCTATTGTATCATCTAGTCAAAAAGGTGGCTCTTTCCTTGCACTATGAATCTCTATTCTTTGTTCCTTAGCTTTCTCAATCTTGAATTGCACAATATCAGGGATGTGAACCTTATGCTGCAAGTTCTTCAAAATACCTTCGCCACCTGCTCCTCTCAACAAAATGGGACTTATATCCACAGTTCCCCTCATAATCAATTTTTGTTTCTTTTGAGGTGGGGCCTGGACCTTCTTATTTTTCTTCTTAATCAATAAATCATCATCTAATGGTTCTTCCTCCTCTTCTATAATTACAAGGGCAAGCTTTGCAACAACCTTCTTTTATTTTGTAAGTGTGGGAGATGATGTTGCAGCTAATGTGGAAGCTACATTTTCTTTTGGTTGGGGTTGTCATGTGATCATTACCCTAGCTACTTGGCTTCCTTTCTTATTTTTAGTTGTCTAGAGTTGTCCATTTGATTGTCTCTTTTCAAAGAAAATTATCATATTCCTCATCTGATAGTTCTTGCCTCTTTTTCTTATTACCCATGGTGAGGGCAACTCCCTTATTCTTTAGTTGGGTGATCTCATTTTCTACCCATTCCTTAGTCAATTACATGACCTTTTGAGTGAACTCGTCCAAGGAAGTTTCTTCTGGCTGACTCCACTCAGGAGATGATATGGTAGCATTCCATACCTTTTTGTCCTCATACTCTTGGGACATGATCTTACCATCATCCTCATGTAACTAAACAGGCACTGGCATATAGTCCAAGGTGCATATCTGATTTAAGGTGAGCCTCTAGTAACCTCTCCTTCTAACCTTTGCTTCATCATCACAATCAGCCCAGAAATCCTCAAGGTGCTTTGGATGCATGGGCTTCTTATGCAATGCCAAAATTCTACCATAAGGGTCATACATCCTAGCCAGGGAGAAGGGCTATAAGTGCATCAAATTTAATCCTCTAATTACATCTTTCACACTCTCCCTATCAAGAGACATATACTAGCTGATCATGACTAGAAACAATACATTTGGTATCTTTTTTCTTTTCAATATAAGCCTCTATAGAAGGTAGTATCTATCTAGCAAACTCCATTAGAATGACCTTGTCATTTGGATATCGTGGAAACATGAGAGGTTGCTTAGTGAAACTTTCCATTCTTATATATGGAAATGTGGGGAATTGGATGAAATAAGCCCCATGTTTGTATATAGCAGCTTGGGCTTCCACACTCAATCTCTTTGCTCTGTCCTCTTCCATGGTCCTAACAAGATGCATAGAGAATGAATCATTCACTCTCCCATAATTTTGGAGAGACTCTCCTCTTTTTAATTGGGGATAATATTCCTAGATGTTCACATCTCCAGGGTTACTCCTAGCCCTGCCTACTATTTGCAATCCATTAAATGTACCTCTAAATGCATAGGCATATACTACATAGGAGGTCATATGAAACATGTTGACCTTCCTAGTATCCTCAAAACCTCATCTAGACTATCACTTATGATCTTCTCCCATAGGGGTTTGTCATCTGAACATTCCACTATCTGTATGATACCATACATCCAGTTCTCAAAGGCTCCGTGTTTTTGGTCTCCTTGTCATCCAGCTAAGCATAACCATCATGTACTAATACTTTGGGGTAAAATCAAACTTGAAGAGGTATACAGGTAATTTAGCAAAGACCTTATATGTGCTATTCTTGGCCTTCTATTGATACATGATCCTTCTAGCCTCTTTCTGCTTGCTATTATGCTCCTTTTCTAACCTTCCCAGGTTTAGTCGAATCACATTAGGTCCCTTAGGCAAATTGAAAGTTGTGGTGATGCTTGCAGTTGAAAAGTCTGCATAAATTCTCCCATGCTTCTCCACCCTTCTGGTATCTACATTGTAATTCTAGGTGCATTCTACCACTAGCTCAGTGGCTTCCATTGCATATGGAAATCCACCTGCATTCGACATTTCTGAGCTGTATATACTCATGAGCAGGGGGTTCCCACTTCCTTTCTCTAGTTTTACTATCCATGTATCAAGATTAGTATTTCCTTGATGTGTATCATTAATCTTCCCATATCTAAATATTGTTCCCTCTGACTGCATGAACATAGGATTCAAAAACTTGGTGTCTAATCTATTCTTTCAAATTGCCATTGGAACCTACAATAAAAACATGCATATCTTACCCTAACACATCGTGTGCAGTAGTGGTTTAGTGATCACATGCATTCCATGGTGATAATCCTATCATTCTAGTTTATTACATGCATCATCACATGAATTTACTCTGTTAAAGTCATTTTTACATCTTTATTCACCATAAACAACAAAAGAGGGTTTTAACATTATATACCAAATAATTGCTTCCCTTTTATTACATGGGTGATATCCGGATGAGTGTGGTCACTTTGCAATTACCATTTACTGTTCTATTCAAATACATCTCCCATTCCATTTGTAAGTTGCAATGATGTGTTGATCCCATCAGAGCTCTATAATTCTTCATTTAAACATATGGTAAATTCAAAATGAACCCACATCCTCACTTTTATCTGATTAACATAGCAAATTAGGGTGCACTTAGTGTCATTTGTTCATGTCCATTGATCGACACATGAGGATTATAGATGTTAACAAGTGGTGGGCATGTATTTGAAATTTTGAAGGCCTGACCTACCTGTTGGTCATGATGTTAGTCATTCGCAAACATAGAATAAAAGTTACACAACAACCTTTACTCATCTTGAAAGATACGATGAATTCAAAGAATTCATGATCCCAAGTCTCCGTTGATTAGGTCTTAATCTACTAACGTTACTCAGTGGTTGATGTGTGTTGCTGTTTTCCATTCAGGGGCCTTACGTGTTTCTGCACTGTTCATCATCATCATCTTCAAATATCCTGCTCTGGATGTTCGCTCTGCATAAGTCTCCAACAATTCTACCTCTGCACTGTAAATTTAGTCAAATAATGTGCATACAGGCTGATATTTGCATGATTTCTACCATTATTTATGATTCTTTGCATGATATTTTCAATACTACATGCATTTAACTCAAATATGCTAAGGATCTTCAGTTACCTACGGGATTTCAGCATATTTCACTGTTTCTGCTTGTTATTTATCATGATTTGTAGTTATGGTGATGAATTAATGAAATTAAAAAAAAGGAAAAGGGTTAGAGAGTGAGATTCCTAAAATTACTGGACTTAGATCACTGATTCACATACAAGCTCCCATACTTGCAATGAAAAGAAGGAAAACTAGAAATCATACTTCACCAGGACATTCCACAAATCCGCATGATCTAGTGCAAAGCTTCAAAGGAAAGTTGACAACAACATGTAATGAAATGAAAGCGCTTCCAGTTGAACACAGCATTCACCAGTACATATCCAGAAATCAACAGAAGATTACGTAAAATTTACAATCAGGATGTAATCTGGAACTTCATATTCATTCAGTATGCTCAAGAACAGGTACATTTACAGTGATCTGAAGAAAGAACCTTGACATTTCAACAATTCTATCCTCATTAGTCTCAGTAATCCGATCTCCTAACTTATTCTACAGTAATGGACTCTTTGCGCCAGATGCGTCTGTATATTCTAATGTATTCCTCCTTCCTAAAATGACAAGCTCTGGATGTTATATAGAACAACTGCCAGAAAACGGTTACAATGATCCAAGGATCAGGATCCTCTCACAACAAACAACGGTCCAGATGAAAAGCACATGCTTCGTCAGTTGGCAAATGTACAGCTGGCACAGAATATTCCAGCATCTTCGACTTGATTCGGCCTCCAGCTGGCGAACAGCATATTTGACAATATCCTCCTCATGTCTGGCTCATGTTGACTCCATGCGCAACTTTGTAATGCTCAGCTTCAGCAGCATCATCATGATCTCAACGCTCAGCTTCAGCAGCATCATCATGACCTCAATGTTCAGCTTCAGCAGCACCATGATGATTTCCTGCAAGTAAACAGACAAACATTAAGTTCATCATCATCATGATAAACAACAGGAAGTAAACACTTTATTAAACATACCTCCCCATGTGCAGCTACAGGCAATCAAGCTTTACCTGTGAACAATATGCACTAAATGCATAAACAGCATAAAAACAACCAGGTCAACCCTCGTTGACCAAAATCAGGTAGTCGGCCCTTTCAAATTTCCATCGCTTCATGTTTTTTGCCCATTTTCTTGTATATCGGGTTTGAAATATGATGATGATGATCTCAGATTATACAAAGAAATAAACGCCTTCCAACCATCCTTAGAATCCGGCTTTGCATCATCATCATATTTGCATCGGCGTGACTACATATGATCAGGGTGACAATTTTATCTTAGGCCGACGGCAACAGTTATACCGACGCCAAAAATCATGATGATGACCAACTATATACTTCAAAGTGGCCGCAGGATATCACAAAATATGATGATCCTCCTTTCCTAATGCTCTGATGGAAAGTACATCAGGATGTTTTGTTTTTGCACATTCGGGAAAGAAAGACATCGTCATCATCATCATGATGAAGACAAACAGGAGGACTTGGAAAATGATCCTGCCGCTGAGGAAAATCATGATGACGTCATCGTCATCATCATATTTGCAAAAGGTTATACTCGTCGGCAGGATGATATTACGAACTGTTGGGAGAGACGAACAAGATCCTGATGATCTTGTTCAACACGACTTAAGAAATGAAAATCACCCTCCGCTTCGAAAGATAAGGTGATCATCATGATCACGCAAAAGGAGGTCAGGAGGATATTAGGAAATGTCGGGTCTCGAAATATCATGATGATGTTGATCACCAAGACTGTCGTGCGCGCGCAAATTATGCAGATGGCAGATTTCTCTAAGTAAGGTGATATTATAATATCAGCATGATATTATAATATCGGGTGATGTTGGAATATCATGATGATGCTCGCAATGTTTCTAAGGTTACTCGACGGGTAAAACACACTAGCACTTAAGATTGACGTCCGGATGTTTCGGGACTGCATGATTTTCATCAGGTGATAGAGTAAGATCATGATGATGACCTTTGGCGACACAAAAGACCGCCCGACGGGGAGAACCTACTACGACTTAAACTTGACGTCCGGATGTTTCGACCTCAGGATATTATCGGGGGGCTTTCCAAATATCATGATGATGATGTTCATATAGCAATTATCAGGTTTGACCAAAACTTTGACTGCTCACAACTCCCTCATATGGACGAATTTTCAAGTGATGCAAAAGGCAAACCTGCATGGAATTTCAAGCTCTTTCCAACCATGAAGTCATAGAAACAAAATATGAACTTTGACAAACTAACCTCATGATGATGACCTACCTCATCCTGACCCTCATGATGATGATGCACCTGACTTAATTTTTACCAAACCGCCAGAAACAGACAACACAAGCCAAAACAAAAGCTGGGTCCCTGTTTTGCCAAGTCAAAATGGGGCGTGTTGTGTAACCACACAACAACTTGCCACCAAAGAAAACAACAAAATTCAAATAATTCAAGTGATGTGATCATATTCATCTATAGTATTCTAATTCTGTCTAAGTAAATCATCATGATCTTTGAATGATAAAATTTCATTATGGTGATAAAGCTAACAAAGGATCAAGTGTGTGCAGATGATTAATTATCCTCATCTTGAAAGCAAGTTGAAAACATAAGTAACTGGTGTTAAACTACATAGTTGGAGATCATCCCTCATAGCCAACCTGGATAGAGCCTTGCTGCCAGCAGGTGTCTATAACCCCGGCAAGGTTATCTATACAATCTCCCTAAGTAGAGCCCCACTGCCAGCAGGCGTCCATAGCCCCGGTAGAGTTACTTAGATGGCCTAATTTTATTTTATTTCTGATTTTCCTTTAAAAATTTAAATTTGATATCATCATGTCTACTCATTTGTACAAGGTGTAGTCACTTGCAGCTTTAGGTTGGAGATTGTATTGGTAGCAAGGGAGTCCCTTTAGATTTTTCACTTAACACCTATACTCATATCTTCAACAAGCCCAAGGCTGTTAGGTGTTTCATTGTGTTTGATTCACTTTGGACAAGAAAAAGTACCCTGATGAAAAGACATCATAAACCTGATCATGAGTATTTATCAGAATGAATTACAATCTATATCTAAATCTGATCTCATCACTTGAATCCTAACAATTTAGTTATTTTCTTAGGTGATGAAGTGCACCATCCTGACTTACCAGAACAAGGTCCCAACCAACAAACAACAACAACAACAAGCAAACACTGTACAAACAACTACTAGGCAAACAAAATCCAGAAAAAGACCTAAGGACACCTGTATTTGCATACTTCTTTTGATTGTGCAGGAGCATCAGGGTATTAGTTATGGTTCTCAACCTAGCAAATTTATCTTTATATTCTGAAGAATATTCTGATATTCTGAATTCACTGTATTCAACAGAACAACTCTTGATGATCAGCAACTGAGGAAGCTCACCATGTTCATGATTAATCCATATGCATGTCTTATCTTCTGAATTTCCATAATTAAAATAATATTCAACATTATTTACTGTGGAAAGGAGAAATACAACCTGGTGTATTTCTGGCTTTGCTGGACATGCTTCTTCATTGGCAGTTGGTCTTTCATTTGTCATTATATTTTCACTGCTTGGCTCAGTGCCTGGTCCCTCCTCAAATTGAAGGATGTATGACTCTTGATGTATTGATTCTTCATCTTTATCCAGCCTTATCCCTTCATTCTGGATGTTCAGTTTATCTTCCAGTTCAGGAAACTTCTCAGTATTTTCTTCAATTTCCTGCACATCAGCATCTAAATAAGTATCTTTATTATCACAATCTGATATACAGAAATTTATCATTTCTAAATCATTTGACTGTAAAGGAGAAACAACTTTCACTTGATGAGGACACTCCCCTGTTTCATTTTCAAAATATTTCTGGAGTGACATCTGATTATGCACAACAACTCCAAAGTCTTCTACATCTTCATTTTTCAGGAATTGTTCATTAAATAATTCACATCTTCTATCTAGTAAAGGATCTGGTTCCATTAACCTGCAACATTCTTGCATTTGATCATTTAATTCAAAGAAGTCAGGTAATAAATCAGCATTTATTTTCTTCTCTGTGACTCCCTGAGTTACCATCATAGGAACTTCATCATCAGGAGTGCATTTAAATTGCTCTAGCATCTGTTTACACTTCTCTTTACCATAGAATGACTCCAGGAAAGATGCTTCATCTTCTTTATCAAAAGTATTAGGATCAGAATCAAAACTATTATCCTGATGAGTGATTTCTTCTCTAAAATTTTCACAAGATTCATACCTGCATACTGACTGATCCTTACTTGTATTAGGAAGTAGAGAACTCCTATCAATCCCAGCATAAAATGAATCCAGGAAAGATGTTTCCTCTTCATTACCTTCTGGAACTGACTCAGCTATTGTATTTTCTAGAATCTTTTTCAACATGACCAAGCAAGGGTGACAATCTTTTTCTGAATGCTCTTCATCATGTAATCTGCACTAGCTTTCAATCAAGACATCATCAATGGGCAAACCTAATATTTGACTACACTGTATATTTCTAGACAAGTATAATTCAAAATCTTCAGAATAATCTACTTCAGTGTCTGGACAATTAATAACTTCTGGTGCTGCATCAGCTTGTTGTTCCTTTCCTTTATCTGATGAGCCTGATGGCTTTCCTCTTTTCTCTTTCATCCCAGCAGGAAGATGATGTTCAGCACATACAACTGCATGCTTCTTCAAAATGTGTAAGCACAGTGAGCAAGTGGTTTCTGAGTGAGGCGCCTCATGCAGCCTACACCAACCTTTGATTAAAACCTCCTGAGGAGATCTACACTGTTGTGTTATTTTTTTTATTTCTTTGACCAGAAATTCTTTGAATTTCGTCAGGTCACTGCCTTTATCCTCATCAGACAACTCGTAATCTGGTTCCATGAAGCAATCACTACCAGGAGTGATCTTTTCCTTTCTCGCATCATTCGTCTGATTGGACACCAGGATCTCTTCTGTTTTTCGGATATGATCCTCATCAGGATCTGTCGACTCTTCTGTTCCTGCAGAAGACAAATAAAAATTAGTATCATCATCATCATCAGATGTAGCACTCACCTCGGAATATGATGATGATGCTTCACTATACATCTGCTCCAGCATGATCATGTCTAAGCATGGTTCGCAAGTCTTTTCCGAGTGTGCTTCTCCATGCAATCTGCACCATCCGTCGATCAAAATATCATTAGCAGGTATATTTAATAATTGACAACGTTTTATCTGAGTAGATAAATGCATCTGAAAATCCCTGAAGCGATCTATTTCATTCTCATTATCAGGATCATTATTAAGTTCTACGACTGGCATATCCTCATGATAATCATCATCATGATGATGATGAACATCAAGCATCAGGACCTCTTCTATTTGGACAGTTTGCGGCCTGATGTGATAAACTCCAGGTTCTACGTTTACATACATGATCTCATTTGTTCTGTTATATTCCATGATCATATGTTTCATCCTAGGCTCAGCATCAATCCTGATCTGATTAGGTATACCTTTCCATGGCAACCACATGTGACTGAAGTCTGTGGACATGTATCCGTTAAGCGTTTTAGACCAGTCTCGGCTAAGCAACATCCCGTATGTATCAGGTATGTCAACTACCTGAATGTCAATGTAATACTGGATCCTAGGATCAGACGCTAGCTGCATGTGAATATGAGTGAGTTCTCCTACGACACTTACTTCTGTCTTGTCCAGTTGAGTGACCTTCTTTAAGGATTTAGCAGGATGCAGTCCTAATGCGTTGCATATTGACAAAGGCATAACATTAGTTGAGGCTCCTGAATCAACTAAGCAGTTGTGCAAATTCTTACTGAACATTCTTATGGTGAGGAGAAACGGTGGTGATTCAGTTTTATCCCTGTACAAGGTCATGTGAGAGGTTTCAGCAGCTTGGACTGTGGCTGACACTTTGGGCTTGACAGTGCTATCTTTAGCAGTATGGTCTCTGCTATTGGATTGACTCGAAAGGTGATTATCCTCTTTAGAAGCAGGATCATCTAGTGACTTCATGAATGCCCTTTTGATGGCAGGAGTTTTCAGTAACTCAGATAGGGACAGGCTGATCTTGATTTTCTTCATTTCATCAGCCAAATAGCTGACTAACTTGTCAGATTCATGAGGTGCATTTGCAACTTTTGTTACTGTGTTTTGAGGAGACAAGTACTGAGCATTCACCTTAGGGAACCCAGGGTTATTGCTAGCCTTAGGATCAGGAGGTGTGTTGAAGTTATTTGGAGGTAGAGATGATGTCAATGGACCGGCAGGTCTGTTGGCATTACTCCTCAGGTTATAATTGTGCTTACCAGGGTATTGCTGCTGGTATGCATGTACTTCCTCATGCTCTCTTGTAGGTTCATTTTCATCCTCAAAAGGGAAGACATAATTTGCTTCAAAGGTTAAGGCAGATTCTTCACAGGTCTGATTATAATCCTGATGAGGCTGATTAGTGTAGGTTTCCAGCACAAAAGCTGAGTCATATCCATAAGGAACTATTTCATTTCCTTCTGCCTGAGGTGGATTTCCAGAAGTATTAGACACTTCAGTCTGAAAGATGCTGGCAGCAATCCTAAATTATGGACAATCTAATTCTGCATGTGCATTGGTATTGTGAATCCTGCACCAATTGGTAAGGGCTGCCTCAGCAAGGTTGACTCTAGTAGTTTGTTTGGCTTCACCAGGAGGCTGATTGTCTAGGGGTGATGGTAATGAACCATTATTTGGCCTGGAGTTCCACACTCTGGGCTGCCTAGGAGGATTATTGTTATTTGCAGCACTACTGTTGAAGTTATTGTTGTATCCTCTGTCAGGGTAATTTGGTCTGTCATTGGAATAACTCCTATTCTGACCTGACTGTGAATAAAACCCTTGATTTCTCAAGTGTGTTACTTCTGTGGTGAGCTTTCTCAACTGAGCAGCAATTTCTTTGATTTTCTCTTTCTCCTCTTGAGCTTTGGCCACTACATTTTCAGGCTGAGGCTGGAAAAAGGAAGATCCATGGTTATTGTGAGATAGATCTGTACCCTGAGGTGTCTGAATATGTGCAGGATATTGTGGCAATTGGCCATTTCCATTAGGAGGAGGCATGATACTCAATGGAGGTACTTGCAAAGGTGCAGGCATGATTGCTGGGGGCATCACTGCTCCATTTGGATATTGTGCAGGATATTGTGAAGGATAAGCTGCAGGATACTGTGCAGGATATTGTGACTGCATGCCAGGCAAAGCAGGGAATGCTATATTTGGAGTAGGAGCAGGTATCAGCTGTTGATTTACCTTGATAGCTTCTTGAAAAGCTCCTGTCAATGTGGTGATCGCAGGATGTGTTCTCCTGATGAACATGGCGGTTAATGGATCCAGGGCTAAATAATAAATACTTCTAGCAGCATCATCAGCCACCACATATGGGGTAACTAGCTTGGACAACATTTTCTGGAACCTAGCATTGAAATTTGCAATAGGTTCATGCTCAAATCTCTTGACTGTGGCAAACAGGTGGTAATTCATGGATGGATCAATAGGGACCTTGAATCTGTCAAGAAAGGCCTTCTCTAAGACAGCCCACGAACCTACAGAAGATTGACCAAGACTGATGAACCAATTATAAGCCTCTTCCCCTAAGGAAAAAGGGAATAACCTGCACACCACATCCTGATGCTCTATTCTGGCTCTGCAGCAAGCTTCTTTAAACGTCCTGATATGATCATCCGCATCCTGGTAAGGATGGTATTTTGGACAAAGCTTGTCCGGATACTTTGGTAACTCATGATACGCAGTAAAGGTCAATGGTGATTCTGCTGCAAAGAACGACATTGCAACCTGAAGGGGCTGAACTGGTGGTGCAGTTGGCTGAGGTTGGACTAAAGGTATACCCTGAGGTTGAACAGGAGGTGTCACTGGTATACCTGAAGGTATTTGCAAACCAACAGGAGTTACAGGAGGAGGTCCTGGTGAAGCTCTGGACGTACTAGACTCTGGAGTATGGTGAACGTCTACAGTCTTAGGTCTAAAACCTCCGACAGGCAATTCTTCGAAAATTTCACTATGTCTAGACCTGGTATTTATCCTGTGAGCCAGGATTTCCCGATTCGGAGGCCAATTAGCTGAAACTTTGCAAATATTGGCTGGATTCCACCAGACGAGGTGATATTTGCGGTCAACTTGCAAATCAGACTGAATATTTACGTGATATTTGCGAAGATACTGCAAATATGACAGGATATTGGGATATTTCGACCAGTAGCACCAGATCTCACGTGTCTAAGGCTCAAATCCTCAAAGCTTGAACAAATTTATGCATCTTTGGCCAATATTTAGTGAATTTAAAGAAATCTACTGTAAAGCTTGCAATATTTATGTGAAATTTGGAAATCTTTACACAGAATGTGCAAATACAAACTTGTCGCAGCAAATATTTACGCAATTTGATGAAATTCACAAATGATCTGAAGTTACCTTACTCTGAGCGTCATCAAACCTGAAAGTACTGATGATGACCATGATCTTCCGGACTCAGGCCCTCCTTCTAGCGCCAATTTATGTTGGTCATGATGTTAGTCATTCGCAAACATAGAATAAAAGTTACACAACAACCTTTACTCATCTTGAAAGATACGATGAATTCAAAGAATTCATGATCCCAAGTCTCCGTTGATTAGGTCTTAATCTACTAACGTTACTCAGTGGTTGATGTGTGTTGCTGTTTTCCATTTAGGGGCCTTACGTGTTTCTGCACTGTTCATCATCATCATCTTCAAATATCCTGCTCTGGATGTTCGCTCTGCATAAGTCTCCAACAATTCTACCTCTGCACTGTAAATTTAGTCAAATAATGTGCATACAGGCTGATATTTGCATGATTTCTACCATTATTTATGATTCTTTGCATGATATTTTCAATACTACATGCATTTAACTCAAATATGCTAAGGATCTTCAGTTACCTACGGGATTTCAGCATATTTCATTGTTTCTGCTTGTTATTTATCATGATTTGCAGTTACGGTGATGAATTAATGAAATTAAAAAAAAGGAAAAGGGTTAGAGAGTGAGATTCCTAAAATTACTGGACTTAGATCACTGATTCACATACAAGCTCCCATACTTGCAATGAAAAGAAGGAAAACTAGAAATCATACTTCACCAGGACATTCCACAAATCCGCATGATCTAGTGCAAAGCTTCAAAGGAAAGTTGACAACAACATGTAATGAAATGAAAGCGCTTCCAGTTGAACACAGCATTCACCAGTACATATCCAGAAATCAACAGAAGATTACGTAAAATTTACAATCAGGATGTAATCTGGAACTTCATATTCATTCAGTATGCTCAAGAACAGGTACATTTACAGTGATCTGAAGAAAGAACCTTGACATTTCAACAATTCTATCCTCATTAGTCTCAGTAATCTGATCTCCTAACTTATTCTACAGTAATGGACTCTTTGCGCCAGATGCGTCTGTATATTCTAATGTATTCCTCCTTCCTAAAATGACAAGCTCTGGATGTTATATAGAACAACTGCCAGAAAACGGTTACAATGATCCAAGGATCAGGATCCTCTCACAACAAACAACGGTCCAGATGAAAAGCACATGCTTCGTCAGTTGGCAAATGTACAGCTGGCACAGAATATTCCAGCATCTTCGACTTGATTCGGCCTCCAGCTGGCGAACAGCATATTTGACAATATCCTCCTCATGTCTGGCTCATGTTGACTCCATGCGCAACTTTGTAATGCTCAGCTTCAGCAGTATCATCATGATCTCAACGCTCAGCTTCAGCAGCATCATCATGACCTCAATGTTCAGCTTCAGCAGCACCATGATGATTTCCTGCAAGTAAACAGACAAACATTAAGTTCATCATCATCATGATAAACAACAGGAAGTAAACACTTTATTAAACATACCTCCCCATGTGCAGCTACAGGCAATCAAGCTTTACCTGTGAACAATATGCACTAAATGCATAAACAGCATAAAAACAACCAGGTCAACCCTCGTTGACCAAAATCAGGTAGTCGGCCCTTTCAAATTTCCATCGCTTCATGTTTTTTGCCCATTTTCTTGTATATCGGGTTCGAAATATGATGATGATGATCTCAGATTATACAAAGAAATAAACGCCTTCCAACCATCCTTAGAATCCGGCTTTGCATCATCATCATATTTGCATCGGCGTGACTACATATGATCAGGGTGACAATTTTATCTTAGGCCGACGGCAACAGTTATACCGACGCCAAAAATCATGATGATGACCAACTATATACTTCAAAGTGGCCGCAGGATATCACAAAATATGATGATCCTCCTTTCCTAATGCTCTGATGGAAAGTACATCAGGATGTTTTGTTTTTGCACATTCGGGAAAGAAAGACATCGTCATCATCATCATGATGAAGACAAACAGGAGGACTTGGAAAATGATCCTGCCGCTGAGGAAAATCATGATGACGTCATCGTCATCATCATATTTGCAAAAGGTTATACTCGTCGGCAGGATGATATTACGAACTGTTGGGAGAGACGAACAAGATCCTGATGATCTTGTTCAACACGACTTAAGAAACGAAAATCACCCTCCGCTTCGAAAGATAAGGTGATCATCATGATCACGCAAAAGGAGGTCAGGAGGATATTAGGAAATGTCGGGTCTCGAAATATCATGATGATGTTGATCACCAAGACTGTCGTGCGCGCGCAAATTATGCAGATGGCAGATTTCTCTAAGTAAGGTGATATTATAATATCAGCATGATATTATAATATCGGGTGATGTTGGAATATCATGATGATGCTCGCAATGTTTCTAAGGTTACTCGACGGGTAAAACACACTAGCACTTAAGATTGACGTCCGGATGTTTCGGGACTGCATGATTTTCATCAGGTGATAGAGTAAGATCATGATGATGACCTTTGGCGACACAAAAGACCGCCCGACGGGGAGAACCTACTACGACTTAAACTTGACGTCCGGATGTTTCGACCTCAGGATATTATCGGGGGGCTTTCCAAATATCATGATGATGATGTTCATATAGCAATTATCAGGTTTGACCAAAACTTTGACTGCTCACAACTCCCTCATATGGACGAATTTTCAAGTGATGCAAAAGGCAAACCTGCATGGAATTTCAAGCTCTTTCCAACCATGAAGTCATAGAAACAAAATATGAACTTTGACAAACTAACCTCATGATGATGACCTACCTCATCCTGACCCTCATGATGATGATGCACCTGACTTAATTTTTACCAAACCGCCAGAAACAGACAACACAAGCCAAAACAAAAGCTGGGTCCCTATTTTGCCAAGTCAAAATGGGGCGTGTTGTGTAACCACACAACACTACCATTGGACTTGCATTTAATGTAGAGGGTGATATTTACCAAGGTATGGGATATTTGAAAATATGACTGATATTCGGAAGATGAGGGTGACGTTATCACAAGGATGGTCAATTGTTGACCAACAACCAAAGTTGGGTCACTATACATTTGTTAATAATCGTGATAACACACTATATCAATATGATCAAGTGGATATGCCACGTGGCATCATTTAATTGATCACTAGGAATCTCTACATCTCGGGTATCAAGGGTCAATATGAGGGATATTGGGAAATATCTAGGTATTTAACACTATGAAATATCACTCTATTTGAGAATGTGAGGTGATGTCATTGTTTTCATAAGGTGTTCAAATTGTTCAAGGGAATGATGTCATTGTCACATTAGTTAAGATCAGGGATGTTTCAAAATATGACCCTCTTTTGGGTCTAGGTCTTGATGACACCATCATCAAATCATGTTCTCTTTGTATTGGGTTAAAGTGATGTCATCGTCATATTGAGAAATATGACATATATTTGGAAATATGACCCTAGAGGCATTAAGCATATTGATGACATCATTGTCATATCTGGTTCTTTTGTAAATCAGAACAGGATGACGTCATAGTCATATTTGTGGAGGGTGATATTATGAATAATGATAGACATTTAGAAATGTGACCCTCTGGGAATATGCATGTACATTTGATGGGTAGGCATTCCTTTGCACTTAACCTTGACATTTGCATATTGAAGTATTATGTGGATATTGGGTGATCTTCATATGTCAGTTTCATTTAGCAAATATGACTAATATTGTTAGGGGAAAATTGGATTCAACAATGAATAATCAATAGTAATCAATATCAAGTTACCCAAAACTCAATGAAATGGTGAGCTAAGGAGATTTATCAAATAAAGCAATGAACAACAAAGCAAACCTTCCTTAATTCAAAACTTCCATTGATCGCCTATCACAATCATTCTTCTATGTATGAAATAGGGCCCTCAGAGAGTGCGCTTCCTTGCTATGCTTCAAGAAAGTCAATTGGGAATGGTAGTGGTAGTTTATTTCAATGAAGAGGAGCTTCACAACAATGGTCGTAGTGCATAATGTATAGTAGCGAATGTGATCACAAGAAATGAAAGAATTGGTGCCAAAGGCACACTATAATTCCTGCAAAGTAACGATACTTAAATCTTGGATGAATATAATGGAAGAATGAGGTTGCTTTTATAGACTTGGGAGAAATACGATCAATGGTATGAAAGACTTGAGAAAATCAATGATTGAGAATAGTTGAGGAACGTGCAATGAATAAGAAGAAGACATGTGTCTTGTTTGCTTTTGCATGAGAGAATTTGCTAAGAATAGAAGAATGAGTTAAAGCAATTAAAAGAATATAACAATCAGTTAAGTGATTTAAAACAAGAAGAATAGATTTGCATGAGAATAAGAAGATATTTTGCTTTATTAAATATTAGGAATATTTAATTGCATGTGCAAAAAGATTGAATTATATTTAGAGATAACTCAATTGAGAAGAAAAAACAACTTAAATAAATAATTTGATTTATTTAAATTTAGAGAAGATATTATTGGAAGAAATAATTAAATAATTCGTATTATTTAATTTAGAAGATAAGAAATAAATTAAATAAATAAATTTATTTAATTGTTGTGCATGATTTGGAAGAATAAATAAAATATTTTATTTATTTTATTTTTGGAGACTGAGAGGATTTAAATAAATTTGATTTGATTTATTCAAATTTGGAAGAATGATTTTGATTTAATTAAATAATTAAGAATTATTTAATTATTTGGAAGAATTTAATTAAATAAAGGATTTTATTTAATTTTGACCTGTTGTTTGGTTACACAACATGCCCCATTTTGACTTGACAAAACAGGGACCCAACTTTTCTGCTCGGTTCAGCTTGTGTTTATCCTGCTTTTCGGTGGTTTGGTAAAAGTAAGTCATGCAAGTGACCTGCATAAAGGGGGCTAGGTAAGTCATCATGATGAGTTTAGTTTGTCAAAGTTAATATTTCATGTCAATAACCTCATGGTTGGAAAGAGTACAAAATTTCATGTAGGCTTGCCTTTTGGATCACCCTTATATTCCTTAAGGAACAAAAGTTATTGCAATTCAAAGTCTTGGTCAAACCTGATATTCCAAGGGGGGGTCCTATTTCTTAACATCGGTCATCTTACGAAAGATCACCCCTATCCAATCTTATCACCCGATAATCAGTTTGGTCTGAAGCTTCGGACATCAATTTTACATGATAGTGGTAATTACCCATCAAATTGCATCATATATTTTGTAGGGGTAATATTCCCAATACCACCCGATATTTTGAATATCACCTGATGTTCCAAATATCACCTTATCTTTCAAATATCACCCTGTCACAAAATGTCACCCGATAAGCCAATATGCCGATGACATCATCCCATCTCGATGAACAAAGAAAATCACCCTGATGCTGACATCATCATCCTTTTTACCTCGCAGAGGTATATTTCCGATGATAATCCTTTTACACAATATGATGGTGATGTCATCATGATCTTTCAAAAAGGAGGTCACTTTAGTCTTGAGGGGTCATATCTTAAACATCACCCAATCTTCCGAACATGACCCGATATTCAAATATCAACTGATATTTGAATATCACCTGATATTCCAAATATCACCCAATTTTTCAAAGATCATCCCGCTCATCTTACCCCATGACATTAAATGCACATAAATGTAGTAGGTGGATTCTAGCTGATTGCAAACACGATGCAAACACCTGGCAACATCCATAGATCCATGACAAAAGATCAATGGTTTTAATCAATCTAAACTAGATTTGCCCTAATTTACCCTAAGCATGAGATTAAAAGTGAATTTACAGGGTCATTTTACATTTACCTTGCGAAGAAACAAGATTTTACAGAGCATAGAACATTCAAACCCTCATACAACCTACCTGCGGACGCAAACAACTTACAGCAAAATGAAGCACGTGATTATCACTGGTATTTGAACCTCTTTTCAGTAATCATCTGCTTAATCTAGGAGAGAATGTGATCAGGTAAGTAATTAGATACCCTCCTATTGTCATTTTCTATAATATCTAGGAAGTAAGTCCTTTTGGCTCTTAAATTAGGTGCATCATGATGAAATGAAGGTTAATAAGTATAATATGCATGATGCCATAAAAGTAAAACACTGTATATGCATGCATGTAGATATTGTTCTAAGACTAGTTGTGTTCATTGCAGGAACCTATGGAGGATGTCAGGAAGAACAAGTCTAAGGCTAAATTCCTTAAGCCTATGTTTGCTCAACTGGAGGGAGTGTAGTTTAAATATGGAGTCATTGGAGATACACACCAGGGAAACATGGATTTGGCGGCATGGTCAGCCAAGATGGGCAAAGATAGAGAAAGTACCCTACTGGATAGTGTCTTTGTATTAGGAATGTGGTATGCAGCTAGATTTCCTTACACCATGGAAACTCCAAAATTAGTAGTTGAGTGTGCCAGAAATTATAATCCTAAGACGAGGAGAGTAGAAAAACATGGAAGGGTATATGCAGATCTGTCTATCAAAGGCATTACTTCTACTTTCAACTTTCTAGTTGGGAAAAAGGTGGTTAGTATGGATCTGAAGAAACTAGAGGTTGAATATACAAATAACAAGAAGACTACAAGAAAGAGGATGTACCAATGGAGAGCAAAGAACAACCCTTACACTGCCTCTGCCAAGTTACCGGTGCACATGTACAAGTTTGATTTTGATTATGAGTATCAGTATATGATTGCCTTTCTCAATAGGATGATGGGCCAACCTAATGCTAGAAGCTTCAAGGACTGGATGTACGGGATCATCATGATGTGCATCTATACATATAACAAGCCATTGTGGGCTAAGATCATCAGTGATGCCCTAGATGAACAGCTGATGAATCTAGGGAGCCTAGACTGTTTGTTTCATATGACTTCATATATTGTGTATTCATGTTCCTGTAAGGGTACATTTGATGCACTCACTACAGTTGGAAAGATTGGTGGCAATTTGAATGATGCCCATATATGGGATCATTATCCTCAATTGCAGAGAGCACACTACCTTCCTAATTATAAACTAGTGAATGATGCATTTACCATGCATATGGTCTGAACAATGGAGGAAGATAGAACCAAGAGACTGAGCATGGAGGCTCAGGAAGTGATATACAGACATGGCGCCTAGTTCATCTAGTTTACCACATTCTCCTACATCAAAGTAGAAGGTTTTGAGGGGTAGCCCCTAATGTTACTCAGGTACCCTACTGATGGGGTAATCCTGATGGAGTTTCTAAGGCAAGTATCAACAATATTGGATGCATATAAGGGAAATAATAAGATTCCTCCAGTTTTGTTTCCAATGACTATAGGGTGGTACATATGCCCTGATTCAGAAAATATAAAGAAGGTCATAGCCAATATGAACCTGATGAACTTATAGCCATTCCCAGTGGCTAGATCTTATGACCCCTATGGGAGGATGCAGAAGATCATAGGGAAGCCCTGATTGTACAATTGAAAAGGGATGATGGTAGGTTATTGTCAAATAAATATGAAGAGAAGAAGGTGTACAATGACACCATTTCAGCTACTGACCTAACGCAGCTTGAAGATATTTCATTGGATAGGTTTACAGGTGGGGTGCTGCAATTGACCCAAACATGGGTGGACAAACAAATAAGTATTTTGAAGAAGAAGGGGATCACCATCACAATAGATAATAAGAGGAAAAGGCAGGAAATTCCTAATGAGGAATATGATGACTTTCTTGGAGAGAAGAGAAAATCTAATGGAGAAAGGCTGCCACCCCAAAAACAAGGAAAAGGAACTCCTAGTAAGAAGAAGAAAACTAATGATACACCTAAGGGAGTAATAGTTGAGAGATTAGATATACTAGCTAAGTATGCATCTACACCCAAACAAGCATCAGCCTCGTTAGCTCCACCTCTAGAGGATAAACAAAAGACCAAAAAGATCCTGTGGTCAGCTGTGGATACTGCAGAAATACAAGACCAACGCCAAACTTCACAGTAGTATGGAGAAAAAGATATTCTTATTGAAGAGGAGCCTGCAAAAGATGACCCCTTGGTAGTCACCAGGAAGAGGAAGGCAGTATCCCTAGTAACATCAACCCCTAAGAAACAAAGAACACATATAAGGGGTGAAATAAGACATGACCCTGTAATATTATAGGGAGCTGGTAATGAAGTATTTAGAAAAGAATTGTAACATGAGGTGCTACTTCCTACCATAATTCAGTTTAAGACTGAGAAGGCTGAAGAACAAGCCAAAGAAACCATTGTAACAGGTCAAGGTGGTCCATTCTCATTAGAGGAGACTGTGGACTTATCAAATGATGAGGTGGTAGAGAATGTAGCTTCTCAGCAAATGGAGACCCTCGCTTCAAATACTCACTTGACACCTCATGGAACTCCATCCTCGTAGAGGGTGATACTAGAAGAGTTGAAGAAATTAGAAAAAAAAGAAGATAGTCTAGAAAGGGCAGTCCAACAAATTGGACTTGATAAATTAGTTGATCAGGTGACTAGCAATGTGGTGATAGACCTAACACACAGGGAGGATGCAAGTCCTAAACATAAAGCAGGCGCACCTGAGAAAATAGATAATATTGAAGAAGTCAAGTTGACAGAAGTGGAAAATCCTTCTCTAGATATGGGCCAACAATAGCAAGGTATATATGATGAGCCCAAAATTGTTGAAGTCCAAGAAAAGGGGAGGAATGACAAGACCACATTAAAAGTGAAGATGCTCCCCAGACTCAAGAACCTCAGATAATAAAGAAATATCAGGTCAGGATGACCTGAAGACTCAGGAAGTAGATACATCAGGTGCGGATCATAATGTGATCCAAGATTAGGTAGATGTACCTAAGACAGACACAGTGATATCCACAAATACAAATGTGCCTTAAGATGAGGAAATTACTAAGGTAGATGAAACAAAAGAGGATGAAGTACAGGATCCTCCACCGCAAGAAGAGATTCCTCAGGAGGAGGAAGTAGAATAAGATCACCCTCATGAAGATCATCATGAGGAAGAAATGAGGAAGTCACCCTCTCCATCGAGAATAGAGACAGATACAGGAGATCAAGGTGGACATGATGATGATGGACACCAAGGATCTGGAGACCAAATACCTCAATGGCTCGAGAAAGAGATAAGTACAAAATCTGGTTTTGAGATTCAAGAGTTTGATGTCTCAACATTATTTTTAGAAACCATCATGAAGCTAAAGAGGAAAACAAGATTAACATCTACAATTAGAAGAGATCCTGCTATGGGCAGAAGGACCGCCTAGGTATCCCTTCCTATTGTTGAAAAAGAAAAAGGCAAGATCACCTTGGAAGAATTCTAGATTAGCATAGTTGATTTGGGGTTTGCCAATGAAGACCAAGAAGGTCAGGAGGGAAAAGATATAATTGATTCTTTAACCCAAAGGGTGAAAAGAGAAAAGGAGAAGAATAAGCAGCATAAGGAGCACATTACCTAGCTACATTCATATATAAAAAGGTTAATTAACCCTGATTATACACCATCAAATCAGGTAGTCCCATTGACTGCAATTTCACAAGAAGAGGTTAATAAATTGGACCTCATGAGGCATGAGTCAGTGATAATGAGAATATGGATGTCATCAACACTATCAGGGGCTAAAGAAGTAGTGGGTGCCTCTTTATAGAGGTGGAATTCTTTGGGTATCTCTAGGAAGAAAGTCAATAAATTACAGAATGAGGATGGAAGAAGATCATTCTAGTTGGATAAAGATTTAAGTTCTTTAAGTGAAATAAAGAGGATTAATCCTCAGATCCTGATAACTCATCAGGTGTTGAATAACAACACTGCCATGCTGGTAGATATTTGGTATAAGGACATCATATTTGAATGTGATGTACTGAAGAAGTGCAGCAATAAATTGAGAGATATTAGTGTGAAGCTGCATGACATGATGTCTTATGAGGTAGAAGTCCTTGAAGCCTTAGAAGGAAAGGTAGAGGGTAAAATTGAAAACCAAGATGCAGATTTTGCCATAAAAGCTCTGCATAATAATTTCTAGCCGATGGTTGATGATCCTTTCACCCACCTGACAGAAGAAGCAATGAACAAAGTCATGAGAATCAAGGTTAGAGTGGAAAGCTATAATGAATCATTTAGCAACAAGAAGGGCAAGTTAGAGGTCCTGAGAGATAAATATCAAGCCTACAAGCATGCCATTGCCAAAGCTAAAACTCAAGATGGCAGAGAAGTCGATAAGAAAGTGGAAGCATATGAGAATATAAGGACAACATTAAAGGTCCATATATAGGAGGATATTCATCAAGGTGATGAAGGAACAGAAAGTGATGATCATGATGATAATGATGAAGAAGAAGAGCCTAAAGGGTAGATGAAGATGTGCTATGAAGAAGACATCTGCATCAGGTACTTAGAGGAAAATAAGTCACCTAGATGGTTGCCAGCTGGCAACCTTTGGTACGTGAGACATTTGACTAAGTCAAAAGGAATATGCACCATAGATCTTAATTGATAAATCTTGATCATAGATCATGTGTAACTGCTCCCTCACCTTGTTCTATAAAAGGTACAGGGATGCCTTGTTTTAGACATTGGAAGCTTAATTGAAATTTGTTTGCTGAAATATTCAGGGCCTATTTCAAAGTTATTGTAAGCATACATATTTTCACATACTTAATGAAAGAGAAGACCTGTTTGATTACAAATCATCATAAATTCTGAGTAATCTATGTCTGAATTCTTGATATATGCTTTGATTTTCTACGTCCCTTGGAGTGCTCATCAGTTTGCATATATTGTTTTCATTCCTCATCCTTTGAAGTTTGCATCATCTATATCTAGTTGTGGAACATCCTGGTGAAAATATGGTTTGATTTCTTCTTTCTCATGAATGTATCAAGTGTGTATGTGACTCAATAGCTGAAGATTCATCATAATTTGAAGTATTCATTTACATTTCTTTTAATTTTAGAACAATTCACCATCACAATTGTAAATAATTGATAATCAGAAGCAAATTACATAAAATATGTAGACATCTCATAGATAACTGAAGATTTATAGCATATTTGAGGTTTAAGCATGTAAAATTGACAAACATCATGCAAAGATTTGATTATAGATACACTATTTGTGGAAATATCCTATGTAGATAACCTTCTGTGTAGCATCTTTACAGAAACAGAATCTTGATGATGAGCAAATGTAAGGCCCCTAAATGGAAAACAACAACACACATCAACCACAGAGTAATGTTAGTTGATTAAGAACTAATCCACAGAGACTTGGGATCATGAATTCTTTGAATTCCTCGTATCTTTCAAGATGAGTAAAGGTTGATGTGTAACTTTTATTCTATATTTGTTTTATGATTAGCATCATGATCAACATGATCGTAGAAGAGGTAATTAAATATTTTGATATTTAATTAATTTAGAAGAATGTGAATTGTGTCATTTTTAGGCATATACATTTTGCCCCTCTTTGATGCAATGCAGTTTATAGCGTTGCTTCAAAGAATAAATTTTCTAATAATGATACATGCCCCAGTTTGCCCCTGGTATAGGTTATGATGATAGGATGCCCCCTCGGGAGATTGGATAGGAAGAAGGCGGAAGGACGTGAGACAGAGAATCTCACGAAGAAGAAGGATGAAGAAATTTTCTGAAGAAAGAGTCGAATGATACATGATGCAAGATAGAATGATGACACACACAAGAAAGTAAGAAAGTATGCACAAATGATATAAGAACAAACAAGGTATTGCCCCTGTCAAGTGGTAAACCAATGATATACTGATAATGATATACGATAGTGTTGTCATGGTGGGGAACAATATATCCCTAGACCAACATGAAGGATAGTGTCTAGTTTCAGGAAATGAAACATGTCATGTCAGATGCGTGTGTTGGTCTGATTTCGACAATGTAACATCCTATATAAGACAATTGATAGATTATAATTGATTGAGTTGGTTTACAACCAAACAAGGATCAAGACCACTGATTGTGATTGGATCATTTGTGTAAGATTGACTTGACTTGATTGGTATGGATTAAGGATGGACCTTGCATCTGGATCATTGCTTGGGTTGACCGAATTGAGAAGAATGGACCACAATGATTGATAGAATACTGATTGATAGAAGAATGAATCGATAGAAGGAATCACAAGCTTTATTTTATATTGATACTCTACATTGTTGGATCTTTATTTGCATGGGATATGGTATGGATGCTTTATGGATGCTGATGGATATGAATGATTTCTTGACATCTTGATAGTGCAAGTATTTTGAAGTGCTAATTTCATCATTGGGCAATTTTTTTGGTACTTTTTTGAAATGTTGTAAGTTAATACAAGCATCTAGTATAATTGAACCAAGATAACCTAAGCATTGCTTACATGGATTTTGATTTAGCAAGTTAATACAAGCATTGAGATATAATTGAACTGAGATGACCTGAATATTTCTTGCAAATCAACAAACAAGGATTGCCCCCGTTCATGTTAGACCTTTGATGTCCTTGATGATCTTTTGTCAATCATGTCCTTAGACAAGGCTTCACATTACTAAAGTTTAATCCACAAACAACAAAGAAAGAAAATAATCATGTCCCTATCATAGCATCTCTAGCTTTTGGCATCCTCGAGTAGTGTAGAAAGGCATGATAGCAAAAAATCAAGATTCTGTATTTTAACCATGTTTCCAATCCACAAAACTTTTTTGCATTTAGATGTGTTTGTTTCTTGCCATAATTTGGGTAAAATCATTTTAGAAGGCCTTAGGTTTTTGTTTGCTTTGCTTTGGATAGGTTAATGTCCTATGTCAGGACTTCTGCTTGAAAAGAGCATATTTTGTTTGTGCTTGCTTGCCTAGTGAGAAGATTCCAAAATCTTTATTGGTGAGACAGACCCTAAGGGACTGACTTAGTGCCTTGGGGGCTCATTGCTAAATGGCCTTGCCTACATGACGAAGTAGAGGCAATGTCGTTCGAGGTAAACCCTAGTGGACCTAAGACCTAAGTGATAGAAAGTGGTGTGAACTTAGATAGATAAAAGGGTTAGACACAGGATGGATGGGACAGTGGGAGCCTTGGGGGTGCATAAGAATAATGGCCTTGCCTACATGACAACACAGAGGCAACCTAGTTCATGGACTTGGACCATGTGTCATGCCCACATTTTCCATGTGGTCACAACACACATCACACGTGTCATAGCCACATCTGTCATGTGGTCATGACACGAAATATCAAAAATTTTCTCGCGCTTCCCTAAAAACCCCCTCGCATGCGTAAGCATGCTCGGTGGTGTTCGTTCAAGGTGAAAACACTACAGTTGTCGGCGGGGTATAAGTACAATTGCGTGCAACCAGACGCAAGCAGACCAACAAGGGGGTCTCTACGACACCGTTAACGTCACTGCTAGGTTAAAAATATCAGGGTTCCTAAATCTAAACCTCGGCACAATTCCGACAGCATAACGCCTTACGGCGTAAGTGGGAATTACTCAACACTATTTTATGCACGTGGTTCACTGATAGATTAACAACTTCCCACGACGCCTTGTTCCGACTAAACTGACTCGTGATCTCCCTATTTAATCATTTTTCAACAAGGCACGGTTGTCTATATCCTCTCTTGCTTCCTGAAACATACTCCTCCTTTGACTTAGCATTCTCAACAAGGCGGTTCGTTTGCTCTCTCTTCCCTTTTCTCAGGGTCTTAATTTTGGTTGTATTTTTATCGCGCTCACCTTAACTATTTCTCTGATAATTTAGTTTGTTTATATTTCGGTCTCTCTCTCTTTCATTTTCTTTGCTTTCTTTATGTTTATCCGATCCTTTCTTCATATTGGACATCAATCAGGGTTATCACTGTATCTATTGTTGACATTAAACCTAACTTCTGGATGATCCAGGTCACATAGGCTAGTTTACTACTTCGCTGGACTTGGTCTCCTAGTCTTCTCCATTCTAGGTTTCTCCTCTTGTATGTATTATTTAAACTTGTTCCTAAGCAAATATTGGCTGGAGGGTCCATCAACTTAGATATCTTATCCCATGTGGGAAATTCCATGCATTTTCTCCTCTGTGTTTTCCAATGTTACTTTTTCTTCTTCTGACTCTCTTACAGGTTTACTTATGTGGACGTTTACTAAAGTTGAGATTAAAATGGCCTCACATGGAATGTCTGTGATGGCTTCTTAAGTTTATTTCCAGTGATCCTTTAAGCAAGGTGACGTGTAATTTTCCTCTTCATTTTCCCGGTTATGGAATTACGTTGGTAGTTGAAACTTCCGAGAAACTCTTTCCGGAGTAATACTGTATATCCCTTTCTGCTCTTGTTATCTTATAATTTTATTTTCTCTTATTAACGTTAAGAGAAAACGGCCTCTCTAAAAGTCGTATTCATTTAAAAAAAATTATAAATATGTAACGATATATTTTATGTATATATATATATAAGATCGTATATATATATAAACATACATATACTCAATTACATTTCTCCTATTTAAAAATTACTGTTGTTATTATTACTAATAATTAATACTAATACTCTTATTGTAAATCATATACTATTGTTAATATATGTAGGAGGCTCTCCACTTTATAAAACCCTTATCATGGAAATATAACATAAATTCTTTGGTTGTTTTGTTCAACACTTAATAAAACCTTACTGTGATTATTCTTTGTTTTATTTTTGTGTTTTAATGTGTAAAATTTTGTCAGGATTTTAAACGAGGGTCCAATAAAATAGCCCATATAACTATTCCCATATATATATATATATATAAATGTATATGTAAATTACGAAAATGTTCCTTTAAATTTGTTTAGCAAATTCCACGTAATCCCTTACTTGTATATATATATATATATATATATATATATATATATATATATATGAACTAATTCATTATATATTGCTATATAAATAGACATATATAGTATGTCTATATATATATAAAACTATAATTTATTTCATTTCACAACAGCTAGTGGTATAACCACTAAATGTTTCAAACTTTTTCATTTAAATAAACCAACTTATATGTTAGGGCTAAAAGCCCTAACATTTCCTTTTTTTTAAACTGTGAATGATCTTGAGCAGGGTCGAATGGCGGTGCCAGCGGAGGAGATGGAGTGGCGGTGGCCGTAGCAGCGGCGGACGAAAACAGGGGAGGCAGAGGTGGTGGGGTAGTGAGACGGAGGCCGCAATGAGCAGTGGCGGGCGAAGGGAAACGCGGCGGGGGCAGCGCTTGGAGGGAGCTCCGCGGGGTCGCGGGCGTGAGAAGGCCGCGCGGTTAAAGCAGCGGCGGACACGCATGGTGGTGGAGCATAGCTCCGCGGGGGTTTAAAACAAAGGCAGGGGGATGTGGGGAGGGGCGGAGCCCCACGCACATCCCACGATGTGGGGTGTGGGTAGGGCTTCACCCCTCCCCACACCACAGAAATAAACAAGGGACTGCGGTGGGGTTTTCAACCCCACCGCCCACCATGGATTTTATTAAATGCTCTGTGTTGAACACAACAAATTTCAAATTCGCTCCATGATTTTTATTTTGAAATAAATAAAGTTTAATTCGCATTAATTCTATTTAATGATATATATATATATATATATATATATATATATTGTTTGTATGATAACATTCCATTTTCTCAGATGCAACAATACATTTCAGTATTCTCAAATTTGGTGTAAATAAATTAATAAATAGATAAACAACTCAAATATAAATATATATATTTATCTCACCTTTATTTAATTTTTAACAGAGAATATATATATACTTTTAGCTCACTTTTAAAGGATAAAATGAATTAATAATTTTTTTTTTTTTACAAATAGATGTAAATCCATAGCATCACTTTATCTCATAATAATTACAATTACTTCCATTCTAAGCTTTTTAATATAAAAATTTAACTACTAAACCAATGACAATGGAAGTAGATTTTACTCAGTTTAATTCTACAATAAGTAAATTTCTATTTCAACTCTTTTGACAAACAGAAATAAATACAAAATGACTACCTCTAACTAGTAAAGATTTTTTTTTAAGGAAGAAGAAACTTAATCATTTAAAACTGTATCCATTGTGACAATGAACTTTAAATCTATCTTTTCAACTAGTTAAGCATATTTATCCTTTTAAGTACATAAACAAAAACCAGATTTAATACAGTAAGATTTACTTTCCAATGCAAACTCACTTCAAACTTTCATTTGAAATTTAAGATAAATAATTACATCATATACAATACAAGAAGGTTAACTCTTTCACTACCCTTAACAAGATGAAAGATAAGGACTTCCTTCTCCCAACCAATATACAAGGAAGTTATGTAAAAACCAAATAACAGTCACACCCAATACAAGATCAGGGAGGTTATTTCCTTCACTCCTAGGGTGACAATAAATTACAACAATATCAAGAGAGGTGCTCTCTTTTACACTCTTATGAAATGAACATGATCTAATTCTCATGACAAAGATGAATAAACTGTTTCTTCATAAATATAACTTCTCCAAATCCAACCATAAGCTCCAAGAGGAAACCTTCGTATCAAAGACAAACAAAGAAGAAAACACCACTCATATAGCTCTCCTCCCTTCCGTAGACCCGCAAGAGGGTCACCCCCGAGCTAGGGAGACCATACTCACACCTGGGTAACTCAAACACTCCACTTCACAACAGGGACAACAACAAACCCAAAGCACACAAACACCCGTGGGTAAATTACACAACACGGAAACTCAACTACAGTGAGTTTCATAAGGGGCGGGAGAGTGGACACACTCGACTCCAGAGTGTCACCCTTACAGATATTTTAACCAACATAATTTCTCTTGGCCTCAAACCAAGTTTGATCACAATTTTTTTTTTTATAAATCTGTATTTGACTCTCAAGTCAAGGATACAGTCACAAATACATGCCCTCAAGGCTTTCAACATCCCAAAAGAAGGAAACAGGTATGCACCTGAGGAGGATCTCTCCTCCCCTACCCCAAACTTGATGAGCATTTCTCCCAAGTGGGAGAAGCTCTGTCAAACAACCCGACAACAAACCCCACAGAAAACACATCTAAAACACTAACAATTAATCATCTTTCACACACATATCATACACATTCAAATACATAGTCAGATATACGAAGAAAGGTAAAAATCAAACCAACCTTACAAAGCCCTCCTGGAATGAAAATGTTGCAGAGCTCCACTGAGTTCTCTTCCCACCTTAGCCAACCACTCTTCTCTCTCTTTTCTCTCCTCTAAGCTAACTTTCCTATTCTCTGACAATAAAAAAAATAAAACTCTCTCCAAAATTCAACTCACTCCCTCTCCTCCCAAAATTGGAAACAAATAACCCAATTTCTTTTCAGTTTAGAGGAATGGGGAGGTGACACTTGTCACCTCCTCACTCTCCCCCAAAACCACTATTCTGTCCTGGTGGCTTATGTCACTCACCCATCCCTAGAGTACTCCTTATCCCTCTCCTCATGTCATTTCTCTTACGCATGGGAGAAATAAAAGGAGTTAAAGGAGTAAAAGACAGGTGACCCATGCCTCTTCTTCCCTCCTTCACATGGATGGCCCCACTACACATGGGGGAATCTCACTAATGGAGGATGTGACTTCAAGTCAATCCTTCAATAATGGATGGGTTTGTAGTTATCTCTAACCTTGGGGATTGAAGAGGGATGGGTTGGGTGTTGGTACAATCCCATCATGTCCCCCCCCATACCCCAATTTTCGTCACTTAACTTCAGGGGGAAGTTAAGATGACTAGATGGAGGTTACTCAAGGGTTACCCATGCCAAATGGGCCCCTGGACCCATGGGGTATAACCCAGGGTCAACTTTAACCCATCCAGGACACCCATGGTCAAGGTAAAGCACATGAAAAGGCCTCAAAGATTTAAATAAAATAAAGAAATTCAAATTCAAACTTTTTACAACACAAATCATAAAATATTGTTACAAGAGGGTAACCAAACCCACTCGACCATACGAAAGACCATATTACAACATCACATCAAACACAGAAAGATCTCGGTTCCTCGTGGAACCAGATCGGCTTAACAGGGGATAACAATAACAAGGTGCGGAATGATCTCCGAAATCTATGGTTCGATTAGTAAATCCTGCACACTAAATTACAAGATCAATATCCACATATAATCATCATAGCTGAAGCAACTTATAAACATGCATTATCATGACATAGTTCCAATTAACATAAATGAAATCATATTACAATTTTCCAACATCACCTAATTAACTTTTCTAAAATGTAAACTTATCCAAACATCACCCAATTAGTTTTTCCAAACTCATAATAAAGTTTAATAGTTTGACAATTCTGGGAACTGCTATCCCACAAATATAGAAAGTAACAATAACAGTAATGTAAATAGTCATAGCAACAGAAGTAAAAAGGGTGGTCCTCACATCCTCTCCCCCTAAGACGGTACTTCCTCCTGGAAGTCATCAAAAAGGTGAGGATAAAGGGTCTTCAGTCTCTCTGCATCTTCCCATGTTGCAGTGACTTCGTCGTATAGGTCCCACTGGACTCTAACCTGGTCCAGCTCTCATCCTCGAAGGGCCAGCATCTGATGAGCCAATATGCGAATTGGCTCCAGCGCCAGCTGTCCGTCTGCCTCTACCTGAAGAGCACTCCAATCCAACACATGAGATAAGTCAGAAATATATTGACATAAAACTGATACATGAAATACATCGTGGATACGTGACAGGCTAGGTGGCAAGGCTAGACGATAGGCTACTGGTCCTATCCGCTCCAAGATTTCGAAAGGTCCTACAAATCAAGGTGCAAGTTTAGAGCCCTTTCCGTAACGGATTGGACTCTTGTGCGGTCGCACTCTCAAAAATACTCTTTCCCCCACAAAGAAACTTCGGTCTGTCCTCTTAGCATCGGCATACTTCTTCTGCCTATCCTGTGCTTCCTGAAGTCTCTGTCTAATCTGTCTGACCTGCTGTTCCATATTCTAAACTATTTCTGGACCGATGACTGTCCTGTCCTCTATCCGATCCCAACTCAAAGGTGTTCTGCATGGTCTGCCATATAACGCCTGAAAAGGAGGCATACCCAACGAGCTATGATGCCCATTATTGTAGGTGAACTCAACTAGATATAGGTATTCCTCCCATCTAGACTGATGGTCCATCACATACATGCAAAGCATGTCTTCTAACACCTGGTTAACTCTCTCTGTTTGTCCGTCGGTTTCCGGATGATAGGCTAAACTGAAGTTGAGCTGTGTGCCCAACGCCTGATGTAAGGCTCTCCAGAACGATGAAGTAAATACGGAGTCTCTGTCAGATATAATGCAGTGAGGTACTCCATGAAGTCTAACAATCTGATCAAGAAACACCTTTGCCACCGATGGTGCATTGTATGTTGTGCATATTGGTGAAAAATGTGCCACTTTGGTCAGCTTGTCAACTGTCACCATAATAGCATCATGGCGACGTGAGGACATAGGTAGACCAATGATAAAATCCATCGAAATGGTGTCCCATTTCCATTCAGGTATCTCGTGTGGGTACAACAGTCCCGCTGGATATTGATGTTCGGCCTTGACCCTCTGACATTCCAGGCAACGAGCAACAAATTTGGCAATGTCATGCCTCATCCCAGCCCAATGATAAAGCTGTCGTAAGTCAGCATGCATCTTCTTCACTCCTGGGTGTGCTGCATAGGGTGCTCTATGCACCTCTGATAGGATTACTGTACGAAGGTTACCTACATGGGGTACATAGATGCGTTCCCGATGTCGAAGCATACCATCAGACTCAAGGGTATATCCTATAAATTTGCCCTCAAGGGCCTTCTGATTTAATATTGCCTGCTACACCTCAAGAAACCACTTGTCTTCCGGCAGATGCTGTAAGATGCAATCTTTCAAGTCCACCTTCAAGGTCAGGGTTAGGACCTCGTGGCGCCTTCAACTCAAAGCATCAGCGACCACGTTCTCCTTCCCTTTGATGTAGTGGACATCGAAGTCGTATTCGCATAGGAATTCCATCCATCGCCATTGGCGGGCGTTCAAATTTGGCTGTGTAAAAATATACTGCAAACTATGATGATCCGAATGGAGTTCAAAGCGTCGACCTAGGAGAAAGTTCCTCCAGCGGACCAAAGCATGAATGACTGCTGTGAGCTCTAAGTCATGAGTAGGGTAATTTAACTCATGTGTCTTCAGTTTCCGCGATTCGTATGCAATCGCTCGACCATCTTGCATAAGCACGGCTCCCAATCCTTCTAATGATGCATCTGTGCAAACTACAAACTCCTCTATAGGATCTGGGACCGCTAAAATAGGAGCACTGGTAAGATGCTCCTTGAGGACTCCAAAGGCCTTTTCACACTGCTCGGTCCACATGAAACCCTTCCCTTTTCGCTGAAGGGAAGTAATGGGATGTGCTATCCTGGAGAAGCCCTCGACAAACCGACGATAATATCCAGCTAACCCCATAAAGCTTCTGACCTCTGTCACGTTGGTGGGTGCCGGCCAGTCTTGAATTGCTCTGATTTTAGATGGATCTACGGAGATGCCATCACCTGATAAAATGTGTCCCAAATACTGCACCTCTGTCCTGAAGAAGGCACACTTCGCCAGGTTGCCATAAAGCTGCTGCTCTCGTAATTGCTGCAAAACCTGACGCAAGTGTTCCACATGCTCCTCCTCAGTCCGTGAATAAATCAAAATGTCATCTAGAAATATTATCACGAACTGATCTAGGTAGGTACGGAACACCCCGTTCATGAGACTCATGAACACTGCAGGAGCATTCGTCAACCCGAAGGGTACCACTGTGAATTTGTAATGGCCATATCTGGTTCAAAAAGTAGTTTTATGAATATCTGACTCCGTGATGCGCAATTGGTGATACCCAGATTTTAGATCAATTTTTGAGAACACTCTGGCTCCCTGCATCTGATCAAAAAGGTCATCAATCCTAGGCAAAGGATAACGGTTCTTCACCGTCACCTTGTTCAACTGCCTATAGTCCATACATAAACGAAGAGACCCATCCTTCTTCTTCACAAAAATAACCGATGCACCCCATGGCGAAATGCTAGGTCGGATGTGCCCCTTCTCAAGTAATTCCTCTAACTACAGTTTAAGTTTGGTGAGTTCGTGTGTAGTCATCCTATAGGGTGCACGAGATATCGGTTCTGCACCCAGCACTAAGTCGATGTGGAAGTCCACTTCTCTGCGTGGAGGCATACCTAGTAATTCCGGCAGAAATACATTGGCAAACTCTTTAAGGACAGGGTGATCATCTAAAGTAGCCTCAGGTTCATTCTCTGCTCTATCACTGACCATGATGGCAAACATCTGACATCCCTTCCGCATACAATGCTTAAGCTGCTGAGTGGATATCATACGAACAGTCGTGGGCTTTTGAATGCCCACTATGTCAACCGACGAACCATGATCATCTAAACAACTAATCGTCCTCTGGCGGCAGTCAAGCTTGGCTCTATGTGCCGCAAGCCAATCCATACCCAGAACTACACCATAGGATCCTAATGGCATAATCCTAAGGTCACATGTTGTGGTGAATGATCCCAATGAGATCTCACAGTCTTTAACCAAGGTATCTACTGACATCCTGGCCCCTGAGGCCAACTCAACTTCCCACCTAATGTCTTGCCTAGAAGCCACCAGCCTGCAACGCTCCACTAACGATGTAGACAAAAAGGAGTTAGTAGCTCCTGAGTCGAAAAGGATCGAGATGGGGAAGTCTCCAATCGTACCTGCTGCCTCGATGACGGAAGCCTGGAAGTTAGCCTGGCGATTATCAACCGCTGCAAACATGTGGTGGGATCTGCCCACGTCACCTACGGTCTGCTCAGACCCCCCTGATCGGGGCTGTCCCCCTGCAGTAAATCCCTGCGGGCACTCTCTAGCCAGATGCCCTACCCCACCACACACATAACATGGTCCTCTAGCCTGTAACTGCCCTGACTGTGTTCTGCCCGACTGTTGTTGCCCAGTCCGTCCCGTAGACCCCTGTGAGCCTCTGTAAGACTGCTGGGACCTCGCAGGTCCTGTCGATGAACCCTGCTGTCTCTGATCTCTGCGTGGACCCTGCTGCTGCCATCCACAATTCTGTCCTCCCTGACCCCTCTGATGAAATTTAGATTTTTTTTGATGTTGTTGCTGCTGTGGAGGCCTAGGTGGTAATGAGGAAGAGTTATATCCTCCTTTCTGTGTTGTGTTTTGAGGCCTTCGAAAGTTTTGCTATTGCTGGGGATTACATTCCTGGTACTGCGGGCGTGAATTCTGCCCACGTCCCTGAATTTCCTCTGAAATAAGGGCCTTTTCAATAGCCTCGCTCATGGTCTGGGGATTTGCCATACGAACTGGTCCTACTATTCCGTGATTTAGCCCTCTGATGAATTTGTGTATTAATATTTTCTCATTGTGGAGGTATTCCATGTAACGTGAAAGCTCAATGAATCGGCTCTCATACTGAGTAACAGTGAGTCCCCTCTGCTGTAAATCATGGAACTCATCGATCCTGCGCTGTCTGTAATGTTCTGACAAATATCGCGCATTAAAGCGCTCTATGAAGGTGTCCCATGTGAGTGTCTCTACGGAAAGTCAACGCTTACACTCCTTTGTGCGCCACCAGGTAGCTACGGCATCTCTCAGAAGGTGGACTGCCACTTGTGCTTTCGTGTTGCTTCCATATGGTCGCAACGCGAAACATCTGTCTAAACTAATCAGCCAGGCCTCGGCCACAGCTCCCTCTATAGCACCTGCGAAAGTGGGTGGGTTGAGCCTAAGTAGATCTCTGATGGGGTCCTCTCTGTCTCTAAGTCTCATAACTGGCTCTTCCACAACATCCTCATACAATCCATAATGAACCTGTTCTACCCTCTGGTTCTCATCTCGTCTCAAAGGTCTCAGAGGACTCTTGCTCCGTGCACAGAAAGCTGACCCTACCTCCTCTACTGTTGTGTCGGGAATCTCAATGAAAGGCTCCACACGTGGCACCTCTAGTGGATCAACGTGGGGCTCCCCACGTGGCTCAATACGTGACTCGGCACGTGGCTCCCTACGTGGCTCCTCTCGCAAATCAGCACGAGGCTCTACACGTGGCTCAGGAATCACTGGCGGTAACCTGTCTAACATAGCCTGCAGTGCCTGTAAGATCTGTGGACCTATATCCAATACTGGTGTCGCCTGTAGTACTAGTGGTGCTTGTGGTTCAGGTGGTGCAGGTGGTGCTGCTGTAACTATGGGTGCTAGTCCCTCAGCTGAGGAATCGGTGTGCACCTCGACCGACGCTGTGTGGTGTGACCGCACTCGTCAAACACGAAGAGGCATCCTACAAAACAAGGTAGAAACTAATTAGCCAAAGTTGCGGAATAATAACGTGCCCAAATACGCCCAGTGTTTTAAACTTGGCTCTGATACCAAATGTCATGCCCACATTTTCCATGTGGTCACAACACACATCACACGTGTCATAGCCACATCTGTCATGTGGTCATGACACGAAATATCAAAAATTTTCTCGCGCTTCCCTAAAAACCCCCTCGCATGCATAAGCATGCTTGGTGGTGTTCGTTCAAGGCAAAAACACTACAGTTGTCGGCAGGGTACAAGTACAATTGCGTGCAACCAGACGCAAGCAGACCAACAAGGGGGTCTCTATGACGCCGTTAACATCACTGCTAGGTTAAAAATACCAGGGTTCCTAAATCTAAACCTCAGCACAATTCTGACAACATAACGCCTTATGGCGTAAGTGGGAATTACTCAACACTATTTTACGCACGTGGTTCACTGATAGATTAACAACTTCCCACGACGCCTTGTTTCGACTAAACCGACTCGTGATCTCCCTATTTAATCATTTTTCAACAAGGCACGGTTGTCTGTCTCCTCTCTTGCTTCCTGAAACATACTCCTCCTTCGACTTAGCATTCTCAACAAGGCGGTTCGTTTGCTCTCTCTTCCCTTTTCTCAGGGTCTTAATTTTGGTTGTATTTTTATCGCGCTCACCTTAACTATTTCTCTAATAATTTAGTTTGTTTATATTTTGGTCTCTCTCTCTTTCGTTTTCTTTGCTTTCTTTATGTTTATCTGATCCTTTCTTCATATTGGACATCAATCATGGTTATCACTGTATCTATTGTTGACATTAAACCTAACTTCTGGATGATCCAGGTCATATAGGCTAGTTTACTACTTCGCTAGACTCGGTCTCCTAGTCTTCTCCGTTCTAGGTTTCTCCTCTTGTATGTATTATTTAAACTTGTTCCTAAGCAAATATTGGATGGAGGGTCCATCAACTTAGATCTCTTATCCCATGTGGGAAATGCCGCGCATTTTCTCCTCTATGTTTTCCAATGTTACTTATTCTTCTTCTGACTCTCTTACAGGTTTACTTATGTGGACGTTTACTACAGTTGAGATTAAAATGGCCTCACATGGAATGTCTGTGATGGCTTCTTAAGTTTATTTCCAGTGATCCTTTAAGCAAGGTGACGTGTAATTTTCCTCTTCATTTTCCCGGTTATGGAATTACGTTGGTAGTTGAAACTTCCGAGAAACTCTTTCCGGAGTAATACTGTATATCCCTTTCTACTCTCGTTATCTTACAATTTTATTTTCTCTTATTAACGTTAAGAGAAAACGGCCTCTCTGAAAGTCGTATTCATTTAAAAAAAATTATAAATATGTAACGATATATTTTATGTATATATATATAAGATCGTATATATATATATAAACATACATATACTCAATTACATTTCTCCTATTTAAAAATTACTGTTGTTATTATTACTAATAATTAATACTAATACTCTTATTGTAAATCATATACTATTGTTAATATATGTAAGAGGCTCTCCACTTTATAAAACCCTTATCATGGAAATATAACATAAATTCTTTGGTTGTTTTGTTCAACACTTAATAAAACCTTACTGTGATTATTCTTTGTTTTATTTTTGTGTTTTAATGTGTAAAATTTTTCTCAGGATTTTAAACGAGGGCCCAATAAAATAGCCCATATAACTATTCCCACACACACACACACACACACACACACACACACACACACACACACACATATATATAAATGTATATGTAAATTACGAAAATGTTCCTTTAAATTTGTTTAGCAAATTCCACGTAATCCCTTACTTGTATATATATATATATATATGAACTAATTCATTATATATTGCTATATAAATAGACATATATAGTATGTCTATATATATATAAAACTATAATTTATTTCATTTCACAATAGCTAGTGGTATAACCACTAAATGTTTCAAACTTTTTCATTTAAATAAACCAACTTATATGTTAGGGCTAAAAGCCCTAACATTTCTTTTTTTTTAAACTGTGAATGATCTTGAGCAGGGTCGAATGGCGGTGCCAGCGGAGGAGATGGAGTGGCGGTGGCCGCAGCAGCGGCGGACGAAAACAGGGGAGGTAGAGGTGGTGGGGTAGTGAGATGGAGGCCGCAATGAGCGGTGGCGGGCAAAGGGAAATGCGGCGGGGGCAGCGCTTGGAGGGAGCTCCACGGGGTCGCAGGCGGGAGAAGGCCGCGCGGTTAAAGCAGCAGCGGACACGCATGGTGGCGGAGCGTAGCTCCGTGGGGGTTTAAAACAAAGGCAGGGGGATGTGGGGAGGGGCGGAGCCCCACCCACATCCCACGATGTGGGGTGTGGGTGGGGCTTCGCCCCTCCCCACACCACAGAAATAAACAAGGGGCCCCTCCCCACATCCCACGATGTGGGGTGTGGGTGGGGCTTCGCCCCTCCCCACACCACAGAAATAAACAAGGGACTGCGGTGGGGTTTTCAACCCCACCGCCCACCATGGATTTTATTATATGGTCTGTGTTGAACACAGCAAATTTCAAATTCGCTCCATGATTTTTATTTCGAAATAAATAAAGTTTAATTTGCATTAATTCTATTTAATGACATATATATATATATTGTTTGTATGATAACATTCCATTTTCTCAGATGCAACAATACATTTCAGTATTCTCAAATTTGGTGTAAATAAATTAATAAATAGATAAACAACTCAAATATAAATATATATATTTATCTCACCTTTATTTAATTTTTAACAGAGAATATATATATATACTTTTAGCTCACTTTTAAAGGATAAAATGAATTAATAATTTTATTTTTTTTACAAATAGATGTAAATCCATAGCATCACTTTATCTCATAATAATTACAATTCCTTCCATTCTAAGCTTTTTAATATAAAATTTAACTACTAAACCAATGACAATAGAAGTAGATTTTACTCAGTTTAATTCTGCAATAAGTAAATTTCCATTTCAACTCTTTTGACAAACAGAAATAAATACAAAATGACTACCTCTAACTAGTAAAGATTTTTTTTTAAGGAAGAAGAAACTTAATCATTTAAAACTGTATCCATTGTGACAATGAACTTTAAATCTGTCTTTTCAACTAGTTAAGCATATTTATCCTTTTAAGTACATAAACAAAAACTAGATTTAATATAGTAAGATTTACTTTTCAATGCAAACTCACTTCAAACTTTCATTTGAAATTTAAGATAAATAATTACATCACATACAATACAAGAAGGTTAACTCTTTCACTACCCTTAACAAGATGAAAGATAAGGACTTCCTTCTCCCAACCAATATACAAGGAAGTTATGTAAAAACCAAATAACAGTCACACCCAATACAAGATCAGGGAGGTTATTTCCTTCACTCCTAGGGTGACAATAAATTACAACAATATCAAGAGAGGTGCTCTCTTTTACACTCTTATGAAATGAACATGATCTAATTCTCATGACAAAGATGAATAAACTGTTTCTTCATAAATATAACTTTTCCAAATCCAACCATAAGCTCCAAGAGGAAACCTGCGTATCAAAGACAAACAAAGAAGAAAACACCACTCATATAGCTCTCCTCCCTTCCGTAGACCCGCAAGAGGGTCACCCCCGAGCTAGGGAGACCATACTCACACCTGGGTAACTCAAACACTCCACTTCACAACAGGGACAACAACAAACCCAAAGCACACAAACACCCGTGGGTAAATTACACAACACGGAAACTCAACTACAGTGAGTTTCATAAGGGGCAGGAGAGTGGACACACTCGACTCCAGAGTGTCACCCTTACAGATATTTTAACCAACACAATTTCTCTTGGCCTCAAACCAAGTTTGATCACAATTTTTTTTTTTAATAAATCTATATTTGACTCTCAAGTCAAGGATACAGTCACAGATACATGCCCTCAAGGCTTTCAACATCCCAAAAGAAGGAAACAGGTATGCACCCAAGGAGGATCTCTCCTCCCCTACCCCAAACTTGATGAGCACTTCTCCCAAGTGGGAGAAGCTCTATCAAACAACCCGACAACAAACCCCACAGAAAACACATCTAAAACACTAACAATTAATCATCTTTCACACACATATCATACACATTCAAATACATAATCAGATATACGAAGAAAGGTAAAAATCAAACCAACCTTACAAAGCCCTCCTGGAATGAAAATGTTGCAGAGCTCCACTGAGTTCTCTTCCCACCTTAGCCAACCACTCTTCTCTCTCTTTTCTCTCCTCTAAGCTAACTTTCCTATTCTCTGACAATAAAAAAAATAAAACTCTCTCCAAAATTCAACTCACTCCCTCTCCTCCCAAAATTGGAAACAAATAACCCAATTTCTTTTCAGTTTAGAGGAATGGGGAGGTGACACTTGTCACCTCCTCACTCTCCCCCAAAACCACTATTCTGTCCTGGTGGCTTATGTCACTCACCCATCCCTAGAGTACTCCTTATCCCTCTCCTCATGTCATTTCTCTTACGCATGGGAGAAATAAAAGGAGTTAAAGGAGTAAAAGACAGGTGACCCATGCCTCTTCTTCCCTCCTTCACATGGATGGCCCCACTACACATGGGGGAATCTCACTAATGGAGGAGGTGACTTCAAGTCAATCCTTCAATAATGGATGGGTTTGTAGTCATCTCTAACCTTGGGGATTGAAGAGGGATGGGTTGGGTGTTGGTACAATCCCATCATGTCCCCCCCATACCCCAATTTTCGTCACTTAACTTTAGGGGGAAGTTAAGATGACTAGATGGAGGTTACTCAAGGGTTACCCATGCCAAATGGGCCCCTGGACCCATGGGGTATAACCCAGGGTCAACTTTAACCCATCCAGGACACCCATGGTCAAGGTAAAGCACATGAAAAGGCCTCAAAGATTTAAATAAAATAAAGAAATTCAAATTCAAACTTTTTACAACACAAATCATAAAATACTGTTACAAGAGGGTAATCAAACCCACTCGACCATATGAAAGACCATATTACAACATCACATCAAACACAGAAAGATCTTGGTTCCTCGTGGAACCAGATCGGCTTAACAGGGGATAACAATAACAAGGTGCAGAATGATCTGCGAAATCTATGGTTCGATTAGTAAATCCTGCACACTAAATTACAAGATTAGTATCCACATATAATCATCATAGCCGAAGCAACTTATAAACATGCATTATCATGACATAGTTCCAATTAACATAAATGAAATCATATTACAATTTTCCAACATCACCTAATTAACTTTTCTGAAATGTAAACTTATCCAAACATCACCCAATTAGTTTTTCCAAACTCATAATAAAGTTTAATAGTTTGACAATTCCGGGAACTGCTATCCCACAAATATAGAAAGTAACAATAACAGTAATGTAAATAGTCATAACAACAGAAGTAAAAAGGGTGGTCCTCACACCATGGGTGGACTAGAGGATAGACAACAAGAAATGGGATAGATGGGACAATGGGAGCCTCGAGGGTGCATTAGAATAATGGCCTTGCCTCTGTGATGATGCAGAGGCAATGTAGTTCATGGACTTGGACTATAGACACTAATGAGAAACACTATGCTAGGCTGACACAATGGATACAACATGGGACAAAACCTTGGTTGACAAAAGAGATAGAGTATCAAGCCATGATAGGTTACTGTCAAGATTTTATTATGGAATAGACATGGGTAGAATGGGACATGAGGAAGAATGGACACAAGGTGATTGGTTTCCCAAAGATGGAGAAGGCAGTTTATCACAAGTAACACTTGTTTACCAAGTTTTCACCACTTGCTTTTATTTTCCCGAAAGCTAGAAAGTAAACATGATGCCTATTTGCTAGGTTTTCATCATGATACCTATCCAAGGTGCTTGTTCACCAGGTTTTCACCAAAGGATGATTTTTTTTTGTACTTTTTTTTTTTGTATTTTTTCTGAATTTTTTATTTTTTTGTTATTTTTCTGATTTTTTAATTTTTTTGTATTTTTTGCCCCCTTACATTGGCATTCTCTTAGGTATAGAACTGGTGAAGATGCATGTTGTTGATTGGGTCATTGAATAACTCACCCTCTGATGTTGCCAACTGATATGCCCCCGATCCATAAGTAGCCACAATCACATAAGGCCCTGTTGATTACGGGGATTTTCTTTAAGGACTAGGTCTCCAACTTTGAAGACTCTTGGGTGAACTCTATGATTATAGCTTCATGACATCATTTGTTGATATGCTTTGAGATGATCAAAAGCTTTCTGTCTCCTATCTTCTAGCAACTCTAGTTCTTGCAATCTGGAAACTCTGTACTCTTCATCTGATATGAGACCTTTTAACGACACCCTGAGAGATGGTAATTTGACCTCTATGGGGAGGATAGCTTCTGAGCCATAGACAAGGGTGTAAGGGGTAGCACATGTGGGAATGCGTATACTAGTTTTGTAGACCCACAAAGCGAGATTGAGTTGGATGTGCCAATCATGGCCAACATCATTGACTGTCTTCTTGAGAAGTTTCAAGATGGTCTTGTTGGATGCTTCAGCTTGACCATTGCCTTAGGGGTAATAGGGTGAGGAGAAACAGTGTTGGATTTTGAATTGGTCACAGAGTTCTTGGACATCCTAGTTTTTGAAGGGTCTTTCATTATCCATGATAATAGATGAAGGAATTCTGTATCTACAGATGAGGTAATTCAGGATGAATGAGGAAATTTCCTTACTTGTGATGATGGTGAGGGGAATGATTTCAATCCACTTGGTAAAGTACTTAGTGGCGGTTATTATGAATTTGTGGCCATTGGATGAGGGTGGATGGATCTTTCCCACAAGGTCAAGTCCCCATTGGCAAAAGGGCCAAGGTGTCGTTAATGGTCTCAACTCTTGAGCTGGTACATGTATTAGGTTCCCATGTATTTGGCACTACTTCCACTTCTTGACAAACTAATATGAATCTATTTCCATGTTCAGCTAGTAATAACCCAAACACATGAGTTTCCTAGCTAAGGAGGGACCACTAGAGTGCGTTCTGCAAATCCCTTCGTGTACATATTGTAAGGTGGTTAGGGATTCTTCTCATTCTAAACAATGGAGTAAAGTACCATATAGACTATGTTGGTATAGGGTGTCAACAATAATGGTATAGCGAGAGGTTTGGCATATAAAGGTTCATCGTTGGTTTGAAGATAAGTTAGGTGGGAGAGTGTTGTCCTTGAGGTAAGTATAAATCTTACTGTACCAAGGTGAATCAAATCCAACTAAAAGGCATATGGTATGGTTCTCAAGAAGATCATAAGCTAGTTGCTGAATAGTTTTGACTAAGAACTCCTACTGAGTCATTCTTTGGTATCTCGAGAAGAGAGGCAATGGTCACCATGTCATCTACTACTTTGTTCTCAATCTAAGGTGTCTGCTCAAAAGAGATGATCACAAAGTATTCCTTAAAGTCATCGACCATCAGCTTGTATGGGACAAGCTTCTCATCTTTGGTTTGGTAATCATCATTGACCTGATTTATTATTAGTTGAGAATCACCATAGACATGTAGCTCTTTGATTTTCCACTCTATTGCCATTTTGAGACCAATTACTAAGGCTTCATATTCTACTATGTTGTTGGTGCATGGGAATAACAAATGGTAAGACTTTAGAATGGTGTCTCCCTGAGGAGTTACAAACAAGATTCCTTCCCCCGATCCATGGTTTGTGTAGGACCCATCAAAGTAGAGCTTGCAAGAATGTGTTGAGATGTTGAATAAGGATTCATATGGAAATTCAAATTGCATTGGTGTGGTGTCTTATAGTGGTACATTTGCTAACTGATTAGCAATGATTTTCCCTTTGATAGCCTTTCTGTCTACATACTCAATGTTGTACTCACTTAGGAGCATTACCCACTTGGCTAGGCGACCTATAAGAGCTGCTTTGTTTAGTAGGTACTTTAGTGGATCTATTTTTGTAATAAGTTTGAATGGATGTGCAAGCATATAATGTCATATTTTTTGGGAAGCAAAAACTACCACAAGACATGATCTTTCTATCTAAGAGTATTGCAACTCAGCCCACTAATGTGCGACTGATATAGTAGATGACTCTTTCTTTATTCTCATAATCTTGTTGTGCTAGAAGAGCCCCAAGAGCTGTAGGTGTAGCAGACATGTAAAGTATCAATGGTTTCCCTTAGATAGGAGGCATGAGAATAGGTGGGTTCATAAGATACTCTTTTAGTTTGTTGAAAGCCTCTTCACATTTCTCATCCCATCTGAATGGAATGTTCTTGTGCAGGAGATGACTGAATGGTTGAGACTTGTCTACAAATTGTGATATGAATCTAAGGATTGCTTGTAGCTTTCCCTATAGAGATCTTAGTTGAGTAAGAGTCTTGGGTGGTGGCGTGTCCATAATAGCCTTGAATTTGGTGGGGTCCACCTCTATTCCATTTGATGATACAATAAAACCTAGGAGTTTGCCTGAGGTGACTCCAAACACACACTTCTTTGGGCTTAACCTAACTTTGAATTGCTTGAGTCTCTAAAAGACCTTCTCTACATAATCTTCCATTGTTACTTGCATCATATCATGAAATACAGTGGTCATAGCATGTTGATATGTGGCTCATGTGTTCTTTGGCCCAAATGGCATGACATTCCAACAGAAAGTACCCCATGGACAAGTAAAAGTTGTCTTGTGCTAGTCTTCTGGTGCTATCCTAATCTAGTTGTATCCTGAGAATCCATCCATGAGAGATAACATGGTATGCCCTGCTGTTAAGTCGACTATGATATCTATATTTGGCAATGGAAAATCATCCTTGTGGAAAACTTTGTTTAGATCTCTAAAGTCATTGCACAGTCTGACCCGGCCATCTGGTTTGGACACTGGTACAATGATGGAGACCCATTCCAGATAGTCTATAGCTTTGATAAACCCTACATCCAATAGTTTCTTGAGTTCTTTTATAAGCAGTGCTATGTCTGGATGCATCTTTCTAAACTTCTATTTCACTGGTTTCACTCCTAGATCTAATGGAAGATGATGTAGAATCAAATTTGGATCTAACCCTAGCATATCTACATATGACCAAGCAAAATTGACTTGCTTTCTCTTGAAGAATGGTACAAAATTAGTCTTCTCTGGTGGGGTTAGAGACTTAGCAAAGTGAATGATCTTAGGCTATTCTTCTGTTCCAATGTTAACCAGCTCTGTAGGTTCCACAACAATCTGAGACTTCTCTTGGTACATGTCATTGGGGAGAGTATCAAACCTTCCATCGTCAAGTGCCACAATTGGGTTTTCACCTTTAGATGCATCCTTTTTTTTACTATTTTGGGATCTAACACTGTCGTGGAATAGTTTTCACCGTCAGATCTAGTTTTTATTTTGATATTTTTGTGACTAGAAGGCTTGGCACCCTCTTTGAAATAAGCCATGGTATTAAGTTCAATAGCAAAACTAGCTTTCTGATCTCCTTTGGGTAGGTGGTCCCTAAGTTCCATATAGTCAATATTAGCATCATTATTTTGGAACATATCTAGTTGAGGAGTTCCTTGTAGATCCCAGTCAATAAGTTCAGGATGCACAAGGGGGAGGGAGTCAGAGGATAGATCTGATTTCTTGATAGTTTGAATGGATATACTAGGAGTATTGGTAGGGGGAGTGTTTGGGATGGTACTTTCCTCCAAATTGTTTATTGTGACAAAACTCAAACCTTCCTTGAAAGTCATATTCTCAGAGATAGGCAAATCAGACTCTAGTGGTCTATACTATAGCATTTGTCCCTCACGGTAAGGGCTATAAGTTTGAATGGTATTGACCTCTTTGTTATTGTAGGAATGCTCTATCTTCTCATCCCACTCATATTCATTAGAATCTGTGTCACTATCCACTTGAAGTGTATGGATCATTTCCACTAAACAAGCATTTTCTTTAGCTTTGCCCTTATCTTTATATCCTAGGCCTTTTGTATTTCTAGCCAATGAGGATGAAGAAGGTTGAATGGGTTCTATGATTCCTTCTTTTCTTAGGCCAATGGGGCCTTGTCCTTCATAACCCATTCTATGTAGGATAGATTCACCTTGCCATAGATTTCTGTTGGGAGCCTAGGTGGTTCTTGTTGTATGTTCTTTTCTTCTTCGATATAAAGCCATTGTAGGACATCTCTTTCCTCTATTTCATCTGATAAGGTCCCCCATTTTACAAAGGGAGCTGTGGGAGGTATAGGAGGAGTATATGGCTTTGGAAAATGCTTGGGTTGACCAAAGGATCTAGGAGATAATAAGGGCATCTTGGCTAGATTTAGGTTGTAATCAATGGAGTATTCCCCAACTCCGATTTCTTTGATGGTAATTTTTTGCTCTTTGGGCTTTGATGAGGAAGTTTCAAAGGTATGATCATGTTGTGGGGTAGGGGATGTAGATGCTCTATTATTTGGTATGATGCAATCAAGTTTTAAAAGGATAGAGTTGCAATACTGAAAGGGGTCAGGGTCTCCTTAGATGGTGACTTGCTTGCCATTATGCAGGAATTTTATGCATTGGTGATAAGTAGAGGGAACAACTTTCATGGCATGAATCCATGGTCTACCGAGGAGAATATTATAGGTGAGCTTCCTATCTAGGACTTGGCATGCAACATCTTTTATTATTGGTCCCACTTGTATGGGTAAGACTATTATTCCCTTTGTAGTTCTCTCCTCTTCGTCTTAGGCTTTGATAGTAATCTTCTTGCTTGGATCAACATCATTCTCAGATAACCCCAATGTAAGGACTAGCTTTAACGTGCAAATATTTAAACTAGCTGCCCCATCAATGAGAACCCTCTTGATGCAGTGCTTGTGGATGAAGGCGACAATATGTAGAGGGGTGTTATGAGGTTGAGAGATCGAGAGGTCATCTTGTTTAGTAAATGATATGGTACTTGAGGAGGTCAGATTGCCTACCATGGCCTGAAACTTCTCTTGGGCCAAGTTAGTGGGGACAGTGGTTTCCACTAAGGCCTTATGGAGAATCTCCTTATGGGAAGGAGATAGATGCAACAACTCCAAGATAGAAATGTGGGCTAGAGTCTTCTATAGTTGGTCTATGACATTATACTAATGGAAGTTGGATTGAGAAGGTGACGACCTTGGAGGGATGGTATTCAACGTGACTCTACCACTGGGGGTAATGATACTGCAATCATTGCGATGAGGCTCTGATTGTTGGTGGGGCATGACCACATTGATTTGTGGGACATGCTCTAATATGCAATTGATGGTATAGTCGAATGGCACACTTGTGTAGTTGGCATTACTATTCCCACTATTCTGATTTTGCTTGTTGTGGTTGTTGTTGTTGTTTCCGTTGTTGTTGTTGACATTGTTATTCTTGCCATTGTTGTTATTGTCGTTGTTGTTATTGTATTGCCTGTCATGATTTAGAAGTGGATCTTTGTAAGCCACATTTGTCTCATTGGAGGTATGTTGTTGGGTTCCTCCTTGATTTTGATCAAGTACATCTTGAATAACATGTTTGAGATGGATACAATTGTTGGTTGTATGTCCCCTTCCTCTATGATACTCACAATAGTCGGTGTCTTTCCAATAGTGAGGTTTTATTTGAGGCTCATAATCACTTGTTGGCGGTAGAGAGATTTCATTGTTGGCCAATAGCTTCCTTAATGCAGATTCTTGAGACTCACCTAGCGGTGCGAACTTTTGCCTTGGATTTGAGTTGAACCACGGTCTTGGCTCCCGAGAGAATGTTTTGTTGGGCGTAACATTGTTTGTCTCTCCTTTGAGAGTAAATATCAGGTGTTGCTTGGGAGCTACCAACATGGTGTCAACTACACCATCATTGACAACATTCTTATTCTTAGTCCAAAACTTTAATTTGTCAGTCGTATAGTTGGAGGTAGGTGTGTCCTTGTATAACTTGATTTGCCCCTTGGTGATCATACCTTTTTCGATGAACAATCCCATTTCGATGACCTTCAAAAATGAAGTTGGGCATTGTATTTGTATTTGATAGCTAAGATCAGTATTGAGGTTATAGACAAACATCTCCATTAGTTGCTTCTCTGGTACATCATATGAACATTTACTTACTAGTTGTCTCCATCTCTCTAGGAAGGTGGCGAATGATTCACTGCTCTTTTACTTGGTGTTGCATAAGTCGAGCATGGAAACTTCATGTTCAATTTTGTAAGAGAAATGCATGATGAATTTTTTGACTAACTCATCAAAAGATTTGATGCTCAGTGGGACCCATGAGAACCACTCCATGGCTTGACTACCTAGAGATCTAGGGAATAGTCTCATTGTGAGCTACTTCCATGCCTGCTACATTGAATTCCCTAATGTGATCTCTAGGGTCCCCTTTTCCTTTGTATTTGTCAAATTTAGGAACCTCAAATTGAAAGGGAAATGGTGGCATGTTCAAACTTGTATCAAAGGGGTATGGTGCAATATCTTCTAAAGAATAGGTTTTAGTGTTTGTACCCATCTTGAGATTTGACATTTGTTGCTTTAGACCCTTGAGTTGTTTCCTCATTTTTTCCATGGGAGCACTTGGGTCTATGGATTTATTTCCTTTTTCATAATTATCCTCTATGTTTGTGTCTAGGGCTTTCTTTCCCCTTTCTTCATGATTATTCTCCATATTTTCTTGGATTGTGCTTATATCAAAATTTGTGGGGAGTTTAATTCCAAGATTTACAAGATAATAAAAATAATTGTGAGGATCATCATGGAGCACTTTCTCTAACAAGCGTTGTAAATTTTGGTCTTGGAGGCTTCCTTGATAATCTTTGTGTGAGATTTCCTCATCACTATCATGAGGTGTGATGATGTGGTTAGATGATCCAGCCCTTTCAAGTTGCTTTTTGTACTAAGATCTAGTAAGAACCATGCAAGGTGATGTGGGATGAGGTGGGATGGGACTAGAGATTTTGGCAAGATGCTGATGGAGACTATTGAGAATAGGATACTTATGACAAGACTTGGACAAGGGACTTTCTTGATCAATTATTCCAAGTAAGATGGCTGATACAAGATGATAGCCACTAGTAAGGGTACTTGATACCTATCTTACTATGTAGGGATTATTCATGCACCAAGACCACTAGCAAAGTTCTATGACCTACTAGGGTTACTTGAATCTAAAGTGATACAAAAAAGGGGCCTATGCTAACCTGATATGGGATAGTTTTGACTTTGGACTAGAAAGACCTGATAGAAGGTGAATGGGGTGATTGAGGAAAGAGAGATTTTGACACGAAATGGGTGGGAAAATGACTGCAAGGTAAGACCTGATCTCTGAACCTGAAACTAAATTGAAATGGGTACTCAAAACTAGTAAAATTTTTCTCTCAAAAATTGTGCAAGTGCTCAGTGTCACACATGGGCCGAAATAGATGCGTTGTAAAAACTGATATATGCACCATAAGTCGAAACAAATGCACTGCACTAGTAAAAGGTAAATGTGCTATAACAAACAATGAAAGTACTATAGGTCAGAATAGATGCGCCATAGGTCAGCACAAATGCGCAGCAATAGAGGATGGATGCACCACTCTGGCCTTTCTCAGTATTTTTTGTAATTTTTTGGAAATTTTTTATGTTTTTGGTACTTTGGTTGCAAGAATGTTTCTCTGATCTGATTTTCTAAAATTATGGCAAGAAAACATAGCAAACACAAAGAATATTTTTATGGTTTTTTATTTTTTTGTGATTTTTTGACTCTTTTTGGACTAAAAAGAAAGAACAAGTACAAATCCTAGGCTTCAAATGGTTTACAAGGGTTTTTGGCCACTAGAACAAAGGTGAGTAATAAGGGCAACCGTTTGAGTGGTTATACATGTGGCAGCACTACTCTCCATTATGGAGTCTCCCAGCCTACAAGGGTTGCACCTTGGAGGGTTTTAGGGGAGGTTGGCTATCAGTATAACACAACTTCACTCATTGTTTGAAGCTTTTGCTCCAAACATAATTTATTTATAGTGGCTTGGAAAGGCTTGGCATCTAGCCTGTTACCACTTAGGGTCATTCCTACTTGGATGAATGATATCCAAGAGAAGGCCCCTCTAAAGGAAAAACACATGCAAAAATGATAAGTCTGGCATTTTGGTCACCCAAGATAGGGGAGAGCATAGGCCTGGTATCATTCCCAAAACATAGAATATAGTGGTTATTTTCCCCTAGTTAAAATGAAAAAAACTAGATGAGCTATCTACTTGGGCAAGCACAAAACTTTGAAGTGATAACAAGATAGCAATGGTCTAGTTTTAACCAAGATAGCAATGATGAGTTCAATTTTATCCACCTAGCATGAGTTGTTAACTTTGAAATGATGGTCAATCGAGATAGCAATGGTTCAATTTTACCCAAATAGCAATGATGAGTTCAATTTTATTCCACGTAGAACGAGTTGTTAACTTTGAAATGATGGTCAATCAAGATAGCAATGGTTCAGATTTACCTAGATAGCAATGATGAGTTCAATTTTATCCAGATAGCAATGAGTTGTTAACTTTAAAAAGATAGCAATAGCAATGATTCAATGACATGCAAGATAGCAATGATTCAATTACCACTTTTCTAGTTAAAACTACCTCAGATTTGCATGAGCATCCATTTTACTTTCCCTTTAGAAATCAAAGTGTGAGCTAATAAGTGCAATTATATGAATCTAAACCAGTACCTAGCCTGCAAAATAGATCAAGAGAGTTCCTGCAAAGATGTCAGCATTAGCAAAAATATTCCAAAAACCCTAAAATCACTGCCTACAACAAATGCACTGCTTCAGAGACTAAATGCGTAGAAACAGTCAATAGAAGCGCTGTAATACATATGCACTGCAATAGAGGTTAAAAATGCTAGAATACAATGTATATATGCTGAAGTAGCAGATCCACCATTTTAGATGGTGAAAGCACTATAACAGAGTATATATGTCCTGCAGTAATGAAAGCACCATGACAAATAACAGATATGCCAAAAGAGAGAGTATATGCATTGTGGAAATGTATGCACTATGACAGGTAACATATACATGTTAAGAAGTGACGGATGCACTATTTCCTCCTGTGTATGACTTTTTAAAACACAAAAACATAGTTTTTGGGTTAAATTTGGGGCTAGGCCCCACGGTGGGTGCCAAAAATGTTAAGGGAAAATTGGATTCAACAATGAATAATCAATAATAATCAATATCAAGTTACCCAAAACTCAATGAAATGGTGAACTAAGGAGATTAATCGAATAAAGCAATGAAAAACAAAGCAAACCTTCCTTAATTTGAAACTTCCATTGATCACCTATCACAATCATTCTTGTATGTATGAAATAGGGCCCTTAGAGAGTGCACTTCCTTGCTATGCTTCAAGAATGTCAATTGGGAATGGTAGTGATAGTTTATTGCAATGAAGAGGAGCTTCACAACAATGGTCGTAGTGCATAATGCGTAGTAGCGAATGTAATCACAAGCAATGAAGGAATTGGTGCCATAGGCGTGCTGTAATTCTTGTAGAGTAATGATACTTAAAGCTTGGATGAATAGAATGGAAGAATGAGGTTGCTTTTATAGACTTGGGAGAAATAAGATCAACGGTATAGAAGACTTGAGAAGATCCATGATTGAGAATAGTTGATGAATGTGTAACGAATAAGAAGAAGACATGTGTCTTGTTTCTTTTGCATGAGAGAATCTGCTAAGAATAGAAGAATGAGTTAAAGCAATTAAAAGAATATAACAATCAGTTAAGTGATTTAAAACAAGAAAAATAGATTTGCATGAGAATAAGAAGATATTTTACTTTATTAAATATTAGGAATATTTAATTGTATGTGCAAAAAGATTAAATTATATTTAGAGATAACTCAATTTAGAAGAAAAGGCAACTTAAATAAATAATTTGATTTATTTAAATTTAGAGAAGATATTATTGGAAGAAATAATTAAATAATTGGTATTATTTAATTTAGAAGATAAGAAATCAAATTAAATAAATAAATTTATTTAATTGTTGTGCATGATTTGGAAGAATAAATAAAATATTTGATTTATTTTATTTTTGGAGACTGAGAGGATTTAAATAAATTTGATTTGATTTATTCAAATTTTGAATAATGATTTTGATTTAATTAAATAATTAAGAATTATTTAATTGTTTGGAAGAATTTAATTAAATAAAGGATTTTATTTAATTTTGACCTTAGAAGAGGTAATTAAATATTTTGATATTTAATTAATTTAGAAGAATGTGAATCATGTCATTTTTAGGCGTATACAGGTATTAACAAATGTGACCCTATGGAAATATCTAGTTTGACCAGACTTTGACCAGGCATAACTTTTCATCCTTAAGGAATATCAGGGTGATACAAAATCCAAAACTTCTTAGAATTTTGTGCTCTTCCATACTATGAGGTTTATGATGACAAATTTTGACTTTAACACCTGACCTTTTCTTGTGAGGTACATGCATGTGCAAGGGGGTGATATACTTAATTGACTTTTAACAAACCGCCCAGAGAAAGAAACCAGAGAGTAAGCCAAAAGAAAAAAGTTGGGTCCCTATTTTCTAATGAAAAATGGGGCGTGTTATGCAACCAAACAATAGGTCTGACACCGTGATCCCAAGGAGGTTAATACTCTATGGTATCAAGGATCAAGAGTCATAGACAACTACAATCACATGTCAAAACTAACTAATCTGACATCACAAATCTAAAGCTTAGGAACCTCAAGAATCAGGAATTAGGAGTCATATAAAACCCCAACTACATGCTAGAATGGCGAAGGAAAATGAGCAAGCTCGAATCTCTAATCTTGAAACACTTAGAGGATTTTGATCACTAAGGGGATTAGAGAGAATGAAGAACTTACTTCAAGCAAAAGATTAAAAATGTAAGAAACTTTGAAAACCTAAAAGACAACCAAATGACACCAAAAACAACCTTAGAAAGTGTGCCCAAGGAAAAAATGGATTCAAACTAATGAAAAATGAAAAAAAAGTAAAGAAAATGAAAACCCTAGAATAGAACAAGGGGACAAATCCCCAAAGTGATTTCACAACCCTCAAACAAGAGAACTAACAAACAAATAGAACAATGGAATCAAGGTAAAGACATAAACATGTGCACAACACCATAAATTCTAGAAAAAAACAAAACGCCATTAAAACATCTAAAACAATGGTGCAAAGGATTGACTTGGAGAGAAACAAGTGAGGAGCAAGGTGAAAGAAAAAACTTTGGCTGCAAGCCAAACCCCTCCCAAACGAACTAGTGATCACAATCTCAAGCTAATGATTTGGAATGAGACCAAAATTTCTTGAGCTTCAAGAGAAAAGGAAATAAAAAATAAAAGATTGACTAGGGAAATCAAAGGAAGGAGGCAATAGAAACCCTACCCGCACATGCCAAAATGACCGCCATAAATGTGATGCAAATGGAAGGTGAGAAAAGTTGTCACATCCATGTGCAGATGAGATGGCCTTTATTAACACAAAGGGAATAATGAACTTTGAAATCTTGCTAGTAGCCTTAGGATCAGAACGTCAGAGATATCCCTTATTGTCGAACCAAAATGATAAACACAAAAACCCTAATAAGGAAGAAACATTCCCATCCAAAGTCAAAGAAAAGGATCAAGATCCAAAATTCTAAGGTCAATTTGAGAGGGAGGAATAAAGATCAAATAAAAGATACAAATTCAAGAGAATTAAAAAAATGGGAGTCATCATTCGTCAAAATGTGGCATGTTGTGTGACACACAACAAAATGCCCACCAAAATCATAAAAATGCCCCTAGGAGTTTTTAAGAAACAAGTAAGGAGCCCCAAAACCAATGTAGGCAAGACTAGTGATGGTAAAGCATGAATAAGAGTATATATCACAAGAAAGAATGTACAAAGCAATTAGAACAACAAGCCAACATCATCAATAAAGAACAAAGAATTTAACTCAACCTTATTTTTTTATCATGCATAGAAATTTGAAAGAAGAAACATGGGCTCCCTCTTAAATGATTCTTGTTTATGGACAACAATAATAAACCACCCCATATGGTCCTTAGGAGAGAAAATTTATTTTTGTATTCAGAAGGATAAGACTTGATTATAACAGGCTCATTGTCCAAGCATAAATTTGGCAAAATTAGAAGTTGTGGGTCCACTCTAGGACCATGGTTAATCCACAAACAAGTTTTTTGTTTCTAGTATCATATTCAAACTAAAAATTGTCCATATGCAAGGGAGAATGAAAATATACAACGTAATGCTCCTGCAATGTGATCAAGCTTCTTTTGGGGGTCTTAACTCATGGTACACTTTTCCACTTTGCTCAAGTGTCTTTGGTCATGAACATAATGAATTTTCTTCACCAATCACTATATCTTGAGAAATCTCCCCACCATGAGACAGGTAGTCATATTCATTAAATCCCACTTAGGATATGTCACCAACTTTAATTTTGATCTCAAATTTTGATGTTGTGGTGGTGGTAATTCTTCTACTATTTGAGCAACATTCAAGAATAGAGCACAAGAAAGTTCAAAATGATAATCTAGATGTATTCTGCACTAGTTGGGGAGTAGTAATTTTAGAATAAACACCTCAGTGTCCAACAGCTACTTATCCTTTATTAGTTTCTTCATTAATTCCTTCTGCAACATAGAGTTAGTTTGATTTTCACTAATGTACAGAATGTTACCTTTTATTTTACCTTTTGGACTGATACAAGTCAGATATGATTGTTTTTTCATAGGGTAATTGATTAATGTAAGCATCTGCATAACCATTATCCCTTGGAGAATTAGTTCCCAACTCAAATTCTTGACTTGTAGGATATGATCCATCTACTATTCTAAATTATGATTTGTATCCCATTATTTTCCATCCATTTCATAGCTGACATCATTCTAAAACAATTGGTTCTCTTCAACTACCAAGTTGTCCCAGCCCTAAATAAGCTTCTCCACTTTCCTAGAATCAATTTGGGGATCCTCTTATTGACTTATAGTAGAATATCTACTTGTTATCCCATGATTTGGATCACTTATTATCTCATCTAGAAACACGTCATCCTCTTTCCCATCATGATTTGAATTCAAACTAGTAAGAGCACTGTCACTCATAAATTCATCATGAAAGACCTCATTGTTGCCACATATCATAAAAGCATCTATGAAGATATTTATATTTACTCACTTTTCTGCATCCAATGGATCCATGCTAGTTTGAAATTCTTTATGAACCAACTGATCTGATTGAATTTTCTCATCACTTAGAGTTGGCCTATTACCACCTTCTAGTAAGCTTATAAGTTCGTTCACTTCATTAGGTATTTGCAAAACCTCTTGATCATGTTCATCCTCTTCCTTGTTTGATTGAATAGCACAATGATCTACTTCAAGAATGAATACATATTTAATTTGAATGAGTCCCTTTAGGTAGATATTAAACCTTGTGATAAAAATCTTGTAACTTCTCTTAGGATGCTAATCTATGAGGCATATCCTACACCCATCTAGTTGTGTAAAATCTGATAATGACATTGAAACACCCAACTCTTGCAATCTCTTGTTCAATTTATCTTGCATAATGGAATATTCATCTCACATAAGTCATGAGAAGACATACCTTCATTATGTAAAACCCCATAAGAATCATCAAAAGCACTCTATGAGGATGACGGGAACTCCTTGCCACCATTTTCTTCATATTGGCCATCATACCTTGATGTTCCAACTAAGTCATTTGTCCATTTGATCCCTTGATCATAATAAACTTTAGAATCCATCCCATCTTCCCTTTTGAACAAATTATCAAAATCTAAAAACTGTATCTAGTGTATTTTCACCCCAAGATTGACCTTGCATTAAGCTGATATAATTTTGACAGGACTGATCAACATCACTATTATTTAAACATTAATCATCATATGAAGAGCTTGACTCCTACGAATCAAAGTCTTTCCCTTGGAAATGTCTGATTTGATTTATACTAGGGGCAGACTGTAAGCTTTGAGGACTAGGTATACCATAATTAATCTAAGGGTAACATTGTAGTCGAGTGTACCATGAAATGAGCTATCATAAGGTTGTACTAGTTGGAAACTTGTAATTAGCTGATCATTATGATTCCCCAATGGATGATTTGTGGCATTCATAACATCATACCCATATTGAGCCAGTAATAGAGCTTTGTTGAATACATCATTCAAAGATGTGACCTCAATACATAGCTTGATCTTTACTACAAGTGAGGCATCCAAGCACCATAGATAATTCTCTTTTAATATAAAATCACTCACCATCCAATTTGAAGCTTGAACCCTCTGATATATGAGAAGAAACTTATGATTAAATTATGAAATATACTCTAGAGGCATCCTTCTCATGCCTAGAAATTGAAATAATGCATCTTGTGTACCAACATTTGGATCAAACTCCTTTTAAAATAAATATTCTAATTCATGCAATGAACAAATAGAATTAGGTAGAATATTCATGTACCAATGAAGTGTTGCGCCTTGAAAAGTCTTAATGAATAAATTAAAAACCACATCTTCATGTTCAATCTTGAGATAAATCATTAGATCCTTCCAAATCCTAACATGATCCGAAGCATTTTGCCCTCAACCAGGGAAATTAAATGAAGACTATTGTGTGCATGAGTAGGGATATTGTTACCATGGTATAGAGCACAAAGGAGAGCTAACCAAAGGGGAATACACACTATACAGAGGCCAAAGCTAACAAGAAACACATCCCTAAATGTAATACATATAGTATATATAGATATAGGATATAATGATAAGACATAAGAGAATGATAGTATGATAGAGGATATATTCTAATGTAAGAATGACATAAAAGTCATGACTGTAACTATTCAGGTAGAGACTTAGACCTACTAGAGGATGGATAAATGATTTATACATTTGATGACTATAATATATATGGAGAGATGCTTGCACTTGTATGCTCAAAATCGTGACCTCAGTTGGCTGAGGTTGTCAGGTTAGATTTTGGCATGCACACAGCCTTCCCTCCTTGCCATGGGGTGAACCACCATTTCACTCTCACTCCCATGGAAGTAGCCAATCGAGAGGAGGTGAGGCATGGTGGTGGTCTTGCTTGTTGGAGAGTTGGACTTCGCAGAGAGGGGTTAGCACGTCTTGGGGCCTTTGTTGTTGTGTGCGAATCTGTATGTTTCATTCAATGAGTGTTGTTGTAGAGATAACCCTATGACCTCAAGGGTCACTAGTTACTCTTCTCCTATTAAGGTTTCTACTGTTCCACCTTTGTGTGGGTAAGTGATTATTTCATTGATGGCTTCTTATCTTTCAACTTGTTGCATGTATGCCTGAACTGTATTTGAAGTTGTCTAAATGCTTCTAATTATTCTAAGACAAGAAGATCTTGTTAAGGTCTTAGATGAATTTCCTCAATCTTGCAGAGGACTACCCTCACCCACTCACCTCTTAATCCTAGGCACATTCGTGAGCTGATACAAGAGATAGGTGTATGTGGACCAACCTTGACAAGACTTTGGGTTTTGACCCAAGGTTTTGAGTTGACCTAGGGTTTAGTTGTGTGTTTTGACTTCTGTTGACCTTGTCATAGTACCAAGGGTTTGACTGAATAGTTGACCATGGTTGACCTTGTGATGGTATCAAGGGTTTGCAATGTATCTAAATGTCTAATGTTTTTATTCTTTTCTATATTTTTATGAATGCAACTATATGACATGCAAAACTTGTTTTTGTGCTTTTTTGGTATTTTTGGAAATAAAGATGCTTTTTAATCTAGGAAAGGATGTTGGTAAGAGACACTACTATGTTGGATAATTGAGTGTTGTAATCAATGGCAACAAGAAAAGGAACAAGGTTGGAACAGAGATTGTGGTCCGATGAAGAAGACTTAGTCATATTGGCTAAGTGTTGGTAATGTACAGAAGCAATGATAGAAGAACAGTGTTTGGGCTGGCATTGGTCTACAGTTGAAGACCAAGTTTTGTGGTTTTGGTATGATGTTCCTAAATCTTAGATGATCTTATAGCCAAGGTTTCATCTTTTGATCAGTTCTAGAATTATATCTTCAAGTGGCCTAAGTCTAGTAGAAGAGAATACAATGCTATTCAGAGTAGTACTCTCAGATTATTTTGGTTCGCATTCCTCCGGTGTTGCATATATTGATATGCAGTTTTGAGGTGTTGTAAACACTTGTATTAAGTGTCTAAATATAGAGTTATAGAGTCTGAAGTCCTTCAGAAAGATAGTTACAAGCTATTGAGTATCGCTACACTATCTGATAGAGTTTGAGTTCTGATGGTTTGCATTTTCTGCTAAAGGTTATTTTGCTTTGCAGTTCTAAAGGTATGATTTGTGATGTTTGAGGAGTCTTTGACATGATTTTGAACAAGTTCTATGGTCTACAATAAAAGATGTAGTCTGACAGATGAACTAAATCAGTGGCAGTCTGAGTTAGAGGCTGACATGATAAGTTGGAATTGTAAGCTATAAGTTCTATTGATTAGGACTTAATCTTAAGTAGTTAAATAGTTGAGGCCGACACATATGAATGTAATTCAAGTATTGTTTGAGTCCACTAGAAGTTTTGGTTAATGAATTTGGTCGACAAGGTACTTAAATTATGAGTACATACTTCACTTTATTAGGCTGACCCAATATGAAGATTTCAAGTGTTGTAGATATATATAAGGGATCAAATTCAGTGTTTGGGATATGTGGTGTGATGTGATATATACATATGTGTGACATACAATGGAAGGTGATAGTGTGGAATAAATAAAGAGCAGGAGAAGAGAGATCTTATTTCCATGTAAAAGCAAAGTAGGGACAAAGAGCAGTTAGACATGAAGAGTTTTGAGACAATATTTTTGTACTTCATTGGAATTGCAACCAAGCATGTGTAGATGCAATCTGAGTAGTTCAACTTGGTAGTGAGCCATTCCTCATTCTTCTTCTTCTTTCTTTCTCTAGGCAGTGAGCCTATTTTGGCAGTGAGCCTTTCTCGCAGTGAGCATTTCTCAGGGTAGTGAGCCCTAAGGCAGTGAGCCTTATTGTAATATGGTATTGTTCTATATTAATATATTGTGAGCTAACACTCACTGTGCTTTTTCCTTTTTTGGGTTTTCCACGTAAAAATCCTAGTGTTCATGTGTTATGTCTTTATGGTTTCTATTCCTATGATTATTCTATTTGTATATTATTAGTTTTGGAAATTAGATTAACAAACTTGTTAAGAAATGGTTTTGCAAAATTCTAATTCACCTCCCTCCTTCCAGTATTCCTTACTATCAACAAAGGAAACATGAATGTAATTAGAATAAATTTTACCTTATGAAAGTATTCTATGTTTTTGAGGGTTTTCAAATGTTTTGAAAAGATTTAATCTAGAAAAGGAAATTACAACTAATTGAATTAAACTACGAATGCAAATTACTTCTAAAATGCTAGATCTAACTATTCTATCAAGGAAAAAGCAATAAATAACTAATCCCAAGAGCAATTTCAATTTTCTAATTACTACTAATTGACAAAGAGCATAGAGGAGCCTAAAATAAAGAAGACTTGTGAGCCTCCACTACCCTCAGAGATCCTTGATGGCAACATCGTATCCTCTTAAAGAAGCGGGAAGACCTCTTGGTGACAAGACAACACAAAGAAGCGAAAGAAGCTTTAGAAGCTTTGTGAAATGAGCTCAATGAGAGTTGTTGATGAGCATGTGATAGCACAGCTCTACTTTGATACTAATATGATAGAACGCATCCACAAAGCATGCACAAATACCCATTTAGTCTTCAAATGAGAAAACAAGTCTCTGCCCATCTAAAGGGGGCTCTCATACAACTTATGTCCATAAAGTGATAGGAACTAGGGAACAACATAAAGATTAACAAAATCATTCAAATATGCAATACAGATTCACCATAATATCAGTGGTGATAGGAGATAAGTAAATACCCAGATTTGAACATTCATTCATATAACTAATTTGGCTTCTATTACAAAATATCAAAACTCTGTAGATTACATCCATATATAACTTCAAGGGATTTGGTTACAAAAGATATCTAATTTCTACATTTGACTTCCAGCCTCCTATCATTATTTCTGTAACTTATCTATCATTGATACTTATCTTTTGGCCTACTTGTATCTATTGTCACCCAGCTTCACTCTTAACACCCTCAATCAGCCACCTTCCATTAGCAGTCATACTTTGCCTGATATCAATCTTTGGCCTTACGGCCTGCTTCACCATTCATCTTCAATATGTTCAGCCTTATCTAGCCTCTCTAATATGATTTAGCATTTTACTTTCTGTCAGCCTTCTCCCTCTCTTATATCGGCCTTCCTCTATATTTATAGCCTCTCTATTTGGTTGATTTGCCTCTTCTATTTCTACACAGATCGGCCTCTATTATCTCTGCATCGACCTCCTTTAGAAATTGACAACCTCTTCTACATCTATGTGGCCTCTTCTCTCTACCACTCCATCCCTTCTTTCCATCATGATTGGCCTTCTACCTTTGTGTAATTGGCCAGTTCTATCCTTTTGGCCTTTTCCTTTTGGTTTATCAGCCACTTCTCATCGATGACCTATCTCCCTGTATCTACCACCTTCTATCTTCCCTTATCGGCCTCTCTAATTATTTTCTACCACTTTCTCTCATCATTGCCACCTCTCCATTTCATCCATGAGGTCCCCTGAATATGGCTGCCACCCCACCTTAAGAACTGTCACCTTCCTTTTATGCAGACTGCATTAACTCATGACCTCCTTTTGTTACGTGCAACTTCGAGCACTATCTTCCTTGCATCGAAGGTTTCTCTATCTGACCACCCATCACTCCTCTAGCCTATTCTTATATCAACCTATCTCCACTAAGCCTTCATCCTTCATTTGATGGTTATGCTTCTATACCATGCATATTTGGAATCACCTGCCTTGCCACAAGTTGTCCAACTACTTAGTCAGGCCTTTAATATACCTTTATTTACCTTCTATCACTTTTTTTATTTTTAGGCTTCTTCTACCTTTCCACTATTAGTCACTTATAAAATCTCCATCAATGCTATTATCACCTTCTCAAAATAGCCAACGATCCCTCTTGCACCCAATTTAGGATAGAATCACCATTATTCCACTTTCTAGGAATTAATAATTAATAATTATTGTTCCTATCACCTTGGCAACATGAGCTCTCTTCCTCCAGCTTCTATCACTTGACCTAATCATTGAAACCAAAAATCCATTGTCAAAGACTATTTTCAAATTTTTAAATGGGTACCTCTGCATCAGTATGATGGCTTGATTGAAGGAGCATAATGATGCTTGAAGAGATTTATGTGAAAGCTTGATGAACAATGAACAAATAAAAGGCACCTTCATCCTGTATGAGCATGAGAATGCTAATTGGAGAGAAAAACTTAGCAAGAGTTGTGTGCACAATGAATTTTCCTGACTTTGTGCTTGAGGGAGAGGGTATTTATAGGTTTGAAGAAGGGAATTTATTGAGAAGTTAACTCAATTGATTGATGAGTTAAGAAGGATTGATTAGGGAGTGAACTAGATTGATTACCTAGTAAACTCAGTTAATTTGGGAGTGACAATGTAATAATAGCTTATCACTAGAGAAGAAATTGAGTTAGAATAATGCATGGAAGAAAATGATTTGTTAATTTTAGATCAAATGGAGCTAATTATGCATGTGTGGGAGCATGAAATAGTCAACTCCAAATTAGGCATCAAAAATCATGTGAACTAGAAGAAAAATAGGCAAAAATGAAGCTATTTCAAGTTAGAAACTCAAGTTTTTATGTGGTTGGGAACACAACAAGGTTGCCCATGGGTTACCTCTTTAACCAGTAGGGTCACCCATGGGTCATCCGAGGGTGAACTTGGGTTGCCCAAGGGGAGATCCTACTTTTTGAGGCTTGCCCAATAGGAGATTTGGAAAGAAAGAGGTCTAGAAGGAAATGCATGATGGGAGATGGTAGAGGAGATGAAAAGGAGGGGATCTACCTCTAGAATTAGGTCAATCATGTGCAACAATCGAAGTCTCCACTTGCAATGTAGGATCTCCTAGTGGGAGATCTAGAAATAATAGAGGGAGATCTGGGTTGGTTGAGTGAAACTCAAAACTAAAAATGGGAGATGTGTTCGGGGGACCTCTAGAAGGCTTCTAGGGGGTGGAGAATATGAAAAACATAGGTGAAATATGAAAACTCACCTACAAGATGCTTACAAGGCTTAGGAACAAGGTTGGAAGCTCAGAAAATTGCAAATTGACAAGTGTCGCAAAATGTCAAAAAGCATCTACGACAAAGAGAGGGAAACTGACAAAGAAGAAACAATGCAAGATGAAAGAAATGACACATCACCAACAGGTTTACTGCTTAGAGGACATTATTTCATGCTTACATGTATGTGACAAGGATAATATATCATCATAGGGGTCCTCGTGGAGGTTGTACATGATTTATGTGCTTACATATTTTCCCCCTCGGGGACAGTAGTCTACATGAAAGGTAGGTATCTTTCCTAAACTAGGCCTTACCTATTGTCAATTTCCAACAATTGTACCTACAAGAACTAGTATTATCCTAACATCTAAATATATCAAAACAAATAATTAAAATTGAAACGATGAACTTACCATGGATCGTGAGAGTTTGACTAATTGTTTGCCTTTGTCGGTGAGACCTGTAGGAATGAATGCACACAAAACAATGCATGAAAAATACATAAAAGCAAAAAACTAATCTAAGAATGCATAAAAGAAACTTAGCTAAGGGCAAGCAAGACATGCAAATTAGTGAGATCAGAGTGAATCGGTAACGAAATTGGTCGTGTGAAAAGTCATTGGTTAGATATTGTCAAGGAGATCGTGCAGATGATCGCCTCTTCTTCATCCATTGAGAATCAGGTATGTAAACTATGAAAAACCCTTCTCTAAACCCTAGGTTGAATTTTGTGAAAAATCTCTTAAAATTGTCTATTTTTGGTAGTTCTTTTTGTTGCATTGTCTTTGTTTCAATGTTTAGAGTAGGATTGGTCTTTCGTTAACTAAAATTGGCTGAAAAATAGGAATTTTAGAGCATTTTTTGTTTGAGGGATTTCCACATAGGGTCTTCACTTTTATTAGGAAGGTCACTTGGGGGGAGATCTGGATGACAAAAGGGTCACCTGAGGGGAGATCTTGCTAACAACAGGGTCACTTGGGGGGGAGATCTTGTTGACATCTGGGTCGCCCGGAATGTGACCTAGTTGGGTAAGTTTTGTTTGAAATTTGATGTTTTATAATGTTCATTTCACTCTGTTCCAATCTAATTTGATTACTAAGTCTTCTTCTTTATTGTAATTTTGATGGTTTATATACTTTTTTTGTGAGATTTTCTGCAAGTTTTATGATTTTTAGGATTTTTGTGAGTTGATGAGATCTAATCTAAAGTGATTTACTGATTTGTAGGACATGCACATTCGATGGAATGATTGCAAAGAGAAGCTATGGCTCTCAGAGATGTTTTCTTCTCTGAGTGATGATGATCAGTCTATTTTGAGGAGAGCAGGTTTAGCTAGAGTCTGCCATGTGCAAATTATTCATCATATGGTACGCATTTGTTGTGACATCTCGACATACTGGGATGTAGATAGGACCACCTTCCTGTTCCCACATGTTTTAGGAGAGTGGACTATCACTCTATTTGATGTTTATCATATACTTGGAGTTCATGTGAGAGGACATCCTCTTGTCTTACCTGAAAGCCAGTCCTTTGAGGACAAGGCATCTTGGGCATGGTTTATGGGGGTTAGTCACCCCGAGGACCAAATAGAGGTTTAGCTTACTTATGTGACATGAATTCATATTCCTCGCTTGAGGAAGTTCCTAATCAGTTTGATCACATCAAGGTTGTCTAGAGACATGGTCTCAGCTTGCTTGAGATTGTGTTGGGCACCAATTATATAGGGTCTTGAGTAGGGCAAAGGTTATGCTTGGGGGCCAGACATTCTAGCCATGGTCTATAGAGATTTGTATTGTATTGCACGATGAGGGGCTCTAGCATTTAGCCACTCTTCCTTGGTTATGACTTGGATCTTTGAGCACATTAAGCCTTATCAAAAGCTAGTTCTAATTCCTAATAGACGGTATCCAAGAGTAGCTAGATGGGTTTAGGTGGGTCACTTTGATGCTTCTCTACAGGATGTAGCTACTCTCACAGATGAGGATATTATTTTTGATCCTTATGTGGACTTGGAGGGATCATGGTCGCATGATGGAAAGATCAGAGAGTACTCCCACAGGGTGATAGAACTTTCAAATTGTAATGGTCTAGTCAAGGCTCATCATGTTGAGGGCATCTTGTAGTAGTTTGGTGAGGATTTTCTTGAGGACTTGCCCCTAGTGCTTACTTGCTATAGATTTGTCTTGGAGATGGGTGAGGTTAATCAGAGGACAGTTACTTGGACTCCTTTGATTCCTAGAGTCTTCATTACCAAAGTTCCTAGATCTTCAAGAGGAGGACAGAGAGGAGGGAGAGGGACTCCTTCCCAAGCACTCATTGTGGTTGAAGACTTAGATTCTACTGATGAGGACTATATTCCTGATGGGGATGATTTGATAGACAAGGGCCCACTAGAGGATGCATAGGATGATGATGCGAATGATGTGGATGATGTGGATGATGCTCATGATGTTCCAGAGGGTCCACCTATGGTTTCTAGACCTCCTCACTTTGTTGAGGTCATGTAGCAGCTTGAGCTTGAATGGCAGCCTGGTGACCCACATAAGTCTACATTTGTTTTACTATTTTTCACACTTTGTCCTTTCTCTTTCCTTTCTTTTCATGGGGAACTAACACACTTTTTACTTTTTGGTTTTCTTTGTAGGTAATGTCAAAGAGTGGAGGGCTTTCGTTCATGAGGTTAATGTTATCTTGATTGCCCCCTTCACTAAGATGACTCAAGAGAATCTTTTAGCTGATCCTGTGCACCCACTACTATTGGCAACACATTGATATTTTTACTCTTTCCTATCATGGATGTCAGGTGAATGCAGATTTGAAGATCGAGAATCTCATCCTCAAGGGTGAGACTCAGGTGCTTCGTGAGATCACCTGTCTTGGATTTTGATGGTGAGATGCTAGTGCAGTGGGGCCTTCACAATCACATGCTCATAGTAGGCTGCCTCACTCCCATAGGTCTCATGGAGCAACTAGTGGTACACATAGGCAGAGGAGTAGGAGTCTTGAGGGTTCTATTGGAGGGAACCATCCTTGATTTTACTTTTCTTTCCTTTTGAAATTGTGCCCCCTTGCATGGGGAGCCTTTATTTCCCTTGAGAGTATTTTGTCTTTAGCTCTTTGGTACTCTCGTATATGTAAACTTCAGATATATCAATGCAAGTTTGTCTTTTTATGGTTTTGTCTATCGAATGGGTACTCATCTCTTGTGCATTATGGAAGTTTTAGAGATTTTTTATTACATTTCTGACCTTCAAATCTTAACCATGCAAGTATGATAATGATGGCATGTTTTGTTTTGGGATATATATGAGATGTAGTTTAGGATATGCAGATGCAAGAACACAAGAAATGTTGAAATGAAACATCTACCTCTACTAAATGTCATGAGTTATGACATTGAATTTATTGCTTTGAGACTCTTTTTCTGATTTTGATATGAATGCAATGTGGAACAAACAATATGACTACTCTTTAATATGATTTTCAATCTAGGGGATTGCAAGTTGTCCTGATATAAGAGACCTATTCAAGGCTGTGAGACAAGATTTTAAAACTCAAGTAGGGAGCAGGAATGAAATGGAGCATTTTTGAACTTAGGCTTTGCTAAGGGCTAAACACTGATCCCTATCTATATAAGACAATTTGACAAGCTTTCAACTTAGATAAGTACCAAAATTTGTTGATATTTGCTAGACTTAGATCATAGATGGCAAGAAAGATAGACCTAGGGTAAAGGATAAATGGAAAAGAACAAGGGTCTCTAGATAGAAAATGATCCTAGAGATTACTAGACTCTTGGCTTTGCTTAGCTAGTGTGTGTGTGCTTTGTAACTTTCTTTCTCTATAAGAATGTCACCCTTGAGGCTTTGAGATTAGACTAATATATAGATTGTAAAGAACATTAAGAGCGGGTGAATCAGTGTTCTATAAATCAAAAGAATAATCCAACATATACAACTAAACAACATCCACAAGAGCATGACATGTAACACCAAGATTTTATGTGGAAAACCCAAAATAGGAAAAACCACAGAGAGGATTAGCTCTCATAAATATATTGTAATCTTTACAAAAATGATGTTTAGGGTTAGTCACTCCACAAGCCTAGAACATGTTGGCTTACTGTCATGATGTAAAACTAAGTTTAGCAGGCTCACTGCCTCAACCCTAAACCTAACAAGATTACAATAAGGGTTGTTTGTTGGCAAGAGACACTATATGGATTCATGGTTGTTGTCATTGATGGCAACAAAGGTCATCCCACATATCCGCAAGTCATGGTGTGTCTCTACCGGAAGTCAGAATAAAGATTGTTGTGGTCCGGTGAACAAGAACAGAGCATGTGGCAAGGTCCAACAGATTGGTCCGGATCTCTCAGAGGAAGTGTCTTGGTGTAGTGCAGATTTGGGGAAGTCAAGAGGACTACCTTGAGTGCTATATTCCAAGGGTTTAGGCTCCGGTGATGGACAAGGAAAAAGATATGAATAGTTGAGTACCGGATTCTTGAGAGAGTGAAAACAAAGGAAGAACTGACTGACAGAGTATCAGACTACTTTCCGGATATGTTACTGTTGATGATAAAGGTTGTGAAGGCATGAATCATGTTTGGCCGACATGATTAATGATATCTACAAGTATATGCTTGATCCGCATTGCTTGGTGAGCAAGGATTCAGCCGACAGAACAGAGTTTGTAAGAAACTAGACTATTCCGGATGCCGACTAGAAAGGTGATGAAATTACTTGTGCGGATATATATAGAGGATAGATTTAGTTGTGAAGTGAGTGATAATGAGAAGATATATGCGAATAAGTGCAGAACAGAGCAGAAGTAGCAAGAAAGATCCGGTATGTGAAAGGATAGCAGACTAAAGAACAGAGGAAAGATGAAGTGCAGCAGATCAATATACTGAGCCTAACCGGAACTGAACTCCAGCATATGCAGATGCTTCCAATCAGTTCAAGACTATGATTCTTATCACTTTGTAGACAGTGTGTCTCCTTGTAGGCAGTGAGCCTCTTTGTGAGCAGTGTGCTCGGGCAGTGAGCCCTAATTGGCAAGTGCCATTTTTGTAATTTCCTATTCTTCTAACAGAGAATAATTTTGGGTTAATCACCCCGTAGTTTTCTCCCTTAACAGGGTTTCCATGTCAAAAAATACTGTGTCATGTGTTTCTTATTTCATGGTAATGTTTTGTGTTTGATTCAATGCTGTATTAATTAATAAGAAAGTTCAATAAGGGAATTAATTAGGATAACTGATTCACCCCCCTCTCAGTTATCAACAATTGGTATCAGAGCTAAGTTCCTCCTAATAGAGCCTAACAGCTTGAGGAAGATCTGGGATTTCAAATGGATGCATATGGTTTAAGGGAGCAACTCAAGACTGCCCTTGAGGATCTTGAACAGTCAAATTCTGAAGTCAATGACCTAAAGGAAAGACTCAAACAGGCTGATGAATTCATGAGAGAATTAAAAGACAAATTAAGTCTCTCTATGAAAAAGAGAAAGGAGCTGCTCCAACAATTGGCAAGACAAAGTGAAGAAAGCAATACAAATGAAGAATTGACTGAGCAAACCAAGTTATGTGAAAAGTTATCAAAAGAAGTCATTATGTTAAGACATGAAATGGAATCAGGAACTATAAAGTTTACTCAAGAGATTGAAGAAAAAAGAAAGGCTGAAGACAATCTAAGAGAATCTCTTAAAGAAAAATCAGAAGAATGCCACCAGATGGACAGGATTATCAGACATCTTGAATCTGATCTTGAAGATGCCAAAGATAATGAAGAAAAACTTGAGGATCAAATTGCCTCTCTCAAAAGAGATCTTCAAACAGCAAATGAATATAAAGAAAAATTCAAGATAAGTTCTACCCAACTTGAAGTACTTCTTGGAAGTCAAAAGAGGACAGATGACAAGTATGGTTTGGGATATGAGAAAGGAGAAAGCTCCGGATCCGGTCTAAAGAATTTTGGATCAGAAAATCCAAGGAACAGGCCTAGAAGACCTCCGGTAAGACAACCCAATGCTCAAAGATATCCATCTTTCAATGGATACTGCCACAGCTGCAACCACTTTGGTCACAAAGCTAATCAGTGCAAAAAAAGAATGAATCAGATTAATTCATCCTTCTCCGGACAGTGCTTTAACTGCAAAAGGTATGGACACAAATCCCATGAATGCAGAAATATGCAAGTAAACAACTCATTCAAAGGTAGATGCTTTACATGCAATAGAGTAGGTCATATGGCTAATCAATGCAATTCAAGAGGTTATCAGTCAAACATGCAAAGAAATGTTATTTGCCAAATCTGTAATAGGTCCGGTCATAATGCTAAAGTCTGCAAAAGCAAGAATCAGGACAAAAGAGGTCCGGTGTATAATCAGAATCAAGACAAGGGTAAACAAAAGATGAATGCGGATGAAGTTAGGAATCAGATGAGCAAGATTTGGGTGAAGAAAAGTTCAGAGAATGTAGAGGTTGGATCCGCACCAGACTCTGGTGCTGATAATTCTTCCGAAAATTAAAAAGTGAGCTCTGGCTCAGGGGGAGACTCAGAAAATCCTGTTCCCCCAGCCAATCAAGTGGTGCCGGATGTGGCACAAGATGCAGAGTAAAGGGTTTAAAGATATAAGTCTTGAAATGATCCAGATAAGATTTCAGAGGTCCGCATGGAGATATGAAGAAGCTGTGATCGATCAAGTAAGACCTGTTCCGGGAGATGCTCCAGTATGACAGAGGATTACAAAAAGGTCCGGAGAGATCCGGAAGTGCATTGTCTCATTCTGCGGATTGGACAGAGTGTTTGGGATATTCTTGTAATGTGTCACCTTGATTTATTCATGATTGAAAGATCTGGATGATGTTCACAGATCAGGACTGATCCAGGATACTCCAAGCTATCCGGATAAGGCAAACTGGAATAATATAGGTCGAGCATTTATTGCCATCAGATATTAGGGTTTGCGGAGCAATATAAAGGATTTCTCAAAAGGCATTTGCTCATTCTGCACTCAAGAAGAAGCGAAAAGTGGAGCTCTGCAACAAGAATCATCAAGCACACCAAAGATCTCCTGCCGAAGTCATTGCATAAAGAAATAAATCCAACCACTCCGTGCAAACCGAAGGTGCATAAGGTATTCTCCGTTTTCATTATCTCACTGCAAATCTTTGAAGAAATGGCTACTCCAAATATAGTAAAAATCGCAGATAGGCCCTGACCTGAATTTAAGAAACATCCATACAAGTCATTGGAGGTAGATCCCTTAGGAGCATTTTCCAGTGTTCCTCACGGAGTTTTACACATAGAAGACATTAGGGTTTACATACATGCAAGCATTGAGGAATTTGGGGAATTCAAATTGAGAGATCTCTATCACAAGCAACTGATAGACAATGCTTTTGAGCTTAAACCAGAGTAGAAGGGTATCCAGAAGAAACAATTTGAGCAATTTATTCATTTCCCCTGCTTTGAAGAAGATGAATGGGTCCGGTATGTACTGAGCAGGATGCATGACAACTTCCTATGGTTGGATAGACCCTGCAAGATCACAAAAGAGGCAATTAGAGCAGTAACTGGTCTATACTCTTCCGGAGGGATGCCTATCCTCAAATCTGTCAAGAACAACATTGTAACTGAGGCCACCGGATCAAAATTTGATAAGAGGGCAATGACCATTGAAGATATTTTGGATCCGGATATCAAGTATGCATCCATGATAATAGGATACAAGATCTATCACTCCAGCAGGGAGAATTCTGTATCCGGAACTGCAGTATACACTGCCTATGAAATGCTAAGAAAGAATGCAGAATATGATCTCTGCGAACTACTGTTAAGCCAATTAATGGAAAATATACAGAAAATCAAGAAGGACAAGAAGAATTCCTTTAAGTATGGTACTCTTATTGTATGTCTATTCTTCTACTTCATGAATGAGCTGCCCGGATCAAGTGGATGGGTATGGCAGAATGACAAACCTGTTGCAGTCCAAATAAGAGACTATCTACATGGGCTTGGGGATGCCAAAGCAAGAAATACAGCCCTATGGGGATACTTCAAAAACTTCCAAAGCATGATGCAAACAAGAGAAAGAATTCCCCAGTCTCTTGTTGAAAAATACAAAGACTCAGTGTGCTTTATGGTGGACACTGATCAGTGCCTAATGGAGGCAGTGGAACTAAGGACTGTCTGGATCATGCCCATGGGGTATGAAGTGGATGAATAGATAGTGGAGCTGCATGTTCAACACATGCTAAGTCAGCCCAAAGATCCAAAGGCAGAAAGGTTTGGAACCTTTGAGGAGCTGAGTGTAAAGATCCATGTAGAACTCAGGGAACCTGAGATAAAGAGAAAGGTGAGAAAAGAAGTAGAGCATATTGCTCAAGGCCTAGGCATCTCAAAAGAGGCACTTGATGCCAGCCGGGAAAAGAGGAGGAAGGCTGAGGAAGAAAATAAAAGTAAAGAAAGTGTTCTGGTTGAAACTTCTACCCGGACTAGATCATCAAAAAGATCTGCACCTCCCACAACCAAAAGCTCAAAACCAGAAGTCCAGGCATCCGGTAAAAGATCTAAGACAAAAGCCACAAGGGCTTATGAGAGCCAAAAGGATGAAGAGGAAACAGAGTCAGATGAGGGAGTAAAAGAAATAAAGAAGCAGAAGAAGAAAGGATCCGGTAAACCCTCCACAGGCCAAGATAAGGATGAAATGGCAGAGGTATCTGTTGAAAAGCCCACTCTGTCTCTAGAGAGTGTAATCAAGTCGGTTACGGTGGATGGAAACCTTCAACCAATGACTGAACTTTATGATGACTACAATGAGGCTGACCAAAAGATTCTACAGGAAGCCACAGTCAAATATCTGAACATATACAATAAGGCTTTCATTGAGATCATATCTCTTATTCCTAAAAGCCTAGAAAAGGAATTAGAAATAAGAAAGAATAATGCTCATGCAAAAGATCTTGAGATCCGGGAGCAGATAGCTATTCAGCTATATCCTCAAATTGATCCCAAGACAATGAACATAATCTTCAAAGACTGCAAAGATGAGTTCAGAAGTAAAGCCAGGATGAATCAACTCATGCTTGGTGAGACTGACAAAGTGGCCCAAGAGATAGAAGAGATCCTCCGGAAGGCCTTCAAAAGGTTCAATCTTCCTATTGTAGAGGACTTAGGTGCAGAAACAGCTGCGGATTTGGAATCATCTGCTCCGGAAGAAGTGGGCCCTGAACAGACTAACATCTCTCCTCCGGTTTCCCCTACAGTCTCCGGATCCCAAGAAGAAGATAAACTACAGGAGAAAGAAGCAGCAGTTAAAGAAAAAGAGGTTGACAGCACCCCAACAGAGAAAACCACGACTGAAAGTGGTAAGAGTAAGGAAGGAGAAAAGATTCAAAAGGACAAAACTGCAGAAGAGAAGAAACATCTGTCTCCGGCAAGAGACACTGCACAAACTATTCAAGAATTCCTGACAAAACCCACTATAGAAATTGATGATCCGGACCTGCTAAAAGGACCATTAGATTTTGACTCTTTGTCACCGGTGCAAACAATGAAAATAGCCTCATTTGCAAATGAGAAAGTCAAAGAGAAACTACTGAAATCTCACATGGAAGACTGTGAGCTTATGGAGGTAGCATCTGGAGTGCTAGAAAAAATCATGCCATCTTTTCAAAAGGATCCAACAGCCTCCTCTTCCGGTAATCTCAAAACCTTAGTCAGCAGTGTTAGTACACATTTTGAATCTCTAGAAAAATCAGCTGAAGAAAAGGTCTGGAAGGAATTTTTGGATAAAAGATTTTCAGAAGTATTAGGATTAATCTCTACCGATAGGAAAATTGTGAGTATTGCAATAAAGAGCTTAGAAAATGCTCTTAAGGATGGCGGTGACATTTACAAATTTTGTATATCTTGGTCAAAGGCAACAGCACAAATTGATAAGAAAATAAAAGAGGAACAAGACAAACTACAAAGTTTATCTCAAAGTTTTGATCCTCTCTCTTCCTCCATAATAAATCAAGAATGTCAGACTATTGCAGTCTTGAATGAAATGAAGAACCTTGAGAAGGAAAGGAAGAATATCACCAACCGGATGGGAGAACTTAGAAGGATTATAATCCCTAAGTTAGAAACTATGCATGAGGCCATCAGTGATGCTCAGACCACCGCCCAAACAAATGATCCGACAGATCTCAAGAGGGCAGAAGCTTTTACATTTTTGTTGAGTGGTCACATCTCAATTTTGGATAGAATGAAGCTAAGTTGGGCTACAGAACTGATCCAATTGAAGACATCCTTTGCAGACATTCTTCAGTATATGTGAGTATGTAAATATGCGGCTATGTATAGAAAATTTTTGAAAATTTTGGTGTGCGGACCCTACCCTTTGTCATTGATGTCAAAGGGGGAGTGAGGAGCAGTGAAAAATGAGGAATCCAACTAAGGGGGAGTTCCGGAAATTATAAAGATAGAGCATCAGCCAAGGGGGAGCATAGTGTAAACACTTAGTCATTTTTCACTAAGTGTTGCCATCAATGCCAAAGGGGGAGATTGTTGGCAAGAGACACTATATGGATTCATGGTTATTGTCATTGATGGAAACAAAGGTCATCCCACATATCCGCAAGTCATGGTGCATCTCTACCGGAAGTCAGAATAAAGATTGTTGTGGTCCGGTGAACAAGAACAGAGCATGTGGCAAGGTTTGACAGATTGGTCCGGATCTCTCAGAGGAAGTGTCTTGGTGTAGTACGGATTTGGGGAAGTCAAGAGGACTACCTTGAGTGGTATATTCCAAGGATTTAGCCTCTGGTGATGGACAAGGAAAAAGATATGAATAGTTGAGTACCGGATTCCTGAGAGACAGTGAAAATAGAGGAAGAACTGACTGACAGAGTATCAGACTACTTTCCGGATATGTTACTGTTGATTATAAAGGTTGTGAAGGCATGAATCATGTTTGGCTGACATGATTAATGATATCTACAAGTATATGCTGGATCCGCATTGCTTGGTGAGCAAGGATTCAGCCGACAGAACAGAGTTTGTAAGAAACTAGACTGTTCCGGATGCCGACTAGAAAGGTGATGAAATTACTTGTGCGGATATATATAGAGGATAGATTTAGTTGTGAAGTGAGTGATAATGAGAAGATATATGCGAATAAGTGCAGAATAGAGCAGAAGTAGCAAGAAAGATCCGGTATGTGAAAGGATAGCAGAATAAAGAACAGAGGAAAGATGAAGTGCAGCAAATCAATATACTGAGCCTAACCGGAACTGAACTCCAGCATATGCAGATGCTTCCAATCAGTTCAAGACTGTGATTCTTATCACTTTGTAGACAGTGTGTCTCCTTGTAGGCAGTGAGCCTCTTTGTGAGCAGTGTGCTCGGGCAGTGAGCCCTAATTGGCAAGTGCCATTTTTGTAATTTCCTATTCTTCTAACAGAGAATAATTTTGGGTTAATCACCCCGTGGTTTTCTCCCTTAACAGGGTTTCCACGTCAAAAAATACTGTGTCATGTGTTTCTTATTTCATGGTAATGTTTTGTGTTTGATTCAATGCTGCATTAATTAATAAGAAAGTTCAATAAGGGAATTAATTAGGATAACTGATTCACCCCCCCCTCTCAGTTATCAACATTGTTAAACCCTGAGGGCTGTGAAACCCTATTCACTACCATGATCAACACCTTTCTCTATTTGTGACTGAAGTATAATAATTTCCCTGCTGTACCTTTCCTCTACTCTACTCTTCCCTTGTTCTTCTCTTCCTCTTCTTTCCTTTGTCCCTTCTCTACTCTACCTTTTGGACCTTTCTTACTATCTTTCCATTTTTTCTCAAGGACACTTTTTTGATGACTCAACTACATGTATTTATACACTACATCAACCTTGGAATGATCATCAAGGTCAACATCACAATCATTAACCGTTGGAACAACCTCCAAGGTTAGTATTACACACATTTACAAAATATGTCATGACCTATTGCAACATTATGCAAAGGGAATGAAATGCAGATCACACCATGCCTTAGATGAGACTCAAACATGATCTTCCATGCCACAAAATGCTTCCTCAATCTTCCAGAGATCTCTATAATCACAAGGATTAACCAGGTCAGCTAAGATTGGTTACACACTACATTATCTAGGAACAATCTTCAAACACAATCTCAACTTATCAATGTAGAACAAAGTCTAGATAGGAACCTAATTAGGAGACATCCACAAGCATGCTATAATCATCAGGAGTAGCTGCACGAACCTCAGCCACTTTATCCATAGGAATCTTCTCACTTGAACACATGAACCTCACTGTCTTCAACTGTCATAAAAGGAAGATAGCTTGCAGACCACCAAACCACAAACCATTGCAACTATAGGCACTTATCATCATCCCAGACTTCCCTCTAGAATCTCAGTGCCAAATACTTTATTATAGAGGAATGCAGAGTAGAATACTTTCTTCCTATCCCAATTGAACTTACAAAAAAGGTAGGTTTCACTCTAGTCAACACAACTCACTCAAATCTTCATGTGGATGGGTCAAACCTAGAATGTAGCATCCTCAAACATACATCTAACTTACTTCCAATCCACTAACCATGATCTTCAAGTAGAAATAAATGTGGAGTAGAATAATGGACTATTGTTTAGCATACAACTCACTGTCTATCCTGCACTTCTTTGTAGCTCACTAGTTTCTTCCATAGGGGCTAATTTTCTCAATATCCTCAACATACAAGTCTTCTAAACAAGTAATAGAATAAGATATAGTTTACGCCAATGCCAACAAGAATATGTTGACATCCATGACAACACCAATTACGCACATACTTGCAACAATCTCCCCCTTTGTCATTGATGGCAACATATGATGTGAAAAATTGCAACAACCATCAAGACAAGATTCTCTCCCTTTCTCTTTACACACTTGCACTCTTAATTTTTCCAAAATTCTCCCCCTTTCTCTTACACATCTACACTCTAAGTTTTTCACATGACTTCTCTCCCCCTTTGACATCAATGGCAAAGGGCACATACATGCACTCATCTACTATGATCTAATCTCTCTTTTGAACTATCTGACTACTCCCCCTGAGAGGTAGCCCTAAAAGGTATCAATTTGGACCTCTGAACACTTCCAAACTGATGCACTATTGTGCATCTTAGTTTAGAGTAGGCAATGTGATAACCACTGACTTTTCTCTAAGATAATCAAAAGTATCCTTAGGCAGAGGCTTGGTAAAAATGTCTGCAATCTAATCCTAGTTAGAAACATACTCCAACTTCACTTCATTCTCTGTTACCTTTTCTCTCAGAAAATGATACCTAATAGATATGTGATTTGTCCTTGAATGCATCACTAGATTCTTTGATATGGTAATGGCACTTGTGTTATCACAAAAGATTACAATGGGATCTTCATACACAACTCTGATGTCCTTCAAAATCTACTTTATTCATAACACTTGAGTGCAACTGCATGCTACTACAATGTATTTTGCCTCTATAGTAGACAAGGATATTGAATCCTATTTCTTGCTCAACCAAGATACTAATCTTTTTCCCAAGAAGAATGTACCTCCACTTGTACTTTTTCTATCATCCACATCTCCGGCCCAATCTGCATCAGTATATGCACTAAGAGTAAAATCATAGTCCTTGGGGTACCACAGGCCATAATCCATTGTGCCTTTTAAATATCTTAGAATTCTCAACTGCCATCACACGAGATTCCTTGGGTTTTTCCTAAAATCTTGCCACAAGACACATTGCATGCATTATGTCAGGTCTACTTCCCTAGGAGATAACTTCACAATTTTCTTGACTTCAACAACCATCTTTGATTATTGCATGCACTGCTACACCCTTTTTCTTTTATTGCTCTGACTACTCCCTCTTAGGAGTACACATCAGATGTATCTATAACCTTCACATGCTATGACTTTTAGAGTAACATATCTTGTCTCAAACCTTCATACATGACTCTGTCTGCATGTTTTCTTCTATAGGCTTCCCTTATCATCAATTTAGTTGAAACAGTGTCTTCTTTAACCTGGCATTTAAGCAAGTAGTATTCATGTCTGACTTAAAGTCCTTATGTGCTACAAAGGCTAGAAACAACTTAATTGCCTCCATTTGTGTCACCAAAGAAACATTTTCCATTTGTGAGTACCTTTTACACATGGCCTTGCCTTATTTCTCACCCTTTTTCTATTCTCCCTTAATTTAATCTATGATCTGCGCATCTCCAATTCCTTTTCTTTACCAATGCACCTTTGCTCTTTTTAACCAAGAACTGGTCTTCAGTGTGGTACTTTTAAATCACATATAATGATCTTTAACTGTAGAAGCATACTGATCCAATCTCTATTACTTACTCTATATAATGCTCATGATTTAGTCATTTTGGGCTTCCAAACTAGAATACTTATTCACCTTGATCTATAGAATTCCTTTCAAGAAATCTATCATATAAATCATATCATATCTTTGTGCTGAATCTCAACACTAACTATCTAGCTAGGTGATTTAGAATTTTCAATATAGCTCCCCCTGAGCTAGAGCTTCTAGTTTACTTCCCAATGGAGGTATCTGCTCCAGAATATGGTGTAGACTCATCTCTAACCTTATTTACTTCTTTCTTGACCCATTCGTTGTTCATCTTCTTCTTGACTTTTTCCAGATCAACCTTTTCCACTAATTTCTTCAATTCTTCTTGGTTATCCTTCTTCATGTTCTTTCTTCTACAAAATCTTGCAATGTGTCTAGTCTTGTTGCAATTGAAGCACATAATATTTTTCTAACCATTGTTCCTTTCATTCATCCTTGACTTGCATAGGTTAGCTTTATGCCCAAATTTATTGCATATATAACAGTAGCTGTAGACACCCAAATTTGTCCATGTCTAGCAACACCTTGTTAAATCACTAATCCATTAGCTAATTAATTAAATAAATTTTATTTATTTAATTAAAATCCCATCTTAATCCCATTCTCATCCACTTAGCCAATTAATTAAATAAATTGTATTTATTTAATTAATTCCACATCATGTCTTATCTCATTTTATGCATTTATCCTGTTAATTAAATAAATTTTATTTATTTAATTAATTTCCAACTCATATCCTAACTAATTCAAATACTTTATTTGAATTAAGCCCTTATCATTTATCACATTTCAACACTTGTCCATTTCCCATTCATCATGTGTTGTAAGACAACTTTTATTCATATCCTTCACATGCACAACTAATTGGACCTAAATTTAGTAACTTTCAATCTTAGCCATTCACATAGCCTCTGAATCTCCACCGTTGATTGATCTTGGTTGAGTTCTATATAAACACCCTTTCATTCCATATGAGATAGGCCAGCAATCTAGTAATCCAGCAATCTAGTAATCCAGCAATCATATTGCACCTACATTATCATCTTGAGCATTTGAGCATTTGAGCTTTTATCATCCATCAATGGCAGCTTTCAGCTTTGTAATTGCTTATTGTTGAAGAAGCAGTCCACATCTCTCTCTCAAACAAGGAATCGCACGATCTAGGTGATGTTATGCTTGAATTGCATTATCCTTTGATTTCATTTAGATTAGATTCTTTGATGATGGTAGGGTTAGGGTTTCATGACTATGTCTGATCTTCCACACCTGACTTTCACCTATCACATTTTTGGCATGCCCGGTGGGACTCACGTCCCTGATTAACTTCATTTTTTGGAGTTGTTTCTTTGAAGATCAGATTTTGTAGGTGCTCGCAGAAAATTCCAGTCACTTTTGAACAAAAATCTGCCGCTTCCGAATTTCTGCGTCGCTTTTAAGCTGGAACAGGCCGCATTTTCTTCCCTAGATCGCCTTTGAACGAACAGTCGTCGCTTGAGGTAAAAGGCATCGCTTTTGATTTTAAAATGTTCGCTTGTTATGTCTGCGGCTGTTTGACAGTACTCATCGCTTTTGATCTAACAGCCACCGCTTATACACATAATCAGGTCGCTTTTGACATAACAGTGGCTGCCTTTGCATATATTAGCATCGCTTTTGATCCAATAGCACTCACCTTTACACTGATCTATGTCGCTTATGAGCTAATAGTGACCGCCTATGCAGGTTAGGGTTTAGCTTTTGTTTTGCAGATACAGGTCACTTTTGTCCTGCAACAGGTCACTTTTGGGTATATCAGGATTGCATATGACATGACAAAAGTCGCTTTTGAATTCATTGGTATCGCTTATGGACTGATAATGATCGCCTTCTAGATTAGGGTTTTGTTTGTCGGCTGTGTTTTTACAGATACTGTTCGTATTTCACCCTCAACCGATCGCTTCTGGCCAATCCGCGTCGCTTATGAGCTGACAGGTGTCGCATCCTGTGTTTTTCCGCGTCGCATATGATCTGCAGTATTTTGCCTCAGATATAATAGAGATCACTTTGGATCAACAGTGAATCACATCTGGTAAAGCTCTGTTGTTTTCAAATCTGTTTCAGTTCCAGTTTGATTTTTGGCTATTAATTGGGTATTTGCGCAGCATCTTATCGATTTGTCCAAGAAAGAAGGTTATCAAACTACTGACATATCTGTTGCAGGTTCGATCGGTCCAAGATTTGTGGTTTTTTTTCCACTAAATTAGGCATATTTGGGCTTGGTGCTTAAAATGAACTACTGTTTGCTTCGTGCTTGATTTATCTTTTTTGATTGCTTGCATGTGCCTGATTGTAACCCAAATTTAATGACAAAAGTATCCTCTCCCCTTGCCTATCAAACAGATCTTGGGTGTATGAGAACTTGTCATTATCTTTAGAGGGCCTGCCTTCCCAGTGTGAGAAGGGATACGACCCAAGCGGTAACGGGCTAAAGCCAAGTCCTTCCGAACCACTATATAAGAAAAGTGTTTGTGTCGAAAGCCACAAACAACGGGTGCAGTTGTGTTATACCAACAGCCAATCTCCCCCAAAACCCTCCAAGGCGCAACCCTTGGAGGCTGGGAGACTCCATAACGGAGAGTAGCGCTGCCGCACGTATAGCCACCTGAACGGATGCCCTTATTAGCAACTTTGTGTAGTAGCCAAAAACCTTCTATCTGTTGACGCAGAGGGCAAAACCCTTGAAGCGGCCCTGATTCATGCGATTCTTAGCCAAGGTAGCAGGGACAATCTAAAGGTTTGGAGAGGGTCAAGCCTTATAAGAATCCCAGATCTTGGTATGCGTGAGAAGTGTGTGCAAATGTAAGGAGGAGCCGGTGCTACCAAGATCCTGGAGCTACCCGCTTTGAATAGGCGTAGCTAGGGGATTCAACAAATACTGTCCTATCCTAGCCTAGGTTGTATCAGTTTGTGCTTGTTGTGAGTGTGAGTGACTGTTATCATTGTTTTCTTGCTGAAAAACTACAAAATCAGACCACTGTTACACAAACACAGTCGCTTTTGAACCTAAACTGCTCGTACAGACCACAGACATCACTTCTGAACTGTAGTGACTCACATATTGCCTGAACTGCGTCGCTTTTAAACAACAACTGCCCGCATATTGCCTAAACAGAGTCGCTTTTAAACCGCAGTTGATCGCCTTTTGATTGAACAGAATCGCTTTTGAACCATAGTTGATCGCCTAGTTCCTAAACCAAGTCGCATCTGAGTCATAACCCATCGCATATTGTCTGAGCTAGATCACTTTAAAGCCGCAGTTATTCACCTGATTCCTGAACAAGCTCACCTCTGAACCACAGACTGTCGCCTTTAGGGATATCTGGGTCGCCTCTGATCAACAGAAAATTGCCTTTGAACCAACAGTCATCGCCTCTGGCATAGCATTCGCTTCTGGTTAGCACTGTCATTTGTCTGTCAAAACTAAACCAAGTCACATCTTAGCTATCATTAATTGCCTTTAGCATCCTTTTAGTCGCCTTTAAGCTATCATCAGTCGCCTGTAGCTAAAATCCCTGCAAATCTCAGTGCATCAGCTGAATTAGCCTCAGGACCAGCTTGCTTGAGTCTCAAACATCAGCTTTCAGACTTCTCTTTGATCAACAACAAATACCTGGACTTTGTCTCCTATTTTGAGCTTATCAATCAATCACAACTCATGACCTTTTCTGTCTTTTGAGACCCCAACCAGCAAATCAGACATCAACCCAATCATTTCAATCAGCAAACAACCTTCAGTTTTAGCTTTAGCCAACAAACATCCTTCAGCTTTAGCTTCAGCAAACAATCTCCTTTAGCTTTAGCTCCAACAAACATCAACAGCAAACAATCTTTCCCTTGAGTGATCAAGCTACCTCTAGGGACAACCAACAACAACAACTCAGCCAACCAAGCAAACTAGCAAAACCAGCAAACCAAAACAACAACCAATCAACCAACTATCATCTTTTGGGTCTCAAAACTTTGACAAGCTTAACTTCATCATCAACATCATGCCTCAAACTAGGAGTCAATATCGAGCTGAAATAGAAGCCAAATTGAAAGCTGCAATGGATGCCAAATTGCAAACTGAGATGAAACAATTCACGACACCTCTTAAGGACGCAACTCAATTCACAACTGGTATGCCTTCTCATATGTTTATACCTCAAGGGTACACTAGGGGCGAATCATCTTCACAACAAATGCAACCTCCACCATCCTTGGAAACTTTCGAAGAACAATCTCAAGACGACTCATCAGAATTCCAAGATACCTATCTATGGGACCAAGTTGAGAAGCTCATGATATCTGAGCCTGATCGCTGTTTTCTCCAACTTGCTCGCATGGGTGCTAAACTACCTAAAGACTTTGATATATCCACTATTAGAGAGCAAGATCCCAACACTACTGCTGTTGTTGCAAATAGACCATCTACTATAGTCACATCATCTTCTATTACCTCGCAAACACCATCCTCATTGCCTATTGTTGCTTCATTTGAGTTACCACGATCAGAGCATACTTTAGAACCATTGATAGTGCCCACCAATGTGCTCCCTCTCATGTCACAAAATCTCAACATTCCACCTTTTCATGTCCCTCAACATATCTCTCCTTCTACCATGACTGTTTCCATGCCTCAAGTAACACAAGCTGTCCATGCAACACAAGCGCAAACACTTCGAGCATCACAAGCCACTCCCATATCTTATGGTGTGCATACCTTTCAAACCATTGCAACAACACATGTTGTCCATGCTTCACACCCATTGCAATCTACCACATCTCATATACCAACTGCTAATTCCTCCATGTTATCCTATAATCCCAATGTTAGTCTCATTGACATGAGTGATCCCCTCATTTCTCAAGCCAATCCAAACAATAAGATCGCTTATGTTGATCAGCTTACATCCATGTTGTCCTCTTCTTCCAATCCTTCACACACCATCAATCCATCTTATGCTACCCAAGGCTTCTCTAATATCACCCAACACATGACATATACCAATCCTCATATTGTCCGAAATACCAATCCCAATGTTCATCCTTCTATCGTCTCTACCAATCCCTCCGTCACTTACCATGTCATGAATTCAATCCCAACTTCCCAACCATCTGCTACTATCAATCCAACATCCACTTCTCATGTGATGCACACCCACTTGCCACTTGTGTCTCAAGGCTAGCAATCCAGCGATCCAGCAATCTAGTAATCCAGCAATCATATAGCACCTACATTATCATCTTGAGCATTTGAGCATTTGAGCTTTTATCATCCATCAATGGCAGCTTTCAGCTTTGTAATTGCTTATTGTTGAAGAAGCAGTCCACATCTCTCTCTCAAACAAGGAATCGCACGGTCTAGGTGATGTTATGCTTGAATTGCATTATCCTTTGATTTCATTTAGGTTAGATTCCTTGAAGATGGTAGGGTTAGGGTTTCATGACTATGTCTGATCTTCCACACCTGACTTTCACCTATCACATTTTTGGATATATCTTCACATGTTTGGATATATCTTGACATACCTTCTTTCCAAACCAAGTCCTATCCATTAACCATTTATTCATCTCATTCAAACCAATCCATCATCTCATCCCTTGGTCATGAATTTTGTCATGTAAAAATCCTACGCATTACCACCTAGAATGGGGGCATGTTGTTCCTATGTGACATAGCCTTTGAAGATCACATCCTAGCTCCCTTATGATCCATCCACTATGGCATATCCTTATCATAAGCTTTCCATCTTATAGCTTATCCCCATCCATTTATCATGAGCTTTCCACTATAGCCTACCTATCCATTTATCATGAGGCATGCATCCATCCCTTATATGGCCTATCCTCTTATCTATCCATCCAACTCTCATGAACCTTCCATCCCATCCAACTATCACCAGCCTTTCATCTTATCCACTATCATCCATCCTTTTATCCATCCTACATCCATCCTTGCACCTAGACTTGGTTTTCCCTTGTCATTGGTATTTCGCACAACAGCTACCTAAATTGTAAATCCATAGCTATTCCAAAACATTTAAAAATCCAAAAAAATCAAAATATGTCGAAAAATCCAAAAAATCAAATATCCAACAAAAAATCCAAGCAATAAAACCAATCACATCATCCAAAACAATCCACTCTAGCATCCAATCAAAATCAAATCCTTATCATCATCAATTCCTCCTATCAATAACATTCATTCATCCATTTCAATCAATCACCTCTTCCAATCATATCAATCAAATCAATCTAAGCAATGATCTTAAATCCAAGTCACATTAATCCATATCAGGCAAGCTAATCAATCAAGGCACATTATCCAATCAAATCAACAAGTTTTTGATCCTAATCTTGTCATGAGCCCAATCAATCATCATCAATGGGAAAAGTCATTGCTGATCAATTAGCTGCAGCACCTATCACAGACATTCAGCCAATATACCCAGAATTCCCTGATGAAGGATTGTTTAATTTCAGCTCTCCAGCACGATGGCAGCTATACTTTGATGGATCATACACTCAACACAGATCTGGAGCAGGTATCTTGTTTGTCACTCCCCAAGGAGACTGCATACCTAAATCATACAGAATAGCATTCCCATGTACCAATAACATAGCAGAGTATGAAGCTTTAATAACAGGTTTGCGCATGGCAGTACAATGGGCTATCAAACAGTTACGAGTCTTTGGCAATTCTCGGCTAGTTATCAAACAGGTCTTAGATGAATATCAAACAAAAGATGAGAAGCTTCTTCCATACAAGCTAATGGTGGATGATTTCAAGCAATATTTTGAGGACATTACCTTCGAGCAATTCCAAGACTACAAAACAGAGCAGCAGACGCCATGGCTATGATTGGATCTCTTTTAGACATGCCATCTAACACCCATAAATGTGAATTCTTGGTCGAACAGCTTTTGATCCCAGCATTTGAAGTTCCACAGTCTGAGCTCATATGTGAGATTGTTGGTCCCAACTCGTTGTGGTACAAAGATATATACGAGTATCTCCGTAATCACACCTTGCCTCTTCAACTATCCAACACCTAGCGTAAAACTTTTATCCGTCGAGCCTCTCGTTACACTATCTTAGGAGACACCCTTTATCGCCGGAGTCTTGATGGTATCCTTCTTAGATGTCTTGACTCCGAGGAAGCAAAAACGGCCTTACGTGAAGTACATGAAGGTGTCTGCGGTTCGCATTCCGCTGGCCCTGGCCTTGTTAAGAAACTTCTGCGAGCAGGATACTATTGGCCAACTATGGAAAAAGATGCCCAACAATTTACAAAGCAATGTTTACAATGTCAGAAACATGGAGATCTAATACATGCACCAGCACATGAGCTTCAGCCTATTGTCACTCCATGGCCTTTTTCGCAATGGGGACTTGATCTTGTGGGTAAAATCCATCCTACTTCATCAAATGGTCATAAGTTTATTATCACTGCCACTGAGTATTTCACGAAGTGGGTAGAAGCCATACCAATGACCTACATCACAGGTAAACAAATAGCTAAATTCATCTTACATTACATCATCTGCCATTATGGAGTTCCTCAAGCTATTGTCACAGACAATGGCCGGCCTTTCAAGAACCAAGAGGTTAGAGATCTTTGCAATAAGTTCCATATTCAACATAGGTTCTCTACGCCTTATTATCCTCAGAGCAATGGTCAAGCTGAAGCCTCTAATAAGACAATCATCAAGATCCTTAAAAAGACTGTTAATGAAGCTGGTCGAGATTGGCATCTACAACTGCATCCTGCTTTATGGGCATATAGAACAAGTGTCAGAACTCCTACTGGCGCCACACCCTATGCTCTCGTCTATGGCACTGAAGCTATTTTGCCTATCGAGGTTGAGATCCCCTCTTTGCGCATATCCTTGCAACATACTATCTCAGATGAAGAATATCGAGTGTCCCGACTCCATGATCTTGAGCTCTTAGATGAACGTCGCCTTACAACACTGAACCATCTTCAAGTCTATCAAAACCGGCTATGCAGCAACTACAACAAAAAGATCATAAAACGTAGATTTTAGGTTGGCGACCTTGTCCTTAAAGAAAACCAAAGGAATCAATAGCATCGAGAGAAACAGGGCAAGTTTGAACCAAATTGGCTTGGTCCTTTCATTATCACAGCAGTCTATGGATTCGGTGCATACACTTTGTCAACACCTGAAGGCATTCCCTTGGATGAACCCGTCAACAGCGTTCATCTCAAGAAGTTTTATCCATGAATCTCAGCTATCCCCCAGAAAATCAAAAAAATAAAAAAAAATAATAAAAAAAATCCAAAAAATAAATAAATAAATAAATAAATATATAAAAAAATAAAAATAAAAACATCCAATAAATAATCCATCCTCTGGTGAAAACCTGGTAAACAGGTGCCCTGGATAAGTACCATAGTGAAAACCTGGCAAATAGGTGCTATGTGTAGTGACCAGCTTCCCTCATTTGTTTGGTTCGTTTGATCATTTTCCCCACTGCATCTTGTATCAGCCATGCTCATAAGCCCTATCGCAATCTCACACATAGCCTTTCATCTTCATCCTTTGTCAATGCTAGCTGTCATACTTGAGACATTGTCGTGATATCTATATCTTTTGGCACCTTAGCATCTTGGCTACATCTTTTCTGCATTGTCGCTTCTGCATAATAAACCTCATCCCGCACTGGGGGCATTTGTTGAGTCTTATTTGGAAGTGGATCCTGTTCTCTCTAGCTCATAACACATCAAACAACTCAGCTTACAACATAGCACACCTTATCAACTTTAGCCATGGCACATGTCCACCGACAAATATGACCTAACGACTTGCAACCAGGACTCATACCTTCGCAATCCATCCACATTCATCCAACAATCGCAACAAACATCACTTGATCAATCATCCAATTGATTAGCCACATCAATAAGAACTACATCTAGCTCTATCGTTGATGCCTTGATCCCGTGGATACAGGGTATGTAGGCAATCTGAGATGCGAAGGAAGCACTCTGATTCAGGCTAAGACGATAGCCCCATTCATCAGTCATCTGTCATCTTTTCTTCCTTCAATCTCTCAGCTCACATTCTTCTATCTTTCATCACTTACATCATCAATAAAACCCAGAACTACATATTCATCATGTCTCATCTTCATCGTAAATGTGCTTTGATCTCGTGGATACAGGGTATGTAGGCAGTCTGGAATACGAAGGAAGTTTCCAGTACTCAAGCACAGATGATCCTCCCCATCTTCTTCATATTCATGCATCATCCATCTTCTTCTCTTTGATCAGCTCAAACAGGAAGCAATCCATATGTCTATTGCAAGCTCCAGCACTTTAACCAATCAAAGGTAAGCCAGAAGCTATTTGTCCGCATGCCTTAAGCCAACATTTGCTATAGCCATTTATCAACAACTTTAGCCTTCAACAGGATGTAGCTTTCCTCTTAACAAGACGCCAGCTTAATCTATCCAAGAGCACCCAAATTTGGCAAGAGAACGTGACGACAGTATCTTTTGTTTTATCTTTTGATTTATCTTTTGTCCCTTTTCTATACCTAATCAAGACTGCCTTGATCTATTTATATCTTGGTATGTTGCGATGAAGTAAGGACTGGGGCATGGTCATATAGCTTTCGTATGCCGTGTTTGCGGGTTGATCTTATTTTCTTCCTATGCGTCTTGGTATCTTGTACGTGTTGGGATTAGCATCTTACATATCAATATCTCTAGCATCTGAGAAGCTAAACAGTCTCTTATGCATTGGAGACTAGACTAACTCCGTACATATAACCAGCAAGTTATCATTATGTGTAGTGGAGATAAGCTCAAACCATTGTTTGTAGCGTCAAAGTCCAACACTAGCTGTTATTCATATCTTGTGCATGTTGGCTCCACATCTTGACCACATGCGTTCAGACAAGATTGTAACATGCTAGTTACGCATTGGATACCTTGACACCTTGGTTTCTTATGCCCTGGTGCATAATATCCATATGCTATATCAAATATAAGGACTGCATTTCTTTTCATTTTGAGCAAATTACTTGAAAGCTGCCCATCATCATCCTATCTTATTCATTTTATCTATCCATTCGTTCCCTCATCCTCAGCCAAGATCAATTATCTCCGTCATCCTTTGTCCATATTCCCGCTCCTGCAAAACAAGTGTTAGCCATACATAAGTCCATATCTTTTTCTTTACCATCTACCTATATGCATACATCTATTCATATCATTACCTTTTACATATTCAAACATTTTCTATTCCATTACCATTTGCATAAACATCCATCCATAATCCATATATAATCCATACACATAACATGCATAGCCATCATAATATCAACATCACAACCATTATAACATCATATAGATCGCCAAAACTGCCATATATATATATACATGTGTGTCAAAATACAAGTGTCTACAATACAAGCTGAGCCCTGAAAAGAATGAATGTACAACAATGGCTCTAGGCCTCATCATGACACAATGTCAACAAGGTATGCCCTAGTGACTACTGCCAGCTCCCTCGCCCTGACCACCACCACCAACAGGTCCTGTACCTGGTCCCTCATCTCTCGGTGGCCCCATCAGTGAAGCTACTGATCGAGATCCACCTGACCTCCGCGAGCTCGAAGCCCCTGACCTGCTCCTGAAGCTAGGCTGTCTCTGCTCTGCCGGCACAGCTCCATAATATAAGCCTCTATAATACTCAGCCTCACCCTGCACTCTCTGAAGCTCAGCCTGTACCGCTGTCAGCTGTGTGGCTAAGTACATGGTAGCTCCATCAGTCCCCAAGGCAGCCACTGCTCTATCTCGCTCACTAGTCATCCCCTGCAGCTGCTGCACTGCCCTATCTCTCTCAGCTCGCAGACCATCTCTCTCTGCTCTCATAGCCTGCTCCTGCTGTACTGCAGTATCTCGCTCAAGCCTCATCATCTGCTCATGCTGCCTAGCTGTATCCCTCTCTCCTGTAACTCTAGCGAGAGCACCGTCATCCTGTCTGTCTCCTCTCTGAGCTCCCAACTGTAGCTGAGCCTGATAAGTCTGTGCCTGTGCTCTAGCATGCCGCAGACTAATCACGGCCTAATGCCTATCCATCTCCACTCTCCTCAACCTCATCTGTGCCCGCTGCCTCCATCTCCTCTCCTCTCTGATCCGTCTCCGCAGCTGCTAAATACCCACATCATCTCCTACTCCGATCTGTGCCTGTGGCTGTGCTAATATAGCAGGCTGACCTGGCACCTGCCCTGGTATCTGTATCCCTGGCGCAGCTGGCACTACTGCCTGTGCTGGTGGAGCCCGTCGTCATCACCTCCGCACTGATCTCTCCATCCCAATCTCTCCAATCTCTCCATCTCGTGTCAACCGAGTCGGCCTAGCTGTCGCCCAGTGTGCATCATACTCTGGCAATGTACCTGGATCTGCAGGACCCTGTCTCCACTGCCATGCTACTGGCTGCAATCCATCTCTCTCTGCCAAAGCTGTGTCCACCACAACCTCTGGACCCCAATCAAATACCTCCTGCCTCGTCCTCCCAAAAACAGCATCCCCTATAGGTACTGCCTGTGTCTCTCCGAACTGTCTCAGGGCTCTCTCGGGCAAATAACACTCTATAATGTACACGCCGCGTCCAAAAGTGTACCTTGCCTGTCTAGCATAGGCAAGCTCGGCATCCTCCTCCTCCCACTGCTCACATCCTAGCCATGGCCTCCATACAAATCTGTCTATCTCATCTAATCTCTGCTGCCAGTATACCACCCCTCGGCGCTGTCGATAAGTCAACGCTCCTCTATACATCCATGCAAATGGCTCTCCTGCTGCTCTAGCAACCCATCCCTCTGGTCTCATCACCGCAATGTGCTCATATGCCCATACATGCAAAACTGTCACTCCTGCTAACATACTGGCTCCAAACATGTACGCACAATCATGCAGGTAATGATAGAGCTGCCCCAACACGCACTCTGCCCATGCATATCTCGTGCCATAGGAGAACATGCCCTCCATCACTGTCCCCCATCCTACAGGAAAACCTCTGGCTCTCCTATCACCTACTAGCCATCTAATGATAGCCACTACCACCCGCTGTAATCTGTCGCAGAGCTCCTCCATCCTCCCCATCGGTATCTCTGAACCCTCTGCTTCGATGTCTGGTGTCCCAAACAATCTCCTGAATGCAGCTGGGCCCATCTCCGGATCATAATCTACATGATCCCCATCTATCAGAATCCTCAAGATCCGGAACACATCCTCTAAGGTGATGGTCGCCTCTCCTGTCGGTAAAAAGAATGAACTGTGCTCGCTCATCCATCGCTCCACCATCGTAGTCATCAGCCCTCGATGTGCCTGAACTGGCTCTAATCGTGATACATGCTCTAAGCTTAGGATCTCCAACACCAGTAGCTCCTCTGCATCCAACCGTCTCACCAGCGGCAAATCTCTTGGATGGGGCTCCTGTGATAGCAATGGCGGTAGTACATCCTGCATCCTCCATTTACCCTTGTCAGCCCATTCCGTTAGCCATTCATTTCAAAATTTGCCTATCTATTTGCTATTTTATCCTCCACCTACTATAGGCGGTTCATTTTACCACATGCGACCTTTTCCTGCTCACTAGCGACCCCCTTTACCACATGCGCCTCTGTTTTGACCAAACGCGAGCTCTTTTACATTATGCGCTTACTGTTTCACTAAAGGCGAGCTCTACTTCTATAAGCGCTGATCCTTGCTTTCTAGGCGTGCTATATGCTATATGCGGTCTTCTTTTTCCTAAAAGTGAGCTCTTTTACTAAATGCGCCTCTATTATCCTTATAAGCGAGCCCAATCACTATATGTGCTTGTTCTAGCCTTAGACGCGAGTCATTTACCTTATGCGCGCTGTTTCTAGGCGTAAGCAAGCTCTATTACCCTATGCGACTGCTATTTGATTATAAGCGACTAGTTTTCACCTATACGCGCATTTCAACTGTGTTTTTCCCGCCGACAGGATGCGACCTCATTTCCATAAGCGACCTACCCGCGCCTATAAGCAACCTGAACTACTCTAAGCGATCTCTATTCCTATATAAGCGACCTCAATGAGCCATGTCCTAAACTAGTCGCTTCTGGTGACGTGTGTGAATTAATTACGCTTTTAGCCTATTAAATGCACGCTTTTGGGAAAAGTTTTGAAATATACCGGTGCGCCTGCTCCCTCTGGTCGTCCATGTGTCCTCACTCGCTCCGCACGATGATCTCTGCGTGGAATAACCATCCTGCTAGCTCTGCCACTCTCACTCTCAGGAGCTCTGGATTTCTCTAAGTTTCTAAGCACAAATGAGCCTATTTGCCCTTGAAGCACCTACTTATAGCCCTTCTCCAAACCCTAATTCTTCTATGCCACAGCCTATTTTCTTCCATGCAACCCCCCTTTCCTTCGCGTCTGCCCTCTTCTCTGCCTTTTCTTCTATCGAGAGCCAACCCAGCCCTTCCTGGTTTGCCTAGCTTACCTCTCGAGGGGGCATCACCTGCCAGTTACACTGGGGCATAACTTGTTTATCGAACGCATCTCACATCTTCTTTGACACAACGTTCTATCGAACATTGTATCAAAGAGGGGCAAAATGTAGACACCCAAATTTGTCCATGTCTAGCAACACCTTGTTAAATCACTAATCCATTAGCTAATTAATTAAATAAATTTTATTTATTTAATTAAAATCCCATCTTAATCCCATTCTCATCCACTTAGCCAATTAATTAAATAAATTGTATTTATTTAATTAATTCCACATCATGTCTTATCTCATTTTATGCATTTATCCTGTTAATTAAATAAATTTTATTTATTTAATTAATTTCCAACTCATATCCTAACTAATTCAAATACTTTATTTGAATTAAGCCCTCATCATTTATCACATTTCAACACTTGTCCATTTCCCATTCATCATGTGTTGTAAGACAACTTTTATTCATATCCTTCACATGCACAACTAATTAGACCTAAATTTAGTAACTTTCAATCTTAGCCATTCACATAGCCTCTGAATCTCCACCGTTGATTGATCTTGGTTGAGTTCTATATAAACACCCTTTCATTCCATATGAGATAGGCCAGCAATCCAGCGATCCAGCAATCTAGTAATCCAGCAATCATATAGCACCTACATTATCATCTTGAGCATTTGAGCATTTGAGCTTTTATCATCCATCAATGGCAGCTTTCAGCTTTGTAATTGCTTATTGTTGAAGAAGCAGTCCACATCTCTCTCTCAAACAAGGAATCGCATGGTCTAGGTGATGTTATGCTTGAATTGCATTATCCTTTGATTTCATTTAGGTTAGATTCCTTGAAGATGGTAGGGTTAGGGTTTCATGACTATGTCTGATCTTCCACACCTGACTTTCACCTATCACAGTAGCCACTGAAGGATTCAATTGTTCTAATCTTGCCATAGCCTTTTCTCACTTGACTTTTACATTCATTTGCCCTGTGTCCCATTTTGTGACAAGCATAACATCTAATGGCATTATGACTAGAGGGTGATGGGATATTTTGATTTTTCCTATTTCTACACCAATTAGCCTTGTGACCAAATTTGTTACATAAATTGTAGTAACCATTAAAAGAGGAATACATTTGAGCATTTTTCTACCTAATTGATGGTCTTCTGCTTCTTTGCTTTTGAAACTATCTAATTTTGTCCTCTTCCTGACTTGTATTGAATCCTTTTTCTTTCCCAAATTTTATGCCTACTTTGTCATCATCATTTTTCTATTTTGCCATTGACCTGTCATATGTGGCAGCATTCATACTGAATTGATCTCTTTTTTAGATTAGCTTTTAAGTCTTCAACTTCCTCTTCAAGCTTTACATAGACTTCAGTTTTGTCTTTCAGATAGTTCTCAATTTTTGTCTTTTCTTCATTGTTCTCTTTTAGAGTTTGCTGTAACTACCTAATTTGCTTTCTTAAATCTTCTTTCAAATCCATATCTTCATCTATAGTTCTTGAGTTATATTTGTCAATGCTAGAAATTAGGCACATATTCACTTGATTCATAGTATCTTTATGATATTCCACAACCCTTTTTATGGTCTGGGAGCCTTCTTGTTCTTCAACTTACAAACCCTTATTTGTTGAGACTGAATTCTCTTGGATGTTTTCAATGACTTTAACATTTGTACTTTCAATGATCCTTCCCAATCTATTTTTGTAACACTGGTAGGCTTTGGTCCAAGATGAGTATCCAAGAAAATCCCTTCCTCATACTTGGCATTGTCTTTTTCCATTCTAATGAGGCATTTTCTCCCAAAATTTTTTGAAATATTTTACAATGGGTATTGATCCACACCATAGCTCAGCAGGAATCTTTCCTTCTTTAGTTATTATCTAAACTCTATTTAGAGTATAAATAGTGGTTTGAATTGCCTCCTTCCAAAATATATCTAGTAGATTTTCTTCTTCCATTATTAATTTTGCATTCTCCTGAATAGTTCTCCTTGCTTCTTCCATTATCTTATTTTTTGCAGAGTTGTTTTTCTATCCCATTGGTTTCACAAAATATATTGAAATCATTGGAGATAAGTTCTTCTTCTTTTCCAATTCTCAAGCCTTTGATGTTCATGCTTAGCTCATTTTCGAGGGTTTCTTTAAAATTTTTGAGTGCCTCCAAAATCTCTAATTTATCTTTTAAAAAACCAACCCAAGTCATTCTAGAAAAGTCATCAATAGAAAACATAAAGTACCTTTGACCATGGAGGCTTGGTATTCTTGTAGGACCACAAAAGTTTTAATGAATTACTTCCAATCATTCAGTGGAGGATCCTTCTTTATCTTTCCATGCTTTTCTTGATAATCTTTGACATTTCCTGCAACTGATGTTTCTTGAGAAATCAATCTTTGGTAGGTCCTTTACAATATGAACTGAGTTTGTTAAATCATCAAGATTTGTATGGCAAAGTATTCTATGCCAAACCCAGCTTTTATTGGTCTAAGATGTGTATCCAAGAAGGTCACTTTTTTCTAAGATGATAGAGGTTCTTTTCAGTTCTTTTTGTAATTGCTATTGTAGCTACAGATTTTTCTTTGATTTCAAGAGAGTCATTCTCAAATACAAACTTGAGTCCCTTCCTGCATAACTGTCTGATGCTTAAGAGGTTTTGTTTCAACCTTTTACATAAAGAATATCTTCAGAAATATGTTTGTTGCCTAAATTTGTCAATCCGATTCCATAGACTTCAATAGTGCAGTCATCTCCGAACCTCACTAGCCCTTCATTGTAATCTTCCAAACTCACAAACTTACTTATGTCACTAGTCATATGGTTTGAGCAACTACTATATACACCTAAAAATGACATGACTCTATCCAAATAAATATTCTTAATATTTATTTAGGTCTAATTCCTCAATCAATCAATCAATAAATAAATTTATTTATTTGATTCATATTCCTCTAAGTTAATTAAATATCAAAATATTTAATTACCTCTTTTAAAGTCAAAATTAAATAAAATCCTATATTTAATTTAATTCTTCCAAACAATTAAATAATTCTTAAATTATTTAACTAAGTCATTTATTCCTCCAAATTTAAATAAATTAATCAAGTTTATTTAAATCCTCCTAATCTCTAAAAATAAAATATAATAAAAAATTTTATTTATTCTTCTATCTTGCACAAACAGTTAAATAAATTTATTTATTTAATTTGCTTTCTTATCTTCCAAAATCTTCTAAAATTAAATAATTTATTATTTAATTTCTTCTAAAATCATGCAAAAGCAAAAGTTGAGTTAATTGATTTAAAACAACATTGTTTTTATCAACAACTCTTAAATTAGAATAAATCATTCTAATTTGTGAAAGCAAATCTTATCTTTGTCATGAAAGCAATTAACTCAAATAAAACATCTTTTTGAGTGACACTTGTCTTCTTTTTATTTGTGCACATCCTCTCAAGTGTTCTATACCGTTGATCTTCTTATTTTTTCTATATCATTGATCTTCTCTCTCACAACTCTATAAATATAGCCTTATTCTTCCATTTCTATAATCCAAGCTTTCAGTAAAATTACTGTGCAGAATTAATAGCGCACCTTTGGCACCCAAATCCATCCATTGCTTGCGATCACCATCATATTGTATTTGAAGCTCATCTTCATTACAAGAAGTATCACTTCCATCTCTCCATTGTCATCTTGAAGAACAAAGCAAAGAAGTGTGCTTCCTGAGGGCTCTATTCATCATACAAAGATCGATCAAGATTAGACGAACAATGGAAGCTGTGAGGTAACAAGGTTTGCAAAGCTCTTTTTGTCTTTATTTGTTTAATCTTTGTTATTTGCAATTTCTATTGATTTTATTGGATTTCTTTGATGTCATTGATATTCATTCCATATTTTCCAATAACATTTTTGGCACCCACAATGGGGCCTTGCCCTAAATCTAACCAAATATTGAGTTTTTCTATGCAAGGTTCTATACATAGGTTCATTCTACACATTTGAGTAGTCCCAACACACATCTGACCATTGTTTCGGTGCATATAATCTTTCAATGCATCCATCCTTAGAAGTTGCGCTTTTGACCCTTGTTTCAGTGCATACAATCTTTTGATGCATCTATCCTTGGGAGCTGTGCATCTGACCTCTAATATGGCACATATAGTGGTTCTATGCATATATTATTTCTTCTTGTGTGTTTGACCTTTGTCTCGGTGCATTTAAAATTTTGCACTTCTGAGCTCTATTTCTACGCATTCAGGCTCTAAAGCTATGCATCTATTCTAAACAGTGATTTTATGATTTCTTATGGTTTTTGCTAATGCTAACACTTGTCTTGTAGGATTGTTCTTTGATCTACTTGCAGGATTAAGAGCTAGATAGTCATCTAGTTGCATTTGTTAATACACATCATAGGTTTAATTAAACAAGGAAAGTAAATGGATGTGCATGCAAATCTCATGTAGTTCTAACTAGGAAGGATTGTAATTTGATATTGTTGCATCAACAAATTGAATATAGTCCCAATTCTAGGAGGATAAAATTGAACCATTTCTACCTTGTTTTCAAAGTTAACAAAATCATGTGTGTGTGGCTAAATAGCTTAAATCACTTAGTTTTTTTTTCCATTTTAAATAGGGGAAAAGAACTACTATCTTTTGTGTCTTTGGAATGATACTAGGCCTATGCTCTCCTCTATCTTGGGTGACCAGAATACCAGACATATCATTTTGCATGTGTTAAACCTTTAGAGGGGCCTGCCCTTGGATATCCTTCCATCCAAGTGGGAATGACCCTAAGTGGTAACAAGCTAAATTTAAGCCCTACCAAGCCACTATAAATAAATTGTGTTTAGACCAAAAGCTTCAAACAATGAGTGAAGTTGTGTTATACCAATAGCCAACCTCTCCCCAAACCCTCCAAGGTGTAACCCTTGTAGGCTAGGAGATTCCTATTGATGATTGTTTTTACACATTCATAACAAAAGTTAAAATTCATAAATGAACCTAACTGTCTTGAAAGATATGGAGAAATCAATTAAGATTACTCAATCCCAAGTTTCCGTATGGTCAGGTCTTGACCTGTTGGACAGTTCAGTAGGTTACTATGAAGTTGTAATATGTAAGGGGCCTTACGTGATTTGATTACTTACTAGACTCTATTTATGCAAATTGTCACAAATATCAATATATTATCTATCTCTTTGCACAAATCTGTTACTGTATATCAAAGCTTTGAATGATTTATGTTAAAACATGCTTTTCCTTTCAAATATGTATAAAGATTGTCAAATATCAACTCAATTGATCTCAATTCTTTCAAATGTTAGACAACCTCCTTTAGATTTCTACATTTTAGCTAATTATTTCAAAGTTTGGGAAAAGTTAGAGAAAATTCAAATTTAACACCACTTGCTATAGGATCTAAATGCTCTGTTATGCACATGGTAAGGATTATAGCAAATTTAATTAAATCAACAGACTAAATCATTAATTTCAAGAGAAACTGTTTCAAATATAAAGAAGAGCTGGAAGACACTCAGAAAATAGACGTAGACTTCCAGATTCATTTATATTCAAAACACATAGCCATATATGGTTTACAATGTAGGTATGACTCTTAGCTTCATTAATCAAATTCACAAAAACTTACAATGCTTTACAAATACAGTAAGAAAGCTAGACATTTCCATGCATTCCTTAATGCAGACACAGGCGACCTCCTCTAAACTAAAATACTTCTTCTCTTCAAAGTTTCAAAACAAATTACAATTTCTATGCTAGCTTCTACAAATCCATGTGTAAATAATATACATGTAGCAAGGCCTCTTATATAGAATTTGAACTTTCAAATTGTTACGGCTATAACTTTCATCTACGGCTGAGATCCTTTTATTTTTTATCAATGGTGTATCCTTATTTCTAACCATCTGCCAAAATATCTATTTGGCATCTTTTATTTCCCTCAAAGGATGCCTTTGGAATCTTGTACAACATAAGATTCCCCCCTTTCCTTACTTACTTCTCTTGCCAAGTCTCTTTATTTGACTTCTTTTCAAAAGCCTTTACACTTGCTTGCTTTTCACTTTTTCAAATATTTTTTGAAATTGACAATTACACCTTCCACAAAGGTACGGTCCCCTTCTGGACTCTTTGTCAAAATATACTCTTGCATCACAACTCCCTCCTTCAACCTCTTTTCCTTGTTCTCTGAGCCCTCTCTTCTCTTCTGGTATTTCTTCATTTTACCTTGCTCTTCCATCAATGTATCAATCATCTGCTTGCTAAGATTGGCATCAAGATTTTCTATGCAGGGTGTAAATATGGCATTGCACTCTGTCAATGCCCTTTCTAAGTTATACATTGGCACTTCCATACACTCATGTTGTAGTAATCTCTCTATTATCCTCTTATGTATCTTGATCATTTCATCTACCTTTTCTTCTAAATTTTGTATGACTACTGCACATTTCCTAAGGTTATCTTCCTCAAACCTAAGCTCTAATATTATTTGTGGCACTTGATTTGCCAATGTGATAGTAAGTGCTCCTTCATTAATCAATTCTTCTTCTCTTTCTTCCACTTCTGTCAACTATTCAATTTCAGACCTGCATCCTTCTTTTCTATTTTGACATTTATGTGTAAGCATCAGACATTTATTCTTTTCTTCTGCACTTATTTTCCAACTGCTTACAGCTTGCCTTATTATTTGTTCCCCTTCTTGCATGAAATCATTAAACCATTCATCAAAAATATTATCCTTTAGTCTCTTATTTTTCATGTCTTTTATTTCATCTTTTGACACTATTGCTACACTATCAAGCAATTCTAGAATTGGGGCACTGGGATCAAATATCCCTTTAATAAGTTGTTGAAGTTGGACAATGTGTCCCTTCAAGTAATCCTTTTGTCTTTGTCTTTCCTTAGCATTTTTGTTGTCACCTGGTGCATGTCTTCCCATTCATTAATATGTTGTTCTCTTGTGTTATCCCCAAGGTCTAAATTCAATATTTTATATTCCTCCAAAGTTATTTCTCCTTTTTGCCTCTCTTTCTGTGGAATTGCTAGGTTCAGCATTATGGATCCATCTGGACCTCTCTTTATAGCTGACATTGTCCTAGCTCTCCTCTTTTCTTTCCTTGGAGTATTACCACCTATCAAGCTCTTAATGTCTATTGGTACTAATTGTACCTCTTTATCCTTCTTTCTTATTTTCTTTTCTAACCATGTAGGGACTTCCTTTGTACCTTCTGCAACTTTATCTTCATCAATCACCTCTTCATGAGGTTTCTCTATTTCAACTTCTTCTTGTTGTTGTTCTTGTTGTTCTTCTTCTTGTTCTTGTTGTTGTTCTTGTTGCTATTGTTGCTAAAGTGGTTCTTGTTCTGTGGGATTATTTAGCTATTCTTTTGATTCCACCTCTTCTTCTTCTTCTTCTTTTTTAGTATCCCCTCCAGCATCACTCTCCTTTTCATGATCTTCTCCTTCTGTTGATCCTTTCTCTTGATCATCTTCTACATGTTTATCAGGTTCATTCTCATCCATTTTTTCTTCTATCTTTGTACCTTCAAGCTTCTTAATATCTTCTTCCACCTTATCTATACTTCCTGTCTGTACTTGTTCTAGATGTACTAGTGAACTGGCCTTTACCTCATCCTCTTTTACTTCTTCTTCTTGCTCTTGCATATCTTCTATATTTTTCTCTTCCTCACCTTGTTCACCATACATATTCAACATGTTTAAAGCATCAACACCTAAGGTATCTTGTTTTGTTTCATCTTCTGTTGAAGCAGGTGTTTTTGTAATCATTTCTCCCAGTATCTTCTCCTTTTCAGCCTCCTCAATTTTATGTGCTTCTTCCTGCACATCCTTAATAATTTTAGGTGGCACCAAAGTACCAAAGGGATCTACTGATCCTACTTCCTCTTGTACTTTGTCTTCTTCATGTTCAATGCCATGCTCAATTCCTATTTCAGCTTGATTACTTGGTCCTTCTTCCTCGCTCAGAAAATCACTAGAATCTTCTTCTATGTCAATTTCTTTGCCTTTGTACATTACTCTTTCTTCACTATCACTGCTCTCAATATTCACAGTTTCCACTGTTTGTTGAGCCTTGTGAACATTTGATTCCTTTTGTATTTCTTCAGCCAATTCTGCTTTCACTTTCCTAAATACTTGTCTTCGTTGTAAAGATGTGGAGGCACCAAGTACATTGGTCAATTTTGTACCTACCTTTTGTACTCCAATTACACCACTTGGTTCAGACGTTTCATCCTTAGACAAACTTATTGGAATTGCCCTTTTGATTGGTTGTCCTGCTACTTCCTTTGCAGCCTATGCCTCTTTTGCACTTATTTCATGACTTATGGATTTTGCATCAACAAAAGTATCTGATGCCATGGCTATTGTTATGCCCAAAGCATATGGATCCATTAATGTAGCATTCTTATCCTTTTCCACAATCTTAGCCTCTACAATTTTTCTTTTCTTTTCATAAAAACAATGTAGGTCCTCAGTAGGTTCCACCTTTCTTTTCCTCCCTTTCTTTGGGTAAGTGACCTCTTTGCCTTTAGCTTTGAGTTCTTCAATTATATTCTTCAGCCATGTTTTTGAAAATAATATTATTGGTTCAGATACTTCATCCAGAGATGTGTTCCATGGTTTTGACCAATCAAGCTCTGTAATAGGAGCCATTCTTGCTATTGCATAGCTGTGATGTAACAATCTGTCATCATCCTGAACCTCTGGAGGCACATATATATTCCTAATAGATTTCATCTGCTCAATAGTCAATCTTTTGTGAGCTCTTTTTCTTACTTCCCTATCATTTTTGCAATCAAACCAGAAATCCTCAATATGTATCAGATGTTTATAGCTTTTATTCACAAAGTTTTGGATCCTATGGAAAGGATCAAATCTCCTAGTTAAATCAAATTATTGAAAACCATAAAACCTCAACTCATATTCTGAATACCCTGCAACTTCCTCGCTATAGCATGAATACCTGCTAATAGCCTAAGGCAATCTCACATTTCCCCTATTACTAAATTTCCTTTTGTACATTCTGAACACGTTCAATTTCTGCCTTGAAAACTCCAAAACAATTAACTTATCAGATGGATACATCGACAACATAAATGGTTTCCCTTCAAAGCCCTCAGTCCTTATGTATGTAAAATGTTCAAATTGTATAAACCAAGAACTGTGCAATCCAATTGCATTTTCTGCATCCCTAGATAACCTCTTGTCATGTTCCTCTCTTAATATTCTTACTAGGTATGTATAAAAAATGTCATTAACCAAAGCAAAATTCTTTAAGGCATTTTCTTCTTATAGGATAGGGTAATGTTCATACACCAACTTTTTATTAGGACCATTTCCCAGGATACCTACCCTTTCTATTCCATGAATGTAAGGCCTAATTTCTGTAGCATAGGAGTATAATACATAAGAAGATAGATAAAATGGCAAGCTTTTTTGTTGTCTCTACATGGCTTGTCTCCAAATAGCAGTACTAATTGCCTTGGCCCAATGTATTTGTCCTTGATCCTTTTCCCCTATTCTTATGAATTCTATGATAGTGAACATCCAAGGTTCACATTTAGTACCATCTCTTAATCCAACTAATCTACTCAACATAGTGATCATTAAGTAAATTTCTTCTTTAAAGCATATCCTCATCAAATTCTAAGGGTACCCTGGCTACATCCTTAGGTTTGTTCTCTGGGTTATACCAATTGCAAAATATTTTATTCTTGCATTCTCCTTCATTTGTGTAAAAATTCTCATTATACTAATCAATGTCAATATCCCTCATTTTCTCATTAATCTCTAACCCAAATGTTTTGGCAATACCCTCTGTGGTTAGATCAACAATTAGTCTGTCATGCAACATGACCTTCCTTGTAGTGGGATCATATAAAATTATACAGTCCAACCATAAATCCTTGGCTTCCATTGCCAGTGGGAAACTACAGCTCTGTACAATCCACTTTGCCAGATACGCTTCATATCAGGAGAAGCATCAGCAGCAGTGATTTTCTTTAATACATCTTCTGCATCATAGTTTCCAATGTTCATGTCTATGCCCATTCCACTTGTATTGATCAGCGATGGATAACCCCTATGCAACGTCAACTCTTCTTTCTCCACCCCCTTTTGGGGTTTGCTTTCCTTTTTCACCTCTTCCCTTAGATCTTTCTTCTATTTTGGGGCCATCCTATAGAAACATGATTCTTTTAACCTTCGTTTCAATTTCTGGTTTAGGGTTTTTACTATGAATTTCTACTTTTACTATTTTTCCCTAATTCATTTTTCCCTTTCCATTTTAATCCCTAAATTCATTAAGCTCTATTTAGCTAATTAACAATTAATATAGTAATTTGCAAAAAATGCATACATTTCAATGAAATTACTGAAATTAATAGTATTCTAACAACTAAAAATAAATGGTGTTTTAGATAAATACCTACTTTCCATGACCATTTACCCGTTAACTTACTTTTACCATTTTCACCTTTATCCAACTACTGTAACTCTTTTCACCTCTGGTAAATTCTGCTCATTCACTTCAACAGCTCTTTTTCTATAATTTTTCACTCTCAGCAGTATATTCAAAAACAAAATAACGTTAAAATTGCCCTAACCCTCGTTAAATTTCACTTTGTTTGAGTGTTGAATTTGCATTAATTACAACAATTAATGCACTACGCTCTCGGCCTTTATTACAGTGTTTATGTTTTTCAAACTTTTTACTGTTAGCTTAATTCAACATGCATACCTTTTCCTTTGTATATTTCCTTGTATGTTTCTTTTGTATATTTTTGTTGTATCTCTAAACATACAATCATTTTATGCATACCATCAACTAACACTCTTACCTTTTTTTTCTTTTCCATACACCTTTGTATCCTTTGTTTTGTATATCGCACTTGTATATTCTATTGTATAAGTGCACATACAAACCCCATATACATTCATTTCCTTACCCTTTTTCTCTCCATGATGTCTTTGTTTCTTTGTATCTCGGCATTGTATATCATAAACATACAAATGCCAAAACATACAAAGAATTTACCATTTTTAACTTTCATGACAAATCCGCTTTGTATCTCTGCCTTGCATCTTTTAAATGTACAACTGCTTGTATATTGCAAAATATACATGGTTATTATACAAGCAAACATGTACATATAATGGGGTCCACCTTACCTCTCAATAGTGTCTTTCCGCGATGCTGTTACTTCTTATTGAACTTTTGGACTTCAAACTGTTATAAATCGTATTGAATTTACCTTTGCATCCACAATATATATAAAACATTGTATATTTCGCCCTGTACATTCCGAAACATACAAAGACCAAAACATACAAGAGTTTAACTTTATTCCATAAAGATTTCAGTTTCGGTTTGTATAAAGTGTAATGTATATTGGCATTGTATATAAGAAATATACAAAGTATAATATACATCAACTTAACTACCTTTGATAACTCTTCGGTTCCATGGCTTATATAAATCAATGCATCCTGCAATATACACTAAATCCTGATGCATTAATTATATCGTATTTTACTTTTCTCTCAATTCTGCATTGTATGTAATGCAATGCATACTTCCCAATACATACATACCAAGCCCCAAATATACAACCTTTATTCCATATTTCATACCTTTTCAGTTCCGCTTTGTATATAAAACTTTGTATATAACCAAACATATACAAAATGCAAAACATACAACGAATATGTCAATTTTAATATCTTCTCAGATCCGTGCTATGTATAACTCATTGTATATTTACTTTGTATGTCTTTCATTTGCCAAATATACAACCCAAAATATCCATAATGGATTTCATCGTTTATTCGTTCCAATTTTGACTGTTTTCAGGCTCGACTTGTATATTAAGATAAAATGATTAGCAACAAATGTATACAAGTATAACACCATACCAAAACCTGATAACCTCATTTTTGCGACTAACACAAAAATCATGATATACAAATGCATTTGTATATGAAATGACTTTGTATATACAAATAACTTTGTAAATACAAACACAAACCCTCTAATTGTACATTTACCCAAAATGCATATAACTTGCAAAATATAGAGAATTTTGAGATGGTTCAAAAAGCAACCCTTATTCATTTTTCACAAAGAATTCACCCATACTGTGCACTGATACTCAATGTTATTTTTTTCTATTTTCACCAAGGTTTTTACTTTTAGTTACCCTTTTCCCTTTACCACCAAGTAGACCCACACACAGAAGCAACCAAAAACCAACTACAACAGGGGTCCTCATTTTGCTAAGAAGTAAAATGGGGCATGTTGTGAGCATCACAACAACTAGCAACCAAATAAAACAATTAAATTAAAACCATTAAAGAAAATAAAATGAAATAAATTCATAATTTCCAACTATCTTTTCTACACATCATTATCTAACTTGAAACCTAATGTACTCAATAAGGCGCATGAATTTTCATTTTCAGTTTAAGTGGGTGCTCGTGATTAATTATCCTCATCTTGAAAATTAGTTGAACAAACCAGTGACTGACATTAGACTACCTAGTTGATGTCATTCCCTCATAGCTAACTAGATAGAGCCTTGCTGCCAGTAGGTGTCTATAGCCCCAACAAGGTTATCATTACAATTCTCCTAAGTAGAGCCCCATTGCCATCAAGCATCTATAGCCCCAGTAGATTTACTTAGATGACTTAACCTAGATTTCAGTAAAATCTATTTTATTTATTTATTTATATTTTATATTTTGTACTTGACAGATATTTCATAAGATATTTCAGTTGTAACATCATGATGCAAGGAACAGTCACTTGCTAAAATTAAGCTGAGAATTGTAATGGTAGGAAGGATGACCTCTGATTTTTCACCTAATATCTATACTGGTAGGTTCAACAAACCCAAGGATTTTAGGTGTGTCATTGTGAGAACTTTCCTTGAATACTCAACCCATTCTTATTGAATACAAAATTTCACAAGTTAACTAACTTTCTACATTCATGACAGTCACAACAAATTATGCACAGATTTCAAATAATTCACCTGAATGTTCTAAATTTTATATTGTTTTTAGTGGTTGTTAGTCTGCTCCTGTATACTCTAAAATAGAACAAACATCCCTGCTACAGCAACACAACACACAAACCAAAATAACACAAACAAAACCAAAACAAGAAAAACAAACAAACAAACCAACAAAACAAACAAAACTAGCAAAACTGTACATTATTCACATTATGATACAACAGACCAACTATCACCTTAAGCCTGAAAGTAATGTTTCAAGTGTTGGCCATTAACTGGTAATCGCACATCTTCTCTAGTCAAAGTCTTAAGCTTGAAAGTGTTGTCTCCAATTATTTCTGACACTTGTAATGGACCTAACCATAACTTGTCAAATTTTCCATGATTTCCTTTTTTCTCATGTGCTTTGTCCCAGCACAGCACCAAGTTTGAGATTCTAAATGTTTTGACTCTTGCCCTTTTGTCAAACCATCTCTTTACCACTACCTGATGTTTAGCAAACTTTTCAATGGCTTGATCCCTTTTCTCATCTAATTCCAATAGTTGGATTATTCTGGCTTCTCTGTGATCATCAAATCCTAAGTATTCATTAGCAAACTTCCAAACTGGAATTCTTAAATTAACTAGAAGTATGGGATCAACCCCATAAACTAAGTGATATGGTGCATTGCCTAAAGCTAATTTAACCCTGGTCCTATCTACCCACAACGCATATTTTAGTAAGGTATTCCATTCTCTGGGGTTCTTTTCAATAAGCTTTTTGATTATATCTAATAAAATCTTATTTGTTGAGTCAGCTAACCCATTCCCCTGAGGATAATAGTTCGAAGAAAACTTTAAAACAATTCCATGTTCAAATGCCCATTTAGAAAATTTTAAAGAAGAAAATGCAGGGCCATTGTCACATACCAGCAAATAAGGAGCCCCAAACTTGGTTATGATGTTCTCTTCGAGGAATTTGATGACTACCTTAGTAGTAGAGAATTTACAACATGTGGCTTCAGTCCACCTTGTACAGTAATCAGTCATTGTTAGTATAAATTTGTGTCCTGTAGATGATGGAGGATTTATGACTCCAATGAAATCTAAGCCCCACTATGCAAATGGCTTAGACTCAATGACTGGTTGCAATGGATTGGCCTAATTTCTCCCTTTATCTGTTGTAGTCTAACAGATGTGGAAACTTCTAATGTGATTCTCTGTATCTTTAAACATAGTAGGCCAATAGTAGTTTGCCCTCAATATTTTATGCATTGTGGCTAAATGGGAACCATGAGTAATTCCATACTTATCATGCAGGTCTAGCAATACCTTATCAGTTTCATCTTTATTTAGACATCTTAAATATATTCCTTCATGGTTCTTCTTGTATAGAAGGCCTCCTTATACCATGTATTTTTGTGCTTTGACCTTTAAATCCCTTCTTTGTGAAGATTTCATCTTGCTTTGATATTTTCCTAATATTAGAAATGTGTTCAAATCGTCATACCACCCTGATGTCTCATTAGTATTCAATACATATTACTATTTTACCAAATTTGGGTCTGTATTGGCTATGGTTTGCACTAGATCTTGTCCTCTAACTAAATTCATAGGAATGATTTCCATGTCAAATTCTTGTAAAGGTGTGATCCACTTAGCTCTTTTCTCTCCAGGTTCATTTTGCATCAGCAACATCTTCACTACTGCATCTGGTACTATAGCCTTAACCTGACTGCGTAAGATTTAATGTTTGAACTTTTTTACTACTCGTACCAGTGCAAATGCTTATCTTTCTGTATCCAAGTATTTTAACTATGCATCTTTCAGAGGTGCACTCATAAATTCTATTGGCTTCTCTTCATCATTTTCTCCTTTTTGTGTCAAAGTAACTGCAATAGAATGTGTGGATGCAAATGAATAAATATAGAATGGCTTTACATAATCTGGACTTGCCAATATAGGAGCTTCAAAAATTACCCCCTTGATATCTTCAAATGCATCTTTTGCTACCGGTGTCCATTCTATATCTGCATCTTTCTTCAACATGGTGTTTAATGGTTGCACAATCTCTACAAACCCTATAATGAACTTCCTGACAAAGTTAATTTTACCAAAAAATGATTTTAATTCCTTCTTAGTGTTTGGTAATTGCAATTTCTTGATTCCTTCTATTCTATCAGGATCAATAGATATCCCATTCTCAGAAATGACATGTCCTAATAGTTTTCCTTCTGTTACTCCAAATACACATTTCTTAGGGTTTAACAAAATTCCATACCTTTCACATCTCTTGAGGACTCTTCTCAGATCTTCAGCATGGGTGGACGCATCTTTAGAATAAATGGTTAAATCATCCATATAAATTACAATGCACTTACCTGTCAATCCATGGAATGCAATATCCATGGCTCTCTAAAAAGTGGCACCTACATTTATTAGTCCAAATGAATCTACCATACAATTGTGTATGTTCTTTCCACATAGTCTAATGGTTAACAAGAAAGGAGGAGCATCTTTCTTATCTGTGTGCATTACAACATTGGTGTTGGATGGCTGCTCATCTTTCTTACCTTTTTCCTTGGACTGTGTATCCTTACTAGGAGCATTTACTTCAGTAGAAACCTCACCTATCCTAGGTGCATCCAATGATTTAATAAAAGCATTTCTAACCCCTGGAGTTTTCAACAATTCAAACAAAGGTATACTGACCTTAATTTTCTTTATTTCTTCTGACAAATAACTCATCAATCTCATCATCTCTATAGTCTCTATTTTATTTGTTTGAACCTTCTGTGTTACTATCCCATTATTTGCATTATAATTGGCTTTCAGTATAGCAAGGTTATTTCTAGCATTTTGGTCTAGAGGTGTATTGAAATTATTAGGAGTAGAAGTGGTGAAAGGTCCTGCTGCCCTAGGGTTATTTCTTAGGTTGTAAGTATGATTCTTACTCGACCGTTGGAAAGCTTGCACTTCCTTTGTCTCATACAACACCTCATTTTTAGTTTCAAATGGAAACTGAAAAGCATTTAGTACTAAGGTTGTCTCAGGATATAGATTTTCACAACAATATGGTTCATCCTCTAATAATTGGTCATCTTCCTCTTCTCTGAATGTGAAAGTTTCTAAGACTAGAGCAGTATCATACCCTGAGGGTACTATTTCATTGCCTTTGGAAACTAAGAACTCAGAAGGAGGATCATGTACATCCACATTAAAAATACTTACTGCTAGATGAAACTGAGGATAGTCTAATTCAGCATGGGCACTAGTATTATGGATTCTACACCAATTCTTCAGTGCTACATTGGCCATTTGAATCCTAGATGTTTGCTTCATATCTTGGTTATCCACATTCTCAAATGGAGAAGCTGAAGTACCATTATTAGGCCCTGTGTTCTAGGTTTTAGGTGGCCTAGGCTGATTTGATTCCTATTATTGTTATTCCAGGCTTTGTTATCTATAGCTAGTCCTTTATATTGCATATGTTGCCCCTGATTATGACTTTGATGTTGACTGTGATTTTGACCCTAATTAGGACCTTGACCCTGATTATAACCCTAATTTTGATTTTGGTTATGGTTGGGGTTGTAATTATGGTTCTGACTCTGATTATAGTTCTGATTATATCCCTAGTTATTTCTACCGTAGAAATTCTCATTTCTTAATTGTGTCATCTTAGTGGTCAATCTTCTTAGATGTGCAGTGATTTCTTTGATATCTTCCCTTTCCTCTTGTGCTTTTGCTATAAATGTATCCTGAGGTGGTTGGAAGAATGATTAGCCATTATTCTAATTAAAATTGGCAGTATTACCAGTGTAAGGTACTATAGCCTGAATTGGAGTAGGGTTATACACAGGTGTGTATGTAGGGACTGGATTTAGCATTGGAGTATTCTGTGCAGGAACTCCATTCCAAGGTTGTACTTGATTTTGCACTCCAAGATTTCCTCCATTGAGGAATGGATTATAAGTTGTCTGCCTCATTTCCTGATTTACAGAGGCTACCTCTTTGTAGGCTTTGGATATTGTGTCTATGTTAGGCTTTCTCTTAACAAACATGGCCATTAATGGATCTAAAGCAACATAATACATAGCTAACAATGTATCTAGAACTACTGTGTATGGTGCTACCAACCTAGAAGATGCCTTTTGAAACCTATCATTGAAGTTATCAATTAGTTTCCCTTCACCTCTTTTGATTGTGGCCAATTTATGATATAAGATAGAAGGATCTACTAGTCCCCTAAATCTAGACAGAAATGCTTCTTCCATAAATGTCTAGGAAGAAATGTAGCCATTAGGTAAATTCACATACCAGTTAGATGCTTGTTCATTGAAAGTGTAAGGAAATAATCTGCACACAACATCCTCATGTTCCAGTCTAGCTCTAAAGCATGCTTCCTTAAATATCCTAATATGATCTTCTAGATCTTGATGTAACTAGTATTTAGGACATATATTCTCAGGGTTCTTTGGCATATCATGATAATCCACAAAATATATGGGAGAGTTGACATTGAAATAAGCCATTGTAGGTACCTGTGCTTGACTTGGACCTGCAGGAATACCTAGATTTATAGGTGGACTTGGATTTTTGGGAGGACTGGGACTTCTAGGAGGACTAGGACCTTTGGGAGGACCTAAACCAAGATTTAAGAATCTATATGAAGAACTGTCAGGACTTACAATATTGTGGATGTTAAAAGGTGATCCAGGAGGTGTTCCAAATGAACTTCCTGTATTTGATATTTTAGGATTCCACACTAAAGGACTTTTACTTTGTCTCCTATTAGGTAATTGCACAAATACGTCTTCTAAATTGGATCTAGACCTGGTCACTCTACTACTGTTATGAGCCAGCTTTACTTAAATTCAACCTTAACTCCAATCAGGCCCTCCTTCTAGCACCAAAAACTATTGATAGTTGTTGTGATGCTCACAACATGCCCCATTTTACTTCTTAGAAAAATAAGGACCCCTACTGTAGCTGCTTTTTGGTTGCTTCTGTGTGTGGATTTGCTTGGTGGTAAAGGGAAAAGGGTAACTGAAAGTACAAACCTTGGTGAAAATAGAAAAAAAATAACATTGACTACCAGTGCACAGTATGGGTGAATTCTTTGTGAAAAATGAATAAGGGTTTCTTTTTGAACCATCTCAAAATTCTCTGTATTTTGCAAATTATATGCATTTTGGGTAAATGTACAATCAGAGGGTTTGTGTTTGTATATACAAAGTCATTTCATATACAAATACATTTGTATATCATGATTTTTGTGTTAGTCACAAAAATTAGGTTATCGGGTTTTGGTATGGTGTTATACTTGTATACATTTGTTGTTAATTGTTTTATCTTAATATACAAGTTGGGCCTAAAAACAGTCAAAATTAGAATGATTAAACGTTGAAATCCGCTATGGATATTTTGGGTTGTATATTTGGCAAATGAAAGACATACAAAGTAAATATACAATGAGTTATACATAGCGTGGATCTGAGAAGATATTAAAATTGACATATTCATTGTATGTTTTGCATTTTGTATATGTTTGGTTATATACAAAGTTTTATATACAAAGCGGAACTAAAAAGGTATGAAATATGGAACAAAGGTTGTATATTTGGGGCTTTGTATGTATGTATTAGGAAGTACACATTGCATTACATACAACACGGAATTGAGAGAAAAGTAAAATATGATATAATTAATGCATCGGGATTTAGTGTATATTGCATGATGCATTGATTTATACAAGCCACGGAACCGAAGAGTTATCAAAGGTAGTTGAGTTGATGTATATTGTGCTTTGTATATTTCTTATATACAACACCAATATACATTACACTTTATACAAATCGGAACCAAAATCTTTATGGAATAAAGTTAAACTATTGTATGTTTTGGTCTTTATATGTTTCGGAATGTATAGGATGAAATATACAATGTTTTATATACATTGCGGATGTGAAGGTAAATGCAATATGATTTATAACAGTTTGAATTCTGAAAGTTTAATAAGAAGTAAAAGCATCGCAAAAAGACACTATTGAGAGGTAAGGTGGACCCCACTATATGTACATGTTTGCTTGTATAATAACCATGTATATTTTACGATATACAAGCAGTTGTACATTTAAAAGATGCAAGGCAGAGATACAAAGCGGATTTGTCACGGAAGTTAAAAATAGTAAATTCTTTGTATGTTTTAGCATTTGTATGTTTATGATATATAATGCCAAGATACAAAGAAACAAAGACATCGCAGAGAGAAAAAGGGTAAGGAAATGAATGTATATGGGGTTTGTATGTGCGCTTATACAATAGAATATACAAGTGCGATATACAAAATAGAGGATACAAAGGTGTACGGAAAAGAAAAAAAGGTAAGAGCATTAGTTGATGGTATGCATAAAATGATTGTATGTTTAGAGATACAATGAAAATATACAAAAGAAACATACAAGGAAATATACAAAGGAAATGGTATGCATGTTGAATTAAGCTAATGGTAAAAAGTTTGAAAAACATAAACACTGTAATAAAGGCCTAGAGCGTAGCGCATTAATTGTTGTAATTAATGCAAATTCAACGCTCAAACAAAGTGAAATTTAACAAGGGTTAGGGAAATTTTAATGTTATTTTGCTTTCAAATATAATGCTAACTGAAAAAATTGCAGAAAAAGAGTTGTTGCAGTGAATGAGCAGAATTTACCAAAGGCAAAAGGAGTTACAGTAGCTGGATAAAGGTGAAAATGGTAAAAGTAAATCAACGGGTAAACGGTCATGAAAAGCAGGTATTTATCTAAAACACTATTTATTTTCAGTTCTTAGAATACTATTAATTTCAGTAATTTCATTGAAACATATGCATTTTTGTAAATTACTGTTTTAATTGCTAATTATCTAAATAGAGCTTAATGAATTTAGGGATTAAAATGGAAAGGGAAAAATGAATTAGGGAAAAATAGTAAAAGTAGAAATTCATGGTAAAAACCCTAAACCAGAAATTGAAATGAAGGTTAAAAGAATCATGTTTGTACAGGATGGCCCCAAAATAGAAGAAAGATCCAGGGGAAGAGGTGAAAAAGGAAAGAAAGCCTCGGAAGGAGGTGGAGAAAGAAGAGTTGACGTTGCATAGGGGTTATCCATCGCTGATCAGTACACGTGGAATGGGCACAGACACGAGCATTGGAAACTATGATGCAGAAGATGTATTAAAGAAAATCACTGCTGATGCTTCTCCTGATATGAAGCCTATCTAGCAAAGTGGACTGTATAGAGCTACAGGTTTCCCACTGGCAATGGTAGCCAAGGATTTATGTTTGGACTGTATAATTTTATATGATCCCACTACAAGGAAGGTCATGCTGCACGATAGACTAATTGCTGATCTAACCACAAAGGGTATTGCCAAAACATTTCGGTTAGAGATTAATGAGAAAATGAGGGATATTGACATTGATCAATATAATGAGAATTTTTACACAAATGAAGGAGAATGCAAGAATAAAATATTTCACAACTGGTATAACCCAAAGAACAAACCTAAGGCTATAGCCAGGGTACCTAAGAGTTTGATGAGGATATGCTTTAAAGAAGAAATTTACTTAATGATCACTATGTTGAGTAGATTAGTTGGATTAAGAGATGGTACTAAATGTGAACCTTGGATGTTCACTATAATAGAATTCATAAGAACAGGGGAAAAGGATCAAGGACAAATACATTGGGCCAAGGCAATTAGTACTGCTATTTGGAGACAAGCCATGTAGAGACAATAGAAAAGCTTGCCATTTTATCTATCTTCTTATGTATTATACTCTTGTGCTGCAGAAATCAGGCCTTACATTCATGGAATAGAAAGGGTAGGTACCCTAGGAAATGGTCCTAATAAAAAGTTGGTGTATGAACATTACCCTGTCCTATAGGAAGAAAATGCCTTAAAGAATTTTGCTTTGGTTAATGACATTTTTTATACATACCTGGTAAGAATATTAAGAGAGGAACATGACAAGAGGTTATCTAGGGATGCAGAAAATGCAATTGGATTGCACAGTTCTTGGTTTATACAATTTGAACATTTTACATACATAAGGACTGAGGGCTTTGAAGGGAAACCATTTGTGTTGCCGAGGTATCCATCTGATAAGTTAATTGTTTTGGAGTTTTCAAGGTAGAATTTGAACGTGTTCAGAATATACAAAAGGAAATTCAATAATAGGGGAAATGTGAGATTGCCTTGGGCTATTGGCAGGTATTCATGCTATAGCAAGGAAGTTGTAGGGTATTTAGAATAGGAGTTGAGGTTTTATGGTTTTCAAGAATTTGATTTAACCAGGAGATTTGATCCTTTCCACAGGATCCAAAACTTTGCGAATAAAAGCTATAAACATCTGATACATATTGAGGATTTCTAGTCTAACTACAAAAATGACAGGGAAGTAAGAAAAAGATCTCACAAAAGATTGACTATTGAGCAGATGAAATCTATTAGGAATATATACGTGCCTCCAGAGGTTCAGGATGATGACAGATTGTTACATCACAGCTATGTCTTAGCAAGAATGGCTCCTATTACAGAGCCTGATTGGTCAAAACCATGGAACACATCTTTTGATGAAGTATCTGAACCAATAATATTATTTTCAAAAATATGGCTGAAGGATAGAATTGAAGAACTCAAATCTAAAGGCAAAGAGGTCACTTACCCAAAGAAAGGGAGGAAAAGAAAGGTGGAACCTACTAAGGACCTACAATGTTTTTATGAAAAGAAAAGAAAAATTGTAGAGGCTAAGATTGTGGAAAAGGATAAGAATGCTACATTAATGGATCCATATGCTTTGGGCATAACAATAGCCCTGGCATCAAATACTTTTGTTGATGCAAAATCCATAAGTCATGAAATAAGTGCAGAAGAGGCACATGCTGCAAAGGAAGTAGCAGGACAACCAATCAAAAGGGCAATTCCAATAAGTTTGTCTAAGGGTGAAATGTCTAAACCAAGTGGTGTGATTGGAGCACAAAAGGTAGGTGCAAAATTGACCAATGTACTTGGTGCCTCCACATCTTTAGAACTAGGACAAGCATTTAGGAAAGTGAAAGTAGAATTGGCTGAAGAAATACAAAAGGAATCAGATGTTCACAAGGCTCAACAAACAGTGGAAACTGTGAATATTGAGAGCAGTGATAGTGAAGAAAGAGTCATGTATAAAGGCAAAGAAATTGACATAGAAGAAGATTCTAGTGATTTTCTGAGTGAGGAAGGACCAAGTAATCAAGCTGACATAGGAATTGAGCTTGGCATGGAACATGAAGAAGACAAAGTACAAAAGGAAGTAGGATCAGTAGATCCGTTTGGTACTTTGGTGCCACTTGAAATAATTAAGGATGTGCAGGAAGAAGCACATAAAATTGAGGAGGCTGAAAAGGAGAAGATACTAGGAGAAATGATTACAGAAACACCTACTTCAGTAGAAGAGGAAACAAAAGAAGATACCTTAGGTGTTGATGCTTTAAACATGTTGAATATGTATGGTGAACAAGGTGAGGAAGAGAAAAATATAGAAGATATGCAAGAGCAAGAAGAAGAAGTAAAAGAGGATGAGGTAAAGGCCAGTTCACCAGTACATCAAGAACAAGTATAGACAGGAAGTATAGATAAGGTGGAAGAAGAAATTAAGAAACCTGAAGATACAGAGATAGAAGAAAAAATGGATGAGAATGAACCTGATAAATAGGCAGAAGATGATCAAGAGAAAGGATCAACAGAAGGAGAAGATCATGAAAAGGAGAGTGATGCTGGAGGGGATACTAAAAAATAAGAAGAAGAAGAAGAGGTGGAATCAAAAGAATAGCTAAATAATCCCACAAAGCAAGAACCACTTTAGCAACAACAGTAACAAGAAGAACAACAAGAACAAGAAGAAGAAGAACAAGAGCAATAGCAGGAACAACAACAACAGGAAGAAGTTGAAATAGAGAAAATTCATGAAGTGGTGATTGATGAAGATAAAGTTGTAGAAGGTACAAAGGAAGTCCCTACATGGTTAGACAAGGAAATAAGAAAGAAGGATAAAGAGGTACAATTAGTATCAATAGACATTAAGAGCTTGATAGGTGGTAATACTCCAAGGAAAGAAAAGAGGAGAGCTAGGACAATGTCAGCTATAAAGAGAGGTCCAGATGGATCCAGAATGCTGAACCTAGCAATTCCACAAAAAGAGAAGCAAAATGGAGAAATAACTTTGGAGGAATATAAAATATTGAATTTAGACCTTGGGCATAGAACAAGAGAACAACATTTTAATGAATGGGAAGACATGCACCAGGTGACAACAGAAATACTGAGGAAAGACAAAGACAAATAGGATTACTTGAAGGGACACATTGTCCAACTTCAATAACTTATATTAAAGGGATATTTGATCCTAGTGCCCCAATTCTGGAATTGCCTGATAGTGTAGCAATAGTGTCAAAAGATGTAATAAAAGACATGAAAAATAAGAGACTAAAGGCTAATATTTTTGATGAATGGTTTAATGATTTCATGCAAGAAGGGGAACCAACAATAAGGCAAGCTGTAAGCAGTTGGAAAATAAGTGTAGAAGAAAAGAATAAATGTCTGATGCTTACACATAAATGCCAAAATAGAAAACAAGGATGCAGGTCTGAAATTGAATAGTTGAGAGAAGTGGAAGAAAGAGTAGAAGAATTGATTAATGAAGGAGCACTTACTGTAACATTGGCAAATCAAGTGCCACAAATAATATTAGAGCTCAGGTTTGAGGAAGATAACCTCAGGAAATGTGCAGCAATCATATAGAATTTAGAAGAAAAGGCAGATGAAATGATCAAGATACGTAAGAGGATAACAGAGAGATTACTGCAACATGAGTGTATGGAAGTGCCAGTGTATAACTTAGGAAGGGCATTGATAGAGTTTAATGCCATATTTGCACCCTGCATAGAAAATCCTGATGCTAATCTTAGCAAGCAAATGATTGATACATTGACGGAAGAGTGAGGTAAAATAAAGAAATACCAAAAGAGAAGAGAGGGCTCAGAGAAAAAGGAAAAGAGGTGGAAGGAGGGAGTTGCGATTTAAGAGTATATTTTGACAAAGAGTCCAGGAGGGGACCATACCTTTGTGGAAGGAGTAATTGGCTATTTCAAAAAATATTTGAAAAAGTTAAAAGCGAGCAAGTGTAAAGGCTTTTGAAAAGAAGTCAAATAAAGAGACTTGGCGGGAGAAGTAAATAAGGAAAGGGGGGAATCTTATGTTGTAAAAGATTCCAAAGGCATCCTTTGAGGGAAAGAAAAGATACCAAATAGATATTTTGGTAGATGGTTAGAAATAAGGATACACCGTTGATCAGAAATAAAAGGACCTCAGCCGTAGATGAAAGTTATAGCCATAGCAATTTGAAAGTTTAAATTCTATATAAGGGGCCTTGCTACATGTACATTATTTACACAGGGATTTGTAGAAGCTAGCATAGAAATTTTAATTTGTTCTGAAACTTTGAATAGAAGAAGTATTTTAGTTTAGAGGAGGTCACCTATGTCTACATTAAGGAACGCATGGAAATGTCCATCTTTCTTACTGTATCTGTAAAGCCTTGTAAGTTTTTTTGAATTTGATTAATGAAGCTAAGAGTCATACCTACATTGTAAACCATATATGGCTATGTGTTTTGAATATAAATGAATTTGGAAGTCTGCATCTATTTTCTGAGTGTCTTCTAGCTCTTCTTTATATTTGAAACAGTTTCTTTTAAAGCTCACAATCTTGAATGCTTGTTTGTGAAAATATTCAAGACATTTGAATTTAATGATTTAGTTTGTTGATTTAATTGAACTTGCTACAATCCTTACCATGTGCATAACAGAGTATTTAGATCCTGTAGCAAGTGGTGTTAAATTTGAATTTTCTCTAACTTTTCCCAAGCTTTGAAATAATTAGCTGAAACACAGAAATCTAAAGGAGGTTGTCTAACATTTTAAAGAATTGAGATCAATTAAGTTGATATTTGACAATCTTTATACATATTTGAAAGGAAAAGCATGTGTTTTAACATAAATCATTCAAAGCTTTGATATACAGTAACAGATTTGTGCAAAAAGATAGATAATATGTTGATATTTGTGACAATATGCATAAATAGAGTCTAGTAAGTAATCAAATCACCTTAAATCACGTAAGGCCCCTTACATATTATAGCTTCATAGTAACCTACTAAACTATCCAACAGGTCAAGACCTAACCATACGGAAACTTAGGATTGAGTAATCTTAATTGATTTCTCCATATCTTTCAAGATAGTTAGGTTCATTTATGAATTTTAACTTTTGTTATGAATGTGTAAAAACAATCATCAACAACTCCATAATGGAGAGTAGTACTGCCGCATGTATAACCACTTGAATGGTTGCACTTACTAATCATCCTTATTTTTAGTGGCCAAAAACCCCTATAAGTTGGTGCAGGAAAGGCCGATTATCACCTCCCGAAGATGCCTCAACTAGAAATAGTGAGAATTTGGTTTATATTGTCCCATCTAGCCTAGGATTTGTACTTGCTTGTTAGTCAAAAAGAGTCCAAAAATTAGAAAAAAATTAAAAAACCATGAAATCTTTCTATGTGTTTGCTATGTCTTCTTTCTATAATTGATAAAATCAGATCAAAAAGACCAACCTACAATCAAAAAAAAAAAAAAACACTGAAAAACATGTCAAAAAACCTTATAGAAATAGTCAAGAAAACCAGAGCTACACATTTACCCTCTAAAGCTGCACATATGTATCGACCTATAGGGCATATATATCAACTTCTTATGCATTTATAACCTACCACTACGCATTTATCTTTCACTAGAGCTATGCATTTATTTTGACTTGTTGTGCTTTTACCTTCTGTTTCAGCATATCTATTGCTGCGCATCCATGACAGTGATCTTTTCCACATCTTTGGAGAGAAAATTAACAACCTTTCTGGACACCCATTTTGGTCTTGTGTCAATTTTTGTAGAGATGACAACCCAATTAGAAGCAATTGGTGAAGAACTCTAATACCTGCAATTGCAATTAAACTTAGGTGCCTCACCCCAAGATCATATAGCAACTGCTCAAGAACTCCAAGCCATACAACAACAAATGGTAATCTTACAAGCTGAATAGGCCAGTGCTAGCTATGCCTCACCCCAAAATTGTACATCCTTTTTCCCATCTTAATGATACTCATGACAAGGTAAGCACCACCTCAAGTTGGAAATCATATACCACTCTGTCTACTAGTCCTCTTTCGCCATCTACGAAGATGCCTATCCCAAAGCATGCTGGTTCTACACCAACACCACCATCTAGTTCGCCAAGTTCTAAATGGACAACAAAAAAATCCTCCAATTATTTTTGGGAAAGATGCTTTCCAAATTTATGTAGCAAAAGAAAAGCTATGGAGAAATCCAAGTCCACTTATCCATTACCTCATTCATCTACCCATACACCTATGAAGGATGTGATCCAAGGACTACTAGCAGAAAGTCAACCATGTCCCCAAATTCTAGTCCTTGACCTTACAAAAGATTCTTCCAATAACATGTCGAATCCTACAACCCCTTGAGCTTATCAAAGAGTCTCCTACCATGAACCCAAGTCAAGAGCTATCCACTTCCACTCAACACAACCCAAGAGTTATGTCAAGAGCACACCTTAGAGAATGAGGAAACATCAAACCCTTGTCTAAATCAAGATCAAAGAACTCCCATCCAACCCATCTATAACATTTATCTTTTCTACAATCTAGATATCCCCTATGAAGAAGCTATCCATGACCAACTTGATCCTATACTTGAGCAAGAAATCCAATTTCAAACCATTCATAACCTTTATCTTTTCCACAACCAAGATATTACCTATGAAGAAGTTATCCATGAGAAACTTGGTCATATACATGAGCAACAGATCAAATTCCAATCCATCCATAACCTACATCCGTTCTATGATCAAGATACTACCTTTGATGAAGAGGCTATCCATGAGCAACTTGATCCTATAAATGAGCAAGAGATCCAATTCCAACCTCTCCATAACCTATATCTTTTCTATGATCAAGATATTATTGTTGATGAAGAACCTATACAAGAGCACATTAATACTATCACGTTTAATCCTACCTATGATCAAGATCCCATCTATGATCAAGAGCCTATCTATGATCAAGCAGACTAGGATGATCCTCTTAGCCAACTTTATGCATTCCATGGTCCTGATTTTATAACCCCACCTAGTCCTATCCATGATCTAACAACTTCCACTTCCCTTGATGAGACACTTGCCTCCCAAGTACACATAGATGATCAAACCAATAGCTTGGATCTTACTAAGCATTATGATAATCAAGATCCTGATGAACCTCCACCTCCCATAAGCGACCGTGTTGAAAATTCATTTTCCTATCCCCTTGGTCTCACTACCTTCATCCATGAATGTTCTTCCTTAGAACACCAATAACCATTATCCTCTATCTCACCTTCTCCATCCAATAAGGAACTCATGTCTAATGTTCCACCTATACATAATCCCACTATCCATCGCATACTCCAACATATGAACTATCAAGCTAAAGGCTTAGGCCTTCATGAACAAGGTATTTTGGAGCCCGTCCATGTTAATGTTCCTCCTCATTCATATGGCCTTGGATACGTACCCCAAGGTGAACAATCTCAAGATGTTGGTACTTCCTCCACTCCTCCTAAATCCACCACTTTCCATCATACATGCTATCATATCCCCAAATCATATGTTGCCATTCCACCTCCCTTATCCTACACATCCCAAAAGCATGTGACCATACACCTTCCACCATCCAATCTACCTCTGCTACTTCCAAATCCTAATATACCTCCTTGCATTTTACCACCACTTCTTCCAACACCTTATCCATCCATCTATAAATCCTCTAAAAATCCCAATCATGGCCAACATATGCATATTTTGTCTAAACAAAGAGCTTCCACCAACCTCACTTCCACCATCCCAAGGGAATTCCACAAAAAAAATTTGGATTCCTCTACCTATAAAGTCAAAAATCCTAAGAGTCCTCATGACCTAGGATACAAAAGTTCCAAGAATCAAAGAAACAGCCTTCTCAAGAACTGCATACACCCACACACCTATATGCCAAACTAAAAAAGGTGTGGGTCCCCAAGAGACAAGTAATTACCTCAGAACTATACAAAAGCTGCATATACCCAAGCCCATATCTTCACGGGTAAAATCTACAAGTAAAATGGTTTGGGTACCTAAGAAAAAAACCATCAAGTTACATGAGGCATGCACCTCTCACAAATCCCAACCATCCACTTTCTCCTCTTTCATCCAAAAATCCCATTCCACCCATAAGTTTCAAATCCTTCCATCCCATAGGACAAGCAAATATCAAAAAAATGCCTAGTCTATGTGGGTCCCTAAATTCCTAAATTACTCATCCACCAAGAAAAAATATCCATTGCTTCCTACACCACACTCCTATCATTAGCTTCAATGTTTATCACAATATGTGCAACCATTGGTCATGGTTCTTGTCCATCCCATGCAATTTCTACATAACTCCATCTCCGCTTCCTTCCACTATTATCCTACATATCTTCCCCATCCTAGTCCCATGGTCCATGCTTTTGCATAAGCCTTCCCTCCATCCTTACATAAAGTGTTACATAATCTACATCATCATCCACTATTACACCTTCCACAATCCACTATCCACCTTTCTCCATCTCACTTTCAGGCAATCCCCTACCAACATCTATGAGAACACTTGACATTTTCCATGCGACAACATCCATCTAGCAAGACTATCACCTTTCAGGGAACTAGATACTTGAGTCTCTTCCTTCTGTATCCACCTTCTCCTATCCAAAAAAAATAAATAAAAAGTAAAGAAAAATCCCTTCATCCAACAGTGAAAATCTAGAAAACAGGCACCTTGGATAAGTACCATGATGAAAACCTGGCAAACAAGCATCATGTGTAAATTGATCTTCTATGTCACCTACACTTGGGGGCACCTTGTCTCATCAGCATATCACTCTTCTCCTATTAGTTTTCCTTCCATACAATTTCCTATCCTATCCTTCTATCCATTACATACCCGTATTGTCCAGTCTATCTATCCTAGTCTTCCATTCCTCTATTTTTGATCTTGATAAAGATTGGGGGCATAATTTTGACAAATGTTTTAGATGTCTCTTGACATACCTTATCCCTAGAGTAGCATGCAAATCCTTCATTATCCTCTCATCCTCTTATCTTCATAAGCATTGCTATGAAAGATCCTAAGTATTTTACCTACAATGGGGCATGCTATTCCTATGCGACATAGTCCTTAGAGATCACATCCTTGATTCCTTCTACCTGACCATCCGTATCAACTGTAACCCATCCATCTACCTATCTATGGTGTTTCCTTTTCATTAGTATCTAGCATTAAGGCTATCCATAATGTTGTATTATCTTATCATGGCTTAATACTCTATCTCTTTGTCGCCTTATCAACTACGGTCTTATCCAGTATCCTATCCATAGTGTCAGCCTAGCATAGCATCTGTTGTCAGTATCATAGGGTCAATCCTGAACTACACTGCCTCTGTGTCGTCATGTAGGCAAGGCCATTGTCAATGTGCCCTTGAGGATTCTCATCCATCCAATATCTTGTTGTCTATCCTCTAGTCCATCCACATCCATGGTCCAAGTCTCAAACTACGTTGCCTCTACATGATCACGTAGGCAAGGCCATTGTCTATGTGCCCCCGAGACACTCAGTCAATCCCTTAGGGTTCATTTCCCCAATAAGGATTTTTGATATCTTTCACCAGGCACACAAGCATGCACAACAAAATCCCATTTCCAAATAGAAGTTTTGATGCAAGACATCAACCTATCCAGAGAAAAGAAAAAACAAGAGCAAAACTGATCCAAATGATTTTATCTAAATTACGACAAGAAAGATACATCTAATGTAAGAATTTTTTTGTTTCGATTACTTGCATCTTAAATTCTTTAGTTTTTGTTATCATGTTTCCTATGCTACTCAAGGATGCGAAAAGCTAGAAATGTTATGATGGGGGCATGATTCTTTTCTTTGTTTGTTTCTTGTGGGTTTATCTTTAGTAATGTGATGACTTTTGTCTAACGACATGATCAGTAAAAGATCATTGAGGACTTCAAAGGTCTAAACATGAAAATGGGCAATCCTTGTTTGTTGATATGCAAGAAATACTCAGGTCATCTAGATTCAATTTTGACTAGATGCTTGTACTAAATTCCTAAATCAAAATCCATGTAAGAGATACTCAGGTCATCTCAGTTTAATTATACCTAGATGCTTGTATTTTCTAACAACATAATAAATGCCTGATGATGAAATGAGCACTTCAAAATACTTGCAATATCAAGATGACATGTATCTACATCCATAATACATCCATACATACATCCATTTCCATTCCATATCCCATCCATAATAAAGATCTTGTTCCAAAGTACCCATGTCTACAGAGTAAAAGCTTGTGATTCATTTGTCCACATTTCCTCTTTCAATCAACTTTCTATCTATCTTTCATTATTTCTCTAGTCAATAGTTCTAGCTATTAGTCTAAGTAGTGATCCAAATGCAAGTCCATCCTTAATCCATACCAATCTAGTCAAGTCAATCTTGTCAAATGATCCAATCACAATCAGTGGTCTTGATCCTTGTCTGGTCGTAAACCAACTCGATCAATTATAATCAATCAATTGTCTTATACGGGATGTGGCATTGTCAAAATTAGACCAACACACACATCTTACATGACATGTTTCATTTCCTAAAATCAGATACTATCCTTTGTGTTGCTCTAGGGATCTATAGTTCCCCGCCATGAGAACACCATCATATATCATATCGATTAATCGTCAGTTTACAGCTGGACAGGGGCAATACCTTTTTTGTTCTTGTATCATTTGTGTAGACTTGCTTACTTTCTTGTGTGTGTTATCATATTATCTTGCATTGTGTATCATTTCAACTTCTTTCTTCAATCCTAACCTATTTTTCACCTTCTTCATCATGAGATTGTCCATCTCACATTCTCCTACCTTCTTCTCGTCCAATCCCCTGAGGGGGCATCCTATCATTAAACTTGTACTAGGGGCAAACTGGGACATGTATCATTTTTAGACAATCTTATTCTTTGAAACAATGCGATAAAACACATTACATCAAAGAGGGGAAAAATGTATACACCTAAAAATGACAAGACTCTGTCCAAATAAATATTCTTAATATTTATTTAAGTCTAATTCCTCTATCAATCAATCAATAAATAAATTTATTTATTCGATTCGTATTCTTCTAAGTTAATTAAATATCAAAATATTTAATTATCTCTTCTGAAGTAAAAATTAAATAAAATCCTATATTTAATTTAATTCTTCCAAACAATTAAATAATTCTTAAATTATTTAATTAAGTCATTTATTCCTCCAAATTTAAATAAATTAATCAAATTTATTTAAATCCTCCCAATCTCTAAAAATAAAATATAATCAAATATTTTATTTATTCTTCTATCTTGAACAAATAGTTAAATAAATTTATTTATTTAATTTGCTTTCTTATCTTCCAAAATCTTCTAAAAATAAATCTTCCTCATCATGCACACAAAATTAAATAATTTATTATTTAATTTCTTCTAAAATCATGCAAAAGCAAAAGTTGAGTTAATTGATCTAAAACAACCTTGTTTTTATCAACAACTCTTAAATTAGAATAAATCATTCTAATTTGTGAAAGAAAATATTATCTTTGTCATGAAAGTAGTTAACCCAAACAAAACAACTTTTTGAGTGACACTTGTCTTCTTTCTATTCACGCACATCCTCTCAAGTCTTCTATACCGTTTATCTTCTTATTTTTTCTATACCGTTGATCTTCTCTCATACAACATTATAAATACAACCCTATTCTTCCATTTCTATAATCCAAGCTTTCAATAAAATTACTCTGCAGAATTAATAGTGTGCCTTTGGCACCCAAATCCCTCCATTGCTTGTGATCACTATCATATTGTATTTGAATCTCATCTTCATTACAAGAAGTATCATTGCCATCTCTCAATCATCATCTTGAAGAACAAAGCAAGGAAGTGCGCTTCCTGAGGGCTCCATTCATCATATAAAGATTGATTGAGATTAGGTGAATAATGGAAACTATGAGGTAACAAGGTTTGCAAAGTTCTTTTTGTCTCTATTTGTTAAATCTTTGTTATTTGCAATTTCTATTGAGTTTATTGGATTACTTTGATGTCATTGATATTCATTCCATATTTTCTGATAACAGCTACTATCAATAACCCAATAGTCTTCATCACTGATACAAGTTTTAGACCATCGGTTGTCATTTTGTTCTTCATGAATTGCTTCCTTGGACAATCTGCTCTTGATATCTCTTGATGAGGATTTGGGTGTATCAGAGTATTTGTTTTCCTTTTGTCTCCATTTGGATCTCCCTCGAGTTGTTAGACTCTTTCCAAAAGAGACTTGGCTCTAATACCAATTGTTGATTGTCAGGAACACTGAGAGGGGGGGTGAATCAATGTTCTATAAATCAAAAGAATAATCCAAAATATACAACTGAAAAGCATCAACAAGAACATGACACATAACACCAAGATTTTACATGGAAAACTTAAAATGAGCAAAACCATGAAGAGGATTAGCTCTAATAAATATATTGTAATCTTTACAAAAATGATGTTCAGGCTTGGTCACTCCATGGGCCTAGAACATGATTCCTTACTGCTATGATGTACAACTAAGTTTAGCAGGCTCACTGCCTCAACCCTAAACCTAGAAAGATTACAATAAGGGTTGTTGAAACTTGAGGGCTATTAAACCCTATTCACTACCATGATCAACACCTTTATCTATTTGCAAATGAAGTATAATAATTTCCCTACTCTACCTTTCCTATGCTCTACTCTTCCTCTGTTCTTCTCTTCCTCTTCTTTCCTTTGTCCCTTATCTACTCTGCCTTTTGGACCTTTCTTACTATCTTTCCATTTCCACTCAAGGACCCTTTTTCCATGACTCAACTATAGGTATTTATACACTACATCAACCTTGGAATGATCATCAAGGTCGGCATCACAATCATCAACCATTGGAACAACCTCCAAGGTCGGTATTACAAATATTTACAAAATACGTCTTGACCTATTGCAACATTATGAAAAGGGAATGAAACATGGAACACACCATGCCTTAGCTGGGACTCAAACATGATCTTCCACACTACAACATGCTTCCTCAATCTTCCAGAGATCTCTGTAATCATTAGGATTAACCAAGTTGGCTAAGATTGGTTACACGCTACATTATCTGGGAACAATATTCAAACACAATCTCAGTTTCTTAATGTGGACCAAAGTCTAGATAGGAACATGATTAGGAGACATCCACAAGCATGCTATAATCATCAGGAGCAATTGCACGAAGCTCAACCACTTTTATCCATAGGAATCTTCTCACCAGAACACATGAACCTTACTGTCTTTAACTATCATAAAAGAAAGATAGCTTGCAAACCACCAAACTACAAACCATTGTAACTATAGGCACTTATCATCATCCCAGACTTCCCTCTAGAACTACAAAGCCAAATACTTTATTGCAGAGGAATGCAAAGTAGAATACTTTCTTCATGTCCCATATGAACTTAGAGAAAAGGCAGGTTTCACTCTGGTGAACATAACTCACTCAAATCTTCATGCAGATGGTTCAAACCTAGAATGTAGCATCCTCAGACATACCTCTAACTTACTTCCAATCCGCAGACCATGATCTTCAATCAAAAATAAATGTGGAGCAAATATTGGACTATTCTTCAGCATACAACTCACTGTCTATACTGCACTTCTTTATAGCTCACTAGTTTCTTCCAGAGGGGCTAATTTTCTCAATATCCTCAACATACAAGTCTTCTAAACAAGTAATAGAATAAGATACAATTGACACCAATGACAACAAGAATATGTTGACATCAATGACAACACCGATTAGGCACATACTTGCAACATGATCTCCACCCAAGAGTATAGACATTCAACAATCTTCTATTTTTCACTCTTTTTTTGTATCTCTCTTTCTTTTCTTTTTTTTCTTTTTTGTATTTCCTCTTTTGATTTTCTCATTTTTTGGATTTTGACTTTTTATGAAAATGAATGTTTTTTGGAACTTTTGATATGCAAGCTTGATCTCTCAATTCTCACTTTTCTCAACACTCTTATTTTGATAACTCATTTTTTATTCAATCATATTTTAGATTGCTTCCTTTAGAGTTTTGATCCTCCTAACATTTTTAGCTAGGGAAGATAAGGGGCTGAGTGCCACCTAAAGTTTTTGTAATCTAGTCGCACTTCTCTTCTGCTAGGGAAGAATTGAGAAGGTCTACTTCCAAGCTTCCTTTGAACACTATAGGTTTGAATACTAACTTCATTTAGACCTAACATCTTGGCTCATTAAGACTGGGATTAGTGTAAAGCTAAGAGCTAGGCTTTGATTGGAATCACTGGGAATGAAGGGGGATATGGTGATTGTGAAAATGCAGAAACTCTAGTTCCTGAAAGGATGACATATACCTAGGCAACCTTAGACTCCTTACTAAAATGAAAATAATATAAGAGCAAGTCATTGACTATAATGCATGATGAACAAAATGATACTAAAATACAAGAAGAAATTCTCTTTTTGACATTTTTGACATTTTTGATTTTTATAATTTTTTGTATTTTTATGTTTTATGATTTTTTTGGTTTTTAGATAGTATTTCTTGAGGTGAAAGGCATTGACTGGTTCACCAAATTCTTCTCCCTCCATTGTACATAAGATATAGGCACCATTTCTAATGTCTTCTTTAACTATGCAAGGACCTATCCAGTCCTCTGTGAATTTTCTCTTCCGTCTTCTTTTCTTATTTTTTGTGCTACCTCTTCTTAGAACAAGTTCTCCTATTCTATAGGTTTTGTCATTTGATTCTATTGTTTCCAAATTAGTAGTTTCCCTTGGAAATGTGAGATAAAGTAAGTCTCAAAAGGCTTGTTGATGTGAAGGGGTCCAATATAGGACTCCATCACACCTTAATCACTATGCTAATAGGTCAAACTGTTCTTGCATGTAAATTTTCACATCTTGTCTATCTTGAATACCTTGAAAGAATTGAAACAGTTCAAAGGGAGTTTGTGGCTCTCTTTTCTCATTGGGAGGGACAAAACTTATACTAGTCCTCCCATTTGGTTCTAGTCTTAAATCCATGGAATACCTGACGTAACTTCCTGGTAACTCAAAAATGATAGGATCATTAGTGACAACTGACACTCTCATTTTCCACTTCTTGTGAAACATTCCCTCACTCTCTTTGTCTTCATCTAGAAGTCTTTTTGATGTAGAGGCAAATTGGATGGAAGAAGATAGGCAAACAAGACAAGGTTCTCTTACACCTACAAGCCCAAAAATGAAGATCTTTACACAAAAGTGGGAACAAAAGTTAAGGGCTTTTAATTATTCATGTAAATGGTTTTTAGACATGTACTAGAACCCATCCCATTAATTGGAAAAGGTGGATCAAAATTTGAACTAGTACTTCCTTCACAAACCCCCAAAATGGCTTGTAGCCCTTCAAAATGACAACAATCCAAATAAATTTTGACTCAAACCTCCAAACCTAGATCTTAAAAAATTAGTAGATACCCATTATGGCCCTCTATTGCATATCCCAAACTTGGTATAGGTTGTTTTGGATGGAATATCTCAATCAATAACCCCTGTCAGTGACCTAATGCCTCAATTAGGCCAAATTTATAAAGAGACTACCAAAGAATGCAAGCCCAGAAATCAACCAATAATTAGAGCACTTTGAATACATTTTAAAACTATTTATTTCAAGGGTTTTGTGGTTAGGATGCAAGACAATTTCATTCTATGCTTGTTTTCCCACTTCAAATGCAAGAACAACAAGGAAAATGCTGCTACAATCACCTAAGGCATCCTTTTAAACACACCAAAACAACTTTTTCAGTCTTGATCCTTGATCAACATGTTAATCACTCCCTTTAATTCCATTCCACTAAGTTTTAGAGGATTCCCACAGTGGAATGAGGTTTTATGATATTTTTCCTACCAAAACCCTAGTTAACCTAGTTAACAGAGTAGTTTTAGAAAAAATGTGACATCTTCCTCTAGGAATCGAGTTAAGACCTCATACCAAAAGCATTGGAAAGGAAATTTGATCCTATTTCCATAAATATATGGATTGTCTCTATATATATCCATACAAAACCATACCAAATGCTGCAACAGGACTGTTTTAGGGAAAATCTAAAAATTATAGTCCATAAAACACTTATATCTTCCTCAATATTGCATCAAATTTGATGAGACTTGAACCAAAATGAATATTATTCATCATAATTCAATATAAAATTAATATTATACAAGTTCTAGGCCATACATGGCCATACAAGGCTTAGAACAAGATAAAAAATAGTTAGAACTGCAGTATAAGGGCTTAAAATCACAAGTTTTAAATCCAATTCACATCTCTTCATTTTGGTTCAAGTTTTACATGCTTAAATAGGTGTCCACATACACAATATCAACCTCCACATTAGTTTAACTGAACAACTACCCTCTTTTAACACAATGACTCTTCATTTCCCCTAATCTTGCCTTGACAACTTTACAACTTTTGCCATTTTTCAATGTCGACAACTTTATACAAAATCTCCATCCTAGACCATCTTTAACATGATAAAATGGACTAATTATGACCATTTACAACCTCTCAAACCTTTCCTTGGCCATTTTTACCCTTTGAGCTATTGTAAGTATGGGCCTAACCGGTGTTGGCATTGATGTCAACATACTTTTGTTGCATTAATGATAAGGATTGGATTACCTATGTGCTGAGGATATTGAGAAAATTAGTCTCAATTAGAAATAGAGAAGAACAGGGAATATAGTAAGGTAAAAGACCAAGATAGGATGAGGATCAGAGGATGTGGATTAAATGGTTTGTAGATATGTGTCTTAAGGTGGTCCATCAGAGATTTCAGAGGTCCACATGAAGATCTGAAGAGGTTGTGACTGTTTAAATAAAACCGGTTTCGGCAGGTGTTTAGTGGTGACAGAGTGAGACAGATAGGTCCAATGAGATCTAGAAATGGAGTATCATGTTCTATGGATTTGAGGGAGTGTTGAGGGAGTCTTTGTGGAGTATCAATTGGATTGGTTTGTGGTCAAAAGGTCCGCAAGCATAAAATCCTTTGTGACAGTGATGACAGATTGTGTTCTTGTGGTTTCAGATGAAGGAGAGAAGGATTTTAGTAAGAAGATGAAGTGTGGATGTTATTGGTGATTCATACAAGCTTGTGGTGATCTTTGGATCATGTCCAGATCATGTTGGTGGTCCGCATTGAAGTTGGAGTTTGCATTTGAAGAACAACTTCTGGATGATGGTGTTCTTCCTAAGACAGGCTAACCAGATAAGTTATACATCATGTGGATGTTATTATAGATGCTTGCTAACTTAGATGATCATTCTTAAGTTGATGTCTTGTATAAATAAGGGATTGCAAAGTCATTTGTAAAGTGTCCTTGTGGAGATGAGTGTGTGGTAGTGAAGAGGAGAGTGAAATGCAGAGCAGGAGTATTGAGCTTAATGGAACTGATTCAAGCATGGTGAAGATGCTATTTTCTAGTTCAAGTAGGTGATACTTATTTCTTTGTAGACAGTGAGCCTCTTGTGAGTAGTGTGCTCGGGTAGTGAGCCCTAATTGGCATGTGCCATTTTGTTCTTTCTATTCTTCTAACAGAGAATACATTCTTGGGTTAATCACCCCATGGTTTTTCCCTTAACTAGGTTTTCCACATCAAAATCTTAGTGTCTTATGTGTTGATGAGTTTCTACCTTTGATTTGAATGCATTACATTTCATGTTTAATATACTGCTAATCACAAAGAGGATTTAAGTGTGTAAATTGGAGAAAGTTTTGCACAACTGATTCATCCCCCCTCTCAGTTGTGTGCCCTAAGACTAACAATTGGTATTAGAGCCAAGTTCCTCTAAAAGGATCTTAACTACTTGAGGAGATCCAGGATGTTGTCTTACAAGAAGGATAGTCTGAAGTTTGATGGAACTAACTTTGCTCTTTGGAAAGGTCACATGAAATGTCACTTAAAGTGTATGGGAATGGTGTACTGGTCCATGGTTACAAAATAGTATGTACCTCCACAGGGTGGTCCGACAACACTAAATGAAATTACAGATGCTGAAAACAATCTGCAGACCAAAGAGGCTCTTCTAAGCGCATTATCTGACTCAGAGCTCTCAAATGTTATTGACCTACTAATTGCCTTTGAGATTTGGAATAAATTGGAACTTTTGCATGAAGGAGACCAGTACGTTAAAGTGCAACGTTACAGAGTCAAAAAGGGAAATTTGAAAAATTGAAGATGAAAAATGATGAAAATATTACTACTTTTATGCCAAGAGTGAATGAGTTGGTTTGTGGAATTAAAAATACTGGTGGAGTCTTGGATGAAAATGAGATTGTTGGTAAAATTTTCAGATCCCTTCCTGCTTCTTACAAAATCGAGGCTGTTGCCATTGAAGAATTCTGAGCCCATACAACTGTCACAAGAGATCAATTGGCTAGGAAATTGGCTGCATTTGAAATGACAGAGTTTGGAGATGACCCCCCCAAGACTGAATCTACATTCAAAGCCAGTGCTTCTATTAAAAGTAAACAAAGGTTTGATCTGGGAGAGAATTCTTTAAGGAAATTGTCATGGTATGAAAAAGCAAGAAAAGATCTGGAAGAAGAGGAAGTAGAAACTGCTCAACTTGAAGCCCTTATTGCAAAGAGGTTGCCAAGAGGATCTGGTAAGTATGAAGAAAAATTACCTTTTAAGTGTTTTAACTGCAATAAGATTGGTCATTTTGCCTCAAGGTGTCTGGAAAGATTTTCAAGGCAAAATCCTAACAAGCCAAGGTTCCAAAAGAACTATTACTATGTACATGAAGATGATGATAATGAAAGAGTAACAGATGATGAATTAGAGATAGGAAACAAATCTAGAAATGAATGGGTGTTCATTGCCATCAAGGAAGAAGATCCAATGTCCTTTGTATCTGTCAATCTTAAGACTATGGAAAGAGCTCTGGCTACCCAAATTGAAGAGAAGGATGATTGGGTCATTGATAGTGGATGATCTCACCATATGACTGGTGACTAAAATAAGTTTGTAGATTTGGAAAGGTATGAAGGAGGAGTGGTAAAGTTTGGTGACAATTCTGCTGGTAGAATCAGAGGAAGAGGAACTATTTCTTTTGATGGAAGACACAAAACTGGCAATGTACTGTATGTTGAAGGTTTGAAGCACAATCTTCTCAGTGTTGGACAGTTGGTGGACAAAGGTTATGATTTCTGATTCAAGGATGGAAAATGCAAAATCTTTGAAAGTTTCAGAATAGAGATTGCATCTAGTACTCAAACTAAAGGTAATATCTTCTACTCAGTTGGTACTGGTAAAAACTGCTTATTTGTTCAAGTTGATTAGAGTTGGTTATGGCATAGAAGGATGTGTCATGTAAATTTTGATAATATCATCAAGATAAGCAATACTTAGGATGTGAGAGATCTTCCTAAACTGGTGAAACCTACTAATAGCTTGTGCAAGGAATGTTAGTTGGGTAAGCTAAGCAGAGTCACATTCAAAAGCAAGGAACTGTCTTCTACCAGATTATTGGACTTAGTTCACACTGATCTTTGTGGTCCGGCAAGAACCAGGAGTCTTCAAGGTGATAGATACTTCATGTTGCTAATTGATGACTATTCCTGGATGATGTGGGTAACCTTTCTAAAGGGAAAATTAGAAGCTCTTGAGAAATTCAAAATCTTCGAGGCTATGGTGGAGAATGAAACAAGATTAAAGTTGAAATATCTGAGGTCTAATAGAGGTGGAGAATTCACATCCGGTGAGTTCATAGAGTTCTATGAGAAACATGGAATTAAGAGATAGTTGTCTGCTCCTAGGACTCCATAGCAGAATGGAGTAGTGGAGAGAAAGAACCAGACCATCCAGGAAGCATCTAGGACCATGATGATGGAAGCAAATGTTCCTCAAATCTATTGGAGAGAATCTATCAGCACTGCACTCTATACTCTCAATCGAGTTCAAATCAAAAGCAATACTAGTAAGACTCTTTATGAACTTTGGTTTGGCATTACTCCTACTATAAGATATTTTAGAGTCTTTGGTAGCAAATGTTACATGAAAAGAGATGAAGATCTAGGCAAGTTTGATGCTAGAGGTGATGAAGGAAGTTTCTTGGGTTACTCTACTCAAAGAAAAGCATACTGGTGTTATAACAAAAGACTGAGAAAGATGATAGAAAGTACAAATGTGAAGGTTGATGAGGGAATAGAGAAACCCTCAAGGTTTTATGAATATGATGAAGATGATCAGAATGGTGTTCTGATTCAAGGAGTTCAATCCTCTTCTGAAAGTCATATTCAAATTGATCTAGTAAATTAGGAAGAAGAAATGGGTTTGAATGAGCCTGATCAAGAAGTAGAAGTGCAAGAAACTCCCAAAGTTCCAAGATATGTAAGACTGAACCACTCTGAAGATCAGATCATAGGTGACAAAAGCAAAGGTGTGTAAACTAGAAGGAGAATTGCTCAAAATTCAGATAAATATTATCTGCTTTCAAAGATTGAACCTAAGATAATAAATGTAGCCTGCAATGATGAAAACTAGACCAAAGCAATGGAGGAAGAGTTGATTCAAATTGAGAAAAATCACACTTGGGATCTTGTTCCCAGGCCTAGAAACAAGAATGTAATTGGAACCAAATGGGTCTTCCAAAACAAACTAAATGAAGTTGGTGAAGTAATTAGAAATAAAGCCAAACTGGTCTGCAAGGGCTATTCTCAAATAGAAGGAGTTGATTTTGAAGAAACTTTTGCTCTAGTAGAAATAATTGAAGCAGTCAGATTATTTCTTGCATTTGCTGCCTTCAAGGATTTCAAGGTGTATCAGATGGATGTCAAGTCTGCTTTCTTGAATGGTGACTTGGAAGAAGAAGTATACATTGAGCAACTGGATGGATTTCAATTGTCTGAGCATGGTGATAAGGTCTACAAGTTGAAGAAGGCACTATATGGACTAAAGCAAGTCCCAAGAGCCTGGTATGAAAGATTGGACAAACATCTTTTGAAGATTAGTTTCAACAAAGGTACTGCTGACAGTAATTTATATTTCAAAATTGATCATGAAAACATCTTGATTATTGAAGTGTTTGTTGATGATATCATTTTTGGAGGAAGAGACAGTATGTGTAAAACCTTTGCATATCAAATGAAAAGTGAGTTTGAGATGTCCATGCTTGGTGAAATGAATTTCTTGGGTCTACAAATATCTCAAACAAAGAAAGGAATCTTCATTTCTTAGACTAAATATGTAAAAGAATTATTGAAGAAATTTGGAATGGAAGACTCTAAACCAATGAATACTCCCATGGCAATTGGATGTAAGTTGAGAAAAGATGATGACTCACCTAAGGCTGATCAGAAAAAGTATAGGTCAATGATTGGAGGACTATTGTATCTTACTCAAACTAGACCAGACATTATGCAAGCTGTTGGTCTTGCTGCTAGATTTTAGGTTGATCCTAGAGAATCTCATGTCATGGCAATAAAGAGAATTTTTAGATATCTAAAAGCGATAGTTGAGTATGGTCTGTGGTATCCTAGAGATCATGATTTCTCTCTTCATGCATATACAAATGCGGATTGGGCAGGAGATGTGGATGATTGGAAGAGTACCAGTGGTGGAGCATTCTTTTTGGGGAAGAGATTGGTTTCTTGGCTAAGCAAGAAACAAGAGGCAACATCTCTGTCTACAACTGAAGCAGAATATATTGCTGCAGTAGGTGTATATCAAAAAATTTGGATTTATAAATGGAAATGATAAAACAATGAAATGCATAATCCAAACCCAAATCATTCAATACCTTGAAGATGCAAGTTGAGCTCAATTGATTGATCACTTTGTTGTGTTGGTTGCTCGATTCCGCAACATAATGTTGATAAGGAGATAGATGATGGATGCTTGATGCAAGCTAAATGGATGAAAGATGGATGATGGCTTGAGATGAAAATTCAGCAGAGTGAGGTTGCATGAAGAAGAATCCTCAATCCTCCCCTAATGGCTCAAGAGAGGATTGTTTTATAGGAAAGGCTTGGTTCCAATGGATGGCTATGATCAATTAGGGCTTTAGATGAAATGGATGGATAGGATTAAGTTAGGTTTCCTTGCACATTAAGAAATTGTAGTCAATTGACATGTGGCAAGGGAAGATAAGGCTTAGGTGTGCTTGTGTAGATAAATACTAAAATTAGGTCCCATTAGTTGTGCATGTGAAAGATATGAATGAAAGTTGTACTACAACACATGATTGACTGGACAAGTGTTGGAATGTGGTGAAAGGTGAGGACTTAATTCAAATAAAATATTTGAATTAGTTGGGATATGAGTTGGATATTAATTAAATAAATAATTTTTTTTAATTAATTGGATAAATGAATAGGATGGGATAAGATATGGAGGACTTAATTCAAATAAAATATTTGAAAATTAATTAAATAAATAAGATTTATTTAATTAATTTGAAATATGAATAGGATGGGATAAGATATGTTGTGGAAATTAATTAAATAAATAAAATTTATTTAATTAATTAGCTAAGTAGGATGAGGATGGGATTGAATGGGATTTTAATTAAATAAATAAAATTTATTTAATTAATTGGCTTAAGTGGGATTAGGGAAATTAGGATGGAAATTAGGACAAAATGGCTTATGATGTCTAGATAATGTTTTAACAAGGTGTTGTAAGACATACACAAATTTGGGACAATTTTGGGTGTCTACAGCAGGTAGTTGTACTCAAGTTTTGTGGATGAAGTAGATGCTAAGAGACATCAGAGTGGAATATGAGGAGCCTATCACAATTTTTTGTGATAATTCAAGTGCAATAAATATATCCACGAATCCAGTGTTGCATTTAAAGACTAAACATATATCTATCAAGTTTCACTTTCTGAGAGAGCAAGTGAACAAAAATGAAGTTAGATTGGAGTTTGTGCCTTCCAAGGATCAGATTGCAGACATCTTTACTAAACCTCTTCCCAAGGAATCTTTTGAGTATCTCAGGGAGAAGTTAGGGGTTATTGCCCCTCCGGTGGTGAACTAAGGTGCACTGTGGTGCATCAGTCCAGTGGATGTCAGAATCATATCTTGTGATCCAGATTGATGATGGTAAGCTGCTACTCAAAGGGAGCAGCAAGTATGTTTCTGAAGTATTGGAACTGCAAGTATGTGCCCTTTGCCATTGATGTCAAAGGGGGAGAGAAGACATGTGAAAAATAAGAGGTTGCTAATCAAAGGGGGAGCAGTTAAGGGAGAAGAAGACATGTGAATGGTTATTTTTGATAGGGGGAGTTGTGATAGTAAGGAGAAGTTCTTGGAGAAATTAGAAGTTCTTATCTTGATGGATAAACCATTTTTTCACATCATATGTTGCCATCAATGACAAAGGGGGAGATTGTTGCAAGTATGGGCCTAACTGATGTTGTCATTGATGTCAAAATACTTCTATTGCATTAATGATAAGGATTGGATTAGCTGTGTGCTGAGGATATTGAGAAAATTAGTCTCAATTAGAAATAGAGAAGAATAGGGAAAACAGTAAGGTAAAAGACCAAGATAGGATGAGGATCAGAGGATGCAGATTAAAGGGTTTGTAGATATGTGTCTTAAGGTGGTCCAGTAGAGATTTTAGAGGTCCACATGAAGATTTGAAGAGGTTGTGATTGTTCAAATAAAACTAGTTCCGGTAGGTGTTCAATGGTGATAGAGTGAGACAGATAGGTCTGGTGAGATCCAAAAATGGAGTATCATATTTTGTGGATTTGAGGGAGTGCTGAGGGAGTCTTTGTAGAGTATTAAATGGATTGGTTCATGGTCAAAAGGTATGCAAGCATAAAATCCTTTGTGACAGTAATGACAACCTGTGTTCTTGAGGTTTTAGATGAAGGAGAGAAGGAATTCAGTAAGCAGATGAAGTGTGGATGTTATTGGTGATTCAAACAAGCTTGTGGTGATCTTTGAATCATGTCCAGATCATAGTGGTGGTCTGCATTGAAGTTGGAGTTCACATTTGAAGAACAACTTCTGGATGATGGTGTTCTTCCTGAGACAGGCCGACCACATAAGTTATACATCATGTGGATGTTACTATGGATGCTTGCCGACTTAGATGATCATTCCTAAGTTGATGTCTTGTATAAATAAGGGATTACAAAGTCATTTGTAAAGTGTCCTTGTGGAGATGAGTGTGTGGTAGTAAAGAAGAGAGTGAAAGGCAGAGCAGGAGTATGGAGCTTAATGGAATTGATTCAAGCATGGTGAAGATGGTATTTTCTAGTTCAAATAGGTGATACTTATTTCTTTGTAGATAGTGTGTCTCTTGTAGGTAGTGAGCCTCTTGTGAGTAGTGTACTTGAGCAGTGAGCCCTAATTGGTATGTGCCATTTTGTTCTTTCTATTCTTCTAATAGAGAATACATTCTTGGGTTAATCACCTCGTGGTTTTTCCCTTAATCAAGTTTTCCACGTCAAAATCCTGGTGTCTTATGTGTTGATGAATTTCTACCTTTGACTTGAATGCATTACATTTCATGTTTAATATATTGTTAATCACAAAGAGGATTTAAGTGTGTAAATTGGAGAAAGTTTTGTACAACTGATTCACCCCCCCTCTCAGTTGTGTGCCCTAAGACTAACATGACCAACCTTGACCATATTAGGACCTTTTAGGTCTCTTGGCACAAAAATGGCTTTCCAAGCTTTACAAATGAGTTTTTTTTTTATACCAATAGACTTCATGACATTACAAATAAGAAAAAATACATTTTTTCTTTTTTGTAATGTTCATACATGATTTGTAATGTCATGAAGTCTATTGGTATTAAAAAAAACTGATTTGTAAAGCTTGGAAAGCCATTTTGTGCCAAGAGACCTAAAAGGTCCTAATATGGTCAAGGTTGGTCAAAGGGTCAAAATGGCCAAGGAAAGGTTTGAGAGGTTGTAAATGGTCATAATTAGTCCATTTTGTCATGTTAAAGGTGGTCTAGGATGGAGATTTTGTATAAAGTTGTCAACATTGAAAAATGGCAAAAAGTTGTAAAGTTGTCAAGGCAAGATTAGGGGAAATGAAGAGTCATTGTGTTAAAAGAGGGTAGTTGTTCAATTAAACTAATGTGGAGGTTGATATTTTATATGTGGACACCTATTTAATTATGTAAAACTCAAACCAAAATGAAGAGATGTGAATTGGATTTAAAACTTGTGATTTTAAGCCCTTATTCTATAGTTCTAACTATTTTTTCTCTAGTTCCAGGCCTTGTATGGCCATGTACAGCCTGTAACCTATATAATATTAATGTGATATTTAATTTGAATTAATAAGCTTCATTTTGGTTCAAGTCTCATCGAATTTGATACAATATTGAGGAAGATATGAGTATTTTATGGACTATAATTTTTAGATTTTCCCTAGATCAGTCCTGTTGCAGCGTTTGGTATAGTTTTGTACAGATAGATATAGGGAAAATCCATATATTTATATAAACTGATCAAATTACCTTTCCAATGCATCTAGTATGAGGTCTTAACTCTATTCCTAGAGGAAGATATCACATTTTTTTCTAAAACTGCTCTGTTAACTAGGTTAACTAGGGTTTTGGTAGGAAAAATGTCATAAAACCTCATTCCACTATGGGAATCCTTTAAAACTAGGTGGAATGGAAGTAAAGGAAGCAATTAACATGTTCACCAATGATCAAGACTGAAAAAGTTATTTTGGTGTGTTTAAAATGATTCCCTAGGTGACTGTAGCAACATTTTCCTTGTTTTTGCATTTGAAGTGGGAAAACAAGCATAGAATGAAATTGTCTTGTATCCTAACCACAAAAACCTTGAAATACATAGTTTTAACATCTATTCTAAGTTATCCAATCATTGGTTGAGTTTTGGGCTTGCATTCTTTGGTAGTTTCTTTGTAAACTTAGCCTAATTGAGGCATTAGGTCACTGACAGGGGTTATTGGTTCAGATATTCCGTCCAAAACAACCTATGTCAAGTTTGGGATATGTGATAGAGGGCCATAATGGGTATTTACTAATTTTCTAAGATCTAGGTTTGGAGGTCTGAGTCAAAATTTATTTGGATTGTTGTCATTTTGAAGGGCTACAAGCCATTTTGGGGGTTTGTGAGGGAAGTTGGTGCAGGAGCACCCCTACACAACAAGACATAAGTCTATTTTTAGCATGTCAGGACATAAGTCTATTTTTAGTATGTTTGACTTCATGATGTAATAAGGTCCATTGGACCAATGCGTACGTATTAGATCAACTTAGGAGGATGTGCAGTTAGTTAGGAGTTTGTTATGTCAGTTGTCTTTGTTGTCTCCTCCCAACTGCTTGGAAGCTCCCAGCCGTTGGGAATCGAGTTGGTAGTACTTGTGAGGGATTACTATATATGTCTTAAATCAGTTAGGTTTTACAGAAATGAGTTTGTTTTAGACAGAGTAGATACAAAATAGTCTAGACAGTGGAGAAATTGATGTTTTTAGCATTGCAAAAGCAAGACATTTATGATACAATGAGACTGTGAATCTTGTATGCATTTCTGTTACTAAAAGTAAGAGATCCCATCAGTTTCATTTATCTGGTTTACAAGCTATCTGTGTATTAATCTCTTTTGGTTATAGGTGAATGGATTCATTCAACCCTTCCACCAGTTGATTCTCTGAATCGGTGGAAAGGACATGTACATTAGTTTAGTTTGCATCTTTATTTTTCTGTTCATGCATTTCATGTTTATGGGATCAGTTTGTAACAAGCTGTGAGTTATCCTAGCATCCTCATGTGCTAGGGTTAGGAGGATAAATTTCTAAGTGCGAATCGCTCAGGAGATGATCCGGCCCGATCATCATATTTTCTATGTGAAGTTGTGAAGTTCTGAGAGTTTTTATGCATTTGATGGATATACAACATCTACATGCAACATTACAAACTATGTATATCGCATCGGCATCTATGTGTATATTGCTATCTGGATCGGCTCTTGAAACTTAGGGAAAATGCATGTTTTGAGTGTATCAAGATGATATAGGTTGGATGTATATTTCCTGTATATATCATCATTAGGATCATCATTTTGTGTGTATCCATCATCTGCATATCACTATTGTATGTTGGAGCATACATGTAGGTGAAGGTACAAGTAAACGGGTCAATGGCGAGTCAAAGTCACATTTGATAAAGAAAGGAGGAGGATCATCTTTTGTTTGAGTATCGGGTAGCCAAGGATCACATAGATCATCATCAGGATATTAGAATATAACTGGACAATTCTTATTCATGCTGCGGAGTATGTAAGTGAGTCTTACATGCGGGTGACATCGACATCGGGTGCATGTGATGTCATCGTCATCAAGACATTCCAAATATCACCCGATAAAAGTTTATCCTACCAATGATAAGTGCTTGGCATAGGCGCATGATATCAGGGTGATTGGTGCTAAGTGGATCGTGGAGGAATATTCGGTGGAATATTCATCGTGTGCATAAAGTGGAGTATCATCATCAGGATGTGTCAATATAACCTGATAAGTTACATCCTGATGCTACTTGTTTAAGTTGGTTGATTATCGGGGTGACGTAAGCATTGGAAGAGAGGTACATGAGGTTGTCGTCATTAGGATATTTGGAGGAACCCAATATTTTATATCCTATTGATGCCGAACATCATGATAGAGTTTGGCGGTAAAGTGAATAGTGATCGTCAGGAGGATAATTATGTTCGCCGAATATGATGATGCTACTGACAGGTGAAAGATTGAAGGTTTGTCTGCAGGAGGATATCGGTTGGCAGAGAAAATATGATGATGCTGACAGGTTTTAGACATACATGTTATATGTCAGGATATTAGCTATTTGGTGGGTTTAATGGGTTTTTCACCCTGTTTATAAGCTTTTGCTGTGTGACTCTACATCAGAGTGGTATCAGAGCAAAGGAAGGATCTTCTAGAAAAGATAAGAAGATAGCAAGATCTCAGATGAAGAAGGAACATCAGAGATTTCGGCAAGAATGACCAACGCTAAGTTGGCAGTTCTGGTAAAGAAGCAGATTGCTGAGAGCAAGGCCGTGAAGGCTCAGAATCAGGAATTGAAGGATGAATTAGAGAAGTTGAGGGACAGAGTAGGTTCTGGTAGAGAAGAAGATAGGGAAGAAGAAGAGACCCCTAGGTGGAACAAGGAGGTCATTCTTGCAGACCAGAGGCCACTGTTGAACACCCTCAAAGCCATGGAGAGAACCATGGATGTGAAGCTAGATTTGCCAATGTTTATAGGAAAGATGGAACCTGATTTAGTGATGGATTGGATAGACTCCTTGAACAATTTCTTTGAAACAGAGGAGATACCAAAATAGTAGAGAGTGAAGATAGCCCAATCAAAGATGAAAGAAGCTGCATTGACATGGTGGAATTTTGTCCAAGATGACAGGGTATAGGAAGGAAAGCATAGAGTCACTACATGGAGGAAGATGATGGCATTAGTAAAGGAAGCCTATGTTCCATTGGATTATAGTATCCAATTACACAAGAGGAAGCAAAACCTGAGGCAGAAGGAGCTAGATATCAGCTCATATATAGAGGAATTCATGAAACTTTGTGTGAAGACAAAGGTAAAAGAAAGTGAGGAAGAAAAGGTAGCTAGATACCTTAATGGATTGAGGTTCAACATTCAAGAAGATTTGAATCTGCATAATCTAGATATAGTTCAGAAATGTTTTCAGTTGGCATTGAAAGTGGAAGAGAAGTTAAAAAGAAGACAAGAACATAACAATAGAGGAAAAGGAAAATAGCAAAGAGGTGGAAGAGGTCCTTTCAAAGGCAGAGGACATGGACATGGATATCAAGGAGAATCTAGTCATGACAATAGCAAGGGAAATAACAGTCAGAACCAGAGAGAAAGTTACAGTCAGCAAGGAAACTTCAGAGGCAGAAGACCTTTCAAAGGAAGATCCCAGGGTAGAGGATCCATTAGATGTTATAACTGTAACAAAGAAGGCCATATAGCCAGAAGATGTCCAGAAAAGGCCACAAGCTCAATAGGAGAAAGGAGAACAAATTTGATCCAAGAACCTGATATTCAAAGTACAATAGGCTCTAATGCTTTTCAGAGTGTGAATGCTCCTGATAATTATGGATATCCAGAGAGTGGAGAATCTCTGATGATGAGAAGAACAATGACTACCATGAAGGTACTTGACAAAGAACCCCCTCAAAGAAAGTCTCTTTTCAGAACCATTTGCAAAGCAGGAGGTAAGGCATGTAAAGTTTTAATTGATTCTGGTTCTACTGAAAATTTTGTATTTGATGAAATGGTGACAAAGCTTAAGCTTAGGAGATTGCCTCACCCATCCTCATATAAGGTCTCATTGCTTACCCAAGGTTAGCAAACAGTTGTAGAAGAACAGGCTTGGGTAGAATTTCAGATTGGAGCATATAAAGACAGGTTATTGTTTGACATTACCATGATGGATGCTTGCAATCTTTTGTTTGGTAGACCATGGCAATATGACTTGAAGGCACGTCATGATGGTGTTAGAAACACCTATACAATCACCAAGGATGATAAGATGATAGAGTTACTACAATTAATAGAGAAGGAGGAGAAATCCAAAGGAAACGAGGTGAAGGTAATGCTGATGGAAGGGAAATAGTTCATGAAAGAAGTAGCAGCAGAAGGTGCGGTTGCATATGCCCTAATTCCATGTATGATAGTGAATAAAGAAGAGTAGCAAGAAGTCAAGAAAGAGAAGAAGCAGAGGATCATAGACCCAGCTATCCAAGAGATATTGGATAAGTATAAAGGTATCATCTCTAATGGAATGCCAAGATCCCTACCACCTGTAAGGGATATCAGCCATTGCATAGATCTAATTCCAGGTTCAATACTTCCAAACAAGGTAGCATATAAGCTAACTCCAAAACAAAATGCAGAAGTAGCCAGACAAATTAAGGAATTGTTGGACACAGGTCTGATTGGTAAAAGTTTAAGTCCATGTACAGTACCAGCTGTACTAGCACCAAAGAAAGAAGGCACTTGGAGGCTTTGCATAGATTCCAGAGCTATTAATAAGATCACAACCAGGTATAGGTTTCCAATCCCTAGGATAGAGGATTTACTTGACTGTTTGGGAGGTGCTAAGTATTTTACAAAAATAGATTTGAAGAGTGGGTATCATCAGATCAGGATTAGGCCAGGAGATGAATGGAAAACAACATTCAAAACCAATGAAGGGTTGTATGAGTGGAAAGTTATGCCTTTTGGTTTGTCTAATGCACCTAGTACTTTTATGAGGTTGATGAATGAGGTTTTGAGAGAATTCATGGGTAAGTTTGTCATAGTATATCTAGATGACATTCTGATTTTCAGCAACACAAAGGAAGAACATCTCAGACATATAGATTTGGTTCTCAAGAGGTTACATGAAGAGCAGCTGATGATAAATTTGGACAAGTGTTTGTTCATGCAAGAGATCACATATTTGGGTTTTGTCATTTCACAAGGAAAGCTGCAAATGGATAAGGAGAAGGTAAGTGCCATATTGTCTTGGCCAACTCCAAGGACTATGAATGATGTCAGAAGTTTCCATGGGTTAGCAACCTTCTACAGGAAGTTTATACAAGGGTTTAGTCATATTTGTGCACCCATGCTTGATACTATAAAAGGAGGACAGAAGTGCAGATTTGTTTGGACTAAGAAAGCAGATGTTTCTTTTGAAACATTGAAGAAGAAGGTGGCACAGCAGCTAGTCCTTGCACTTCTAGACTTTAACAAAATCTTTCAAGTGGAATGTGATGCTAGTCACATGGCCATTGGAGCAATACTCAGCCAAGAAGGTAGACCAACTGCATTTTTCAGTGAGAAGTTCAATGATGCTAAAAAGAGGTATTCATCATATGATTTGGAAATGTATGCTTTAGTCCAGTCACTCAAGAAATGGAGGCATTACTTGATGCCCAAAGAATTCATAGCATTCACAGATAACCAGGCTCTGAGTTTCATAAACAACCAAGAAAAGTTGAACCACAGACACATGAAATGGGTAGAAACCTTACAAGATTTTACTTTTACATTGAAGCATAAGAAAGGAGTCAAGAATAAGGTAGCTGATGCCTTGAGTAGGAGAGCTCTAATAGTCAACCAGATTTAGTTGGAGAGTGTTGGCATTGATTCATTGAAGACCATGTATGATGCTGATGAAGATTTTGGAGAGATATATCAGGTATGTACTTCTTTTGGAGATAAATATCATGCTAAATTCTCTTAATTTCTGATCCAGGATGGATTGTTGTTCAAGGGTGGACAGTTGTGTATTCCAAGGTGTTCTATGAGGTTGAACATCATTAAAGAGAAACATTGTGGAGCTATGGCAGGTTATTTTGGTTTGGATAAGACTCTTGATCTTGTTCAAAGACATTATTTTTGGCCTAAGGTACAATCAGATGTCTGAAAGTTTGTAGAGACATGTGTGATATGTTAGAAAGAAAAAGGCAGATCAACTAATGCAGGTTTATATCAGCCTTTACCCATTCCTTCTAGACCATGGGAAAGCATAAGTATGGATTTTGTCTTGGGTTTACCAAGGACAAGGAAAGGATTTGACAGTGTTTTTGTTGTAGTGAACAGATTTAGCAAAATGGCACATTTCTTGCCATGCAAAACCACTACTGATGCTTCATACATTTCAGATTTGTTTTTCAAGGAAATTGTCAGAATCCATGGATTACCATTAAGCATAGTGTCAGATAGGGATGTGAAGTTTATTGGTCACTTCTGGAGAACTCTTTGGAAGAAACTTGGAACAAATTTGTCTTTTTCATCTGCATACCATCCTCAAATAGATGGGTAGACTGAAGTAGTTAATCATTCCTTAGGGAATTTGCTCAGATGTTTAACAAAACAGCATGGAGAAAAGTGGGATAATATTCTATCTCAGGCTAAATTTTCCTATAATGATACTGTCAATAGGAGTACAAGGAAATCACCTTTTTAGATAGTGTATGGTATGCATCCAAGAGGAATTTTGGAATTGAGAGATCTACCTACAGTCAACCCTATTAGTGTAGAAGGAGAAGCTTTTGTATAAGCTATAAAAGAGGTTCATGATCAAGTAAAGACCCAGCTACATCAAACCACCTTGAAGTATAAAGAATATGCTGATAAAAAGAAGAAGGATGTACAGTTTGATGTTGGAGATTTGGTATGGGTTCATTTGAAGAAGGAAAGACTTCCTAAGGGCAAATATATGAAACTCATGCAGAGGAAGATTAGACCATGTCAGATTTTGAGCAAGCATGGACAAAATGCTTATGAGATACAACTCCCTCCAGATCTTGGTTTATTACCTATATTCAATGTATGTGATTTAACCCCATACAAGCATAATTCAGATGATGAACATGAACTCCTACATGATGCAGTAGCTGATGACATTCCAAAGCATGATCCACCACAGTTGCAGAAGGTTTTGGACACACAAGTGATCAAGAAGACCTAGAACAAACAATATTTGGAGTATTTAGTGTCTTGGCAGGGAAAACCTAATTCAGAAGCAATGTGGATGACTGAAGAGTAGATCCAGAAACATGGTGCAGATCTACATACTCTCATCTCAAGTTGACTTGAGATTTCTTCTTCTGGGGAGTATGGTGCAGGAGCACCCCTACACAACAGGACATAAGTCTATTTTTAGCATGTCAGGACATAAGTCTATTTTTAGTATGTTTGACTTCATGATGTAATAAGGTCCATTGGACCAATGCGTATGTATTAGATCAACTTAGGAGGATGTGCAGTTAGTTAGGAGTTTGTTATGCTAGCTGTCTTCGCTGTCTCCTCCCAGCCGCTTGGAAGCTCCCAGCCGTTGGGAATCGAGTTGGTAGTACTCGTGAGGGATTACTATATATGTCTTAAATCAGTTAGGTTTTACAGAAATGAGTTTGTTTTAGACAGAGTAGATACAGAGTAGTCTAGACAGTGGAGAAATTGATGTTTTTAGCATTGCAGAAGCAGGACATTTATGATACAGTGAGACTGTGAATCTTGTATGCATTTCTGTTACTGAAAGTAAGAGATCCCATCAGTTTCATTTATCTGGTTTACAAGCTATCTATGTATTAATCTCTTTTGGTTACAGGTGAATGGATTCATTCAACCCTTCCACCGGTTGATTCTCTGAATGGTGGAAAGGACATGTACATTAGTTTGGTTTGCATCTTTATTTTTATGTTCATGCATTTCATGTTTGTGGGATTAGTTTGTTACATGCTGTGAGTTATCCTAGCATCCTCATGTGCTAGGGTTAGGAGGACAAATTTCTAAGGGCAAATTGCTCAGGAGATGATCTGGCTTGTTCATCATGTTTTCTATGTGAAGTTGTGAAGTTCTGAGAGTTTTTATGCATTTGACAGATATACAACATCTGCAATGGACATTACAAACTTTGTAGATCGCATCGGCATCTATGTGTATATCGCTATCCAGATCAGGTCTTGAAACTTAGGGAAAATGCATGTTTTGAGTGTATCAGGATGATATAGGTTGGATGTATATTTCCTATATATATCATCGTCAGGATCATCATTTTGTGTGTATCCTCATCCACATATCACTGTTGTATGTTGGAGCATACATGCAGGAGAAGGTACAAGTAAATGGGTCAACGGCGAGTCAAAGTCACATTTGCTAAAGAAAGGAGGAGGATCATCTTTTGTTTGAGTATCGGGTAGCTGAGGATCACATAGATCATCATCAGGATATTAGAATATAACCCGACAATTCTTATCATGCTGCAGAGTATGTAAGTGAGTCTTACATCTGGGTGACATCGACATCGGGTGCATGTGATGTCATCATCATCAGGACATTCCAAATATCACCTGATAAAAGTTTATCTTGCCAATGATAAGTGCTTGGCATAGGCGCAGGGTATTGGGGTGATCGGTGCTAAGTGGATCGCAGAGGAATATTCAGTGGAATATTTATCGTGTACATAAAGTGGAGTATCATCATCAGGATGTGTCAATATAACCTGATAAGTTACATCCTGATGCTACTTGTTTAAGCTGGTCGAATATCAGGGTGACGTAAGCATCGGAAGAGAGGTGCATGAGGTTGTCATCATCAGGATATTTGGAGGAACCTAATATTTTATATCTTGCTAATGCCGAACATCATGATAGAGTTTGGTGGTTAAGTGAATAGTGATCATCAGGAGGATAATTGTGTTCACCGAATATGATGATGCTGCTGACAGGTGAAAGATCAAAGGTTTGTCTGCAGGAGGATATCGGTCGGTAGAGAAAATATGATGATGCTGACAGGTTTTAGACATACATGCTATATGTCAGGATATTAGCTATTTGGTGGGTTTAATGGGTTTTTCACCCTATTTATAAGCTTTTACTATGTGACTCTGCATCAAAAGTACTAGTTCAAAGTTTGATCCACCTTTGCCAATGGATGGGATGGGTTCCAGTACATGTCTAAACACCATTTCCATGAATAATTCAAATACCTTAACTTCTGTTCCCACTTTTGTTTAAAGATTTCATTTTTGGGCTTGTAGGTGTAAGAGAACCTTGTCTTGTTTGCCTATCTTCTTCCATCTAATTTGCCTCTACATCACTTTCAACCATTTCAATTTGTACTAAAGGTGCTTCCCACTTGCCCAATTCATTTGATTGAACTGAGGCAGAGGTGGTTGGCTTCTCTTGTGGTTGGGACACCATGAACATCCTAGGTAGCATTCCTATTGTGTTGTTTCATTCATTGTCAATAGAATGCACCTCCTCCATGGGTGTCAATGGTCTATACGACTCCTCTATTCATGTGAGAGGTTCATAAGACTCTATTTCTTTTGGTGTCTCAAGCACATGCGATTCACTTAAGGGTGATAAAGGAGTGTAACTTTCTATCATATCTTCCTTAGGATCTGAGAAAGTGTGCAGGTCTACATTTCTCAAATCTAACATAGTGGATTCAAATACTGGACCTTTAGTTCTATGAGGTTTTTCCCCTATTCAAGGGAAGAGCTTGTAGGCTGGTTGAAAATTGATCATAAGTACTTCTAGAGGGAATTGGAGAGGTACATACTACTCTATCCATTCCATGATCTTAATTATTTTTTCCTTGGGAAAATTTTCATTTTGTTTTGATGGTACCTAATTTTTTAAAGTTTTCATCTCTGTAGTGTTTATGGTCTTTTCTAAAGTTTCTATTCACTTGATGCATATTGATTGAGGTGTAGGAGTATGGGCAATCAGTTTGTTGGTGGGAAGTTCATAATCTATAGGGATGCCTATGCACTTGTTTGATGTATTTGATTTCAACATGCTAAAAGGTTTTGGATCCCCTTTTGAAATGTATACCTTCCCTAGATGTAGGAATCGAGCTTCTTGAAACAACATTGATGGTACAAATTTCATCCTATGGATCCATGGTCTTCCAAGGAGCAAATTGTATCATGTGTCCTTGCTAATGAAATAAAATATGGTTGGGATAGTCTTGGGCCCTAGAGCCACAGGAAACGTGATCTTCCCTATCATAGTGGCCTTTAGGTTATTGTACCCACTTAGGGTATCTCATGAAGTGGTGATATTTGTGTGCCCATAACCCATCCTCTCTAAAAGGTGGAATGAACCTATGTTCACTATAACTCCATCATCAATTATGGTTCATTTAATGCAAGTGTCATAAATCCAAACTTGTAAGTACAATGCAGGGTCTCCTTTCTTGGTTAGCTTGGCCTTGGAAGGCATTTTCTTTAGGTCAAAGAAGAAACCTAGATCCTTGAGTTCTGAGTTTGGTGGGCGTATGTCATAGTCCACATGGTTGATCTGTTTGCTAAGTGGAGAGGTAATTTGATCAAGATATTTTAGCCCTATAGCTTTTAATAGTGCTAAGTGATGTGAAGGGGAATTTTTGAGCAAATTGATGAATGAAATGTAAGCATATGTTTTCTTTAGGTCTTCAATAAGTTCATAAGGTCCAATTGGAGTTGGTATTGGTTCCACTACCAAAATGACACTCTCATATACTTCTATTTATTCATCCTCAAGGTCTTATTCTTCTTCTTCGTTGTGGATTATTTTGACCAATACCATCATCCTAGCTTCTCCTTTCTATCCTTGTTGTGGTGGGATGCCAGTGTTGTTACTTTGGGCTACTTGGTTTTGGTTTGATGTTTCTACATCCTTATGTGTGGGAAATGGGTCATGATAGATTTTCATGTTTGTATTTTTTGGGGCTATTTGGGGCTTGGGTTTGTCTTGTGCCCTTATTATCCAATGTGACTTCTTATGGGTTTAAGAACATTTCTATGAATAACCATTGTTGGTCTCCCAACAACCTTGCTATAAATTGGTTATATTCCCTATAGAATTTTGTGCTATGCCTCCTTGTTCTATGAAAAGAACATAATTGGTTGTACTCATATGGGGGTCTTTCATACCTTCCATCATTTTCATTTCTGTTGTGGTTCCAATTTTGGTAATAATTCCTAGGGTAGTATCCATTAGTTCTAGGTTGGTCAACCACATTGACATTAGGAGGATAATAGTCTCTCCCATTGTAATCGTCTCTTATCTTTTTGACTGGTGGTTGATTTTTTACCCCATATATGGTTGCATTTTTGTTGTATTTAAGAATCTTGATGATAGGAGGGTTGTTCCCTATGTCCTCCCTTGTTAACTTTCCATTTGACCCATAGACCTTTTTACCAATGTCAATGGTAGCTTGATCTATCCTCAAAGCACTTTCTAATGCTTCTTCATAAGATCTGTATGGTAATTTTTGAATGTCTTCTCTCATGTCTTTGTTCAAGGCATGCAAGAAAAGATCACATAGTTCACAAGGTCCATGTTCAAGGCACTAGTTGAGGAATAGAGGACTTACCTCTATCTGCTCACAAAATGGGCTACAGATTCATTAGGTTCTTAATTCATGGCTAGGAATTCTCTAATTCCTATTTTGATGAGATTGTTCATGTCAAATGCCATGACAAACTCTCTAATTAGTTGTCTAAATGAGTGAATTGAATCCTTTGGAAAATGATAGTACCAATCCAAGGCTATTCCTTCAAGGGTTTTTGGAAAGATTTTGGCAACAACCTCATTCCAAGGGAGGAGTTCTCTTATCACAGTGGTGTAAGCTTTAATGTATGAGTTTGGGTCTCCCTCTCCTTTGAATTTTAGGAGATCTAGAAATGGTTGAGGTAGCTACACATTCCTTATGTTTTGATTGAGAGGTTCTTTCAAATACTTGAGATATGTTCTAAGAAAGGCACTTTGAGATTGAGGGGTTGAAAGTAATAACCCTATAGGTGGATTTTGATAACCCATTATTTGATTTGTTGAATTTACCAACACTATAGGATTCTTTTGAACAAGAGGATTCTCATTCAGACATGTGTCATTACTTGCATTTCATGAATAGTAGTTGAGATAGGAGGATTCTGAGATGCCCCCTACTCTTGTTTATGGGATTTTTATCTTCTTTTAGGAGAAACTTGTTCTACTTCCAAGATTCTAATCCTTTGCACTAAAGTTGCAATTAAGTCTACAAGAGTGGTATCTCTAGATGTTTCCTTGTTTCTAGGATTTTCTCTCCGAGTATTATCATGGTGGTATGCTTTGTCTCATGCAACATTTTCTCTTTGTTCTTCTCACAAGGCAACTCTTAATGCCTCTTGAGCATCTTTTGCCTCTTGCAAGTGTCTTTCTAATAATTTCACTTTCCCATTGAGGTGAGTACTTGATGTGCTTGTAGAAGGTTGATCGGGTTGATGTATTTCTAACCTTACCCTCCTAGCTTTATGTGGTGCATTTGGTATGGCTAGATTACTTTCCCAAGTTGGGCTGTTGGAAGATAGAGAACACCTAGATTCTCTATGGTCTTGTTTGTAATTTGAGTCTTCATAGTCATAGCAGTTGGTGATTGGTGCATTTGAATGCGATGACACATACCTATCAAAAGAAGGGGTTTCTAGTTATCTTGAGGGAATATTCCCTTAGTTTAGATTGGGTTCTGTCATATTTACGGATGCCATAGACACCATAGAATAAATGGAATGGATGATGGTGAAGGCAACATAAGCTAAAGTAGCAAAAGTAGCTATGAAGAATAAAGTGAAAATGCTTTACAATTTTTACTTTGAAGCATTGAATGTTTAAGTTGTGATCTGCATGTTTGGAACACAAAAAGCATAAACAATTTTTTTCTCTTCACATCAAGTTTACCAAAAATATGTATGTTCAAAATCATGACCTCATTTTCCTAGGTTTGTCGGGTCAGATTTCGGCACGCACACTGACCCTTCTCTCCTTGCCATGAGGTGTACCTATTAAATATAAGGAATAATGAGAGGGGGGTGAATCAATATTCCACAAAACCACTTCTTAACAAGTTTATTAACATGAAAGTAGAATAAACATAAGAACAACAACCATAAAGACATAACACATGGACACTAGGATTTTTACGTGGAAAACCCAAAGAGGGAAAAACCATGGTGAGTGTCAGCTCACAATATATTATGATGGATCAACACCAAATTACAAGAAGGTTCATTGCCTTAGGACTCACTACCCTATGAAGAAGTGGTCACTGCACAAAGACTCACTACTAGGAGAAAAGAAAGAAAGAAAAAAGATTGGCTCACTACCATAAGATGAACTATAGTAAATGTATCTACCACATGCTGGATCATAGTTCCATTGAAGGTTCGATATACAGATTCAAAGGTCTTCATTAATTCTACCTTGTTTCTCAACTTAACTACATATACTCTATTTTATGTCCTTGTTCAACTCTTACTACTCTGTATTCCACTCATAATCCTTCACCCTTTGAATTTGCACAACACAACACACACACTAACATATAATTCTATCAAGTATATATATTTGCTACAAGATTTATCTCATAATCAGGTTAGCAAGCAAAACATAAACTGTATACATAACTACTACAACTTGTCAGCTTGAGCTTATGTACAATCTGTAATGTGGACTTAGAAAAACATACAAAAAGTCTTCATATAGGTTGACTTCAATCATACCATCACTTAGACTAACTATTCAGACAATATAACTTCTTTGCCAAAGAATCTAACTACTTGTCAGCTTGTCTCTTCAGAACATGCTTGACCTACCCAATTGTCACACCAAAATTTTTACTATAGACAAAAAGAAACTCAAGGAATCACATTAACCATTTCTCATACCTTATATATCATATCTTACTAGCCATAGATCATGATGTCCTTATGTGCTGAAGTGTGGAACTTAGAACTGACTCTTCTACCTTGGTGAAATATTAGCAAACCAACTACTAGATCTTGGAGTTTTGTAGAAAATCTTCCATATCACTTTAGAATCTGTAACTCATCAATTGTATACTTTTGATGCTTATCCATACTAACTCAAACCACATACCGATACAATTACTTGCAGAGAGATGCAAACCAAAATACTTATGTACTCTGCATAGTTCCTAACTTAACTATGTTCACCCAGACTTAAACCAATCACAACTTGCCTTCTAGAAGTCATCAGGACTTGTAATCCTGAACAAAGTATCTCCCAATAATCCTAAATAACATACTTAAACCATATACCTTGACCATCAACTGCGGAGGAATACCACTTGAGTCTCTGCTACTAAATCTGTGTTATCAGTACTTAGCCATTCTGACTTAGTCTTTTGTGTCCAAACCAGATCCTTATATGCAGGTTGTTCCAAGTTGAGTTCCCAATCATCCTTAGCTCCATCATGCTTTGTATGCCTTTTTTCCATCAATGACAACATTACCCAATCAGCAATGTCTCTTGACTATGTTGCCACCAATCTCCCCCTTTGGCATTGAGGGCAACATTCAATGAAAAATGTGTATCTATTCCCCCTTACTCTATATTTCTTCTCCCCCTAAGATGTTTTCCCATTTTTCATTGGTCTTCTCCTCCTCCTTTGACATCAATGGAAAAGGTGTATGTGCAAGAGTCAAAATGGGACCAAAACTACAAAAATCTTCATCCGCATATGTACACATACAAACTTCAACTCAATTTGTTGTCAGTGAAAGAATATCCTCATACACAATCCTCAATTGTGTAATCTCTTGATCCCATTGATTCTTTGCCCTTTCCAAAATTTGAATGTGACCGTTTATCAAAAAGACTAATTTTTCTACCTTTTGTACATTTGAGGGTGTCAATTTGTGAAGTTGTATGTGCTTCTACTGCAAGATTTGTCATGATCTCAATTTTTAAGCTTAATACCCTTCTCAACAAATGCATTTTGTTTTTAATTTCTTCCTATCTACTGAGTAAACTGCTTATATTGTTCTAAATATTTTCAACTTGTGTTTCTATGCAGCTAATTGAGTCAACTGCTGGATCAAAGGTCTCAGAAATATTTGTGAGTTGAAGGTTCATGCTTTTGATTTTCTCATCTATTTCCTTAGTAGTTTCAGGCCAAGACAAACAAAATTTATATATTTCATAATCTTCCTTGATTCCATTTATCATGTTCTTGATGTTGCTCTCAAACAAAATTTTGTCACTATCTAACTTGGTTTTTGATATTGTTAATCTTTTGTCTTCATATTCCTTTTTGACCTTAATATCAATAGACTTTTCAAAGGATTCAAAATGAGTACTCATATAATTTATAAGACCTTTGAGATGAGTAGTTGATGATGTTGATATATCCTTCTGGTATGAGGAAATTAACTTCTCTCGAATGCTTGATGTCTCATTAATGAGTTCATTGTCCTATAAATATGTTCTTAGCATTTCTTCCTAAGCCTTAACTTGCACTATTGATACTAGTTTGAACTTTTCCACATGAGACATATAAGCCAGATCTATTGGTCCTTATAGAGTCTTGGGTGATTCTGGAATCTATACATTTTGTTGTCTTTCCAAAACCTTTCTAGCATAGTCAATTGAGATTTGGTTTGCTATAGTGTCTCTTGCTACATATTCATCACTAAGTGTAGCATTACTTCTTTTCTTTCTAAATTGACTTTCTCTACTTCTATACTGGATGCATATTCTTCCCTTTCATCTTTCTTATTTTTTCTTTCTAGAGTGCTTGACTTCCATTTCACCAGAGCATTTAAGGGTCTTGACTCTCCATATTTGTTTTTTGCCTTTTTTGTTTGGTCATTAGAAATTTTCTCTAAGTGCTCATACTCCATAGGTAATTCTTTGAATGTTCCAAACTTGTCTTGTTTGAGATCTTTTGGTTTCTTTAGTAGTTCATCATCTAATTCAGTCAAGATATCTTCTACAACTTCATATCCTAATGGAGGGACCCATGCAATTCTTGGTTCCATAGCTTCCATGAAGCATTTGTCTTTATTAACCATGAATATAATGTCATTTTCATATTTCATCACTACTTTTTCAGGTATCTAGACAATACATAGCATTCTCTTTTGAAAGTTCATGAAGTATTCCCCCAAAATTTTGTTAAGTTTGTCTGTATTTCCCAAACCTTGCAGGTGATTTTTTATTTGAGTTACTACTGGTGTATGATCAAGCCAGATAATGCTTCCCAAGCTAGGTACCTCTCTCAGTAAGTAGAAGAGTAAACAGGTAATCAAAGTTCTGTATTTGAAGGGATAATTTATCTCTTTTGTTCTTTTCAGGTTCTCCATTAATTCACTTCAGAGCAATTCACATAGATTATAATCTGTATTATTTTTTACCATATCATAAGTTGAGTATATAGCTGATGCAAACACAAAATTTTTTGAATGACAAAAGTATATTTTGTATCCAATAATCATTGATGAAAATCTGATGGTCGGATCCTTGATATCATTTACTGTGAGAGTTTTTTTATCAATTTTGGCCCCTACTAGTTGCATTACTAAATTGTTCTTTATTTTCTTTTCCCCTGGAATCCTTCCAGAGGAACTCATACCAATAATAGCTTCAATAACTTCTTTGGTTATCATACATGGTTCATCAAGCAACAAAAACTCATCATGAATCCTGCTAAGAATGAACCTAACCCATGTATCATTTGGGATCGCATGAAAATCTAACCAGGTGTCCAATTTCTTTTCTCCCAGAACTTTATATTCATTCTTCAACTTAACATCAATAGTAGTTAGTTCATCCAAGTATAATTTTCCAAGATTCAAGTGATTGTATTCCTCTAGGTTGGTATGAATGTATGTCCTAATATCTTCCATATGCATAGTTCCATAAGGAGAAATTGAGAATGCTCCCACTGAATCATTTACCAGTAGTTTGAAGAAATGTTTCTTGAACTTGGGGCGAGGCTTTTCTGAAATCTCAATTAATTGGGGAGTAAATATTTTTTGAAATATTTTAGACTACACAAAAGGGTTTTCAAGTTGTAAATATGTTTTCTGCCAAATTAGAGTTTCCTTCACCTAAGGTCAATTTTGACTTGAATCATTTTGGAAAACTTTGAGTTGCTTGGATTTTATCTTCAGATCGCCTTGAACACTTGAAAGATTGAATGCAAAGTGATTAATCTTTTATGAATCCAAGCCTTTAAACCCCTTAAAGTCTTAACTTAATCATCATAAATGTGGTCTTTCAAAAATCTATCAAACACTTCTCTGTCAGTCACAGTCAATCTAAATTGCTCCGCATTAGATCTTTCTCTATCAGAATTTCTTTTAGAGGTTTTCTCATAGAGTTCTTCACAACATACCTTAGTGTCATATTTCAGCACTAACTTTCTAGCTGGGTGTTTTTGGATTTTCAACATAGCTCCCCCTGAGCTAGATCTCCCAATTTACTTCCTAGAGGAAGTATCTGCACCAAATGCTAGTGCAGATCTATCCTTGACTCCAATTACTTCTTTCTTGATCCAGATCTTGCCCATTTCTTTCTTAGTTTCAACTGGATCAACTTTCTCTTTTCCCTTATCATTCCTCTACTTTATTTTCCTTTCTTCAACATAGTAGCTTCTTTTCACATTCTTGCTTCTGCAAAATCTTGCAACATGTCCAAACTTGTTGCAATTGTAGCACACAATGTTTCACTATCCTTGATACTGTCCTCTAAATGAATTCATCCTTGATCTACATTGATTAGCCATTTGTCTAAATCTATTACAAGAAAAACATCTTCCATTGAATGATTGAGTATTCCTTGAATTGTGAAAGCCATTTCTTACTAGACTTCTACATTCATTTGATCTATGACCAATTTTCTTGCAATTGAAACATTGACTAGAGAATGATGGAACATTCTAATTTATTCTACTCCTACATTAAGTAGCTTTATGACCAAACTTTTTGCAATTAAAACAATGACCATTGAAAGATGGGTACCTTTGAGCATTTGGTTATCTGACTAGAGGTCTTCTAGGTCTTCTTCTTTGATTCCTGGACTGGTTGGCTTTGTTTTACTTCAACTGAAAGCTTCCTTCACTTAATTTTGAACTTTCTCCTTTCTCAAATCCTAAGCCTTGCTTATCATCTGAACCCTTTTGACTAGCAATCATCTCATCAAGTTTTATAAAACTTATCTTGAACTTTTCTTCATTGCTCTTGGCTTTTTCCACGTCTGTTTTCAGGCTCACAACTCCTTCTTCCAATTTGACACATTCTTCTTGTTGTCAATCATATACTCACCCTATGCTAAGCCTATAGAAGACTTAGCTATCTATTGAAACATGGAAATACTCTCAAGATGTGGGTTTCCTATACCAAGAGTGAATCTCTAGAGTGATCTGGTTCTCCTTAAGATTTTTCCTAATCTAATGACTTGTCTGAGGAAAGGAATGAGAGAATAACTAAAATGCAAAACTAACTCTAAGATTTAATCTAAATGAATAACATCACTCACAAACAACCCTTTACACTTAAACTTTCACAAACCCACCTTTGAGATTTGATCCTAAAATAATTTGTAAATAGGTTCAAGTTGAACATAGATTACAACTAGGACTAGAAATAAATCCAACAGTAAGAGACATGACAAAGGACATGAAACTATGACAATGAGATATCAAATCAAACTGCAAAGAGAAGACAAATTGATGGGATAGGAAAATATGTTATATTCAATTGGAAGGAGTACAATGCAAAAAAAAGGAGTCAACTACCTGTATACAACTCTCTGCCTATGCTCAAGAGAGAAGAAAATGGTATCAACTCTTGAGAAAAAGTAATCTTTCTCCTATAAATGCCTCTACCAAGAGATCTCTGCAAAAAAACCTAGAAAAACTCCTAATAATAGACATCCACGTCCATTTCTAGAATCCATCAAAAAGCTAATAAAAAACACACCAAACTACCTCCAAACCATGAAAACAAAGTTCCAAGATCTTCTACCAAGTGGCCCCCACCAAGATCTACTTTAAATCATGCTTTATCTATTGAGAAAAACCTCTATTTTATCCTCATCTACTCTAGTTCGCACAGAGAGAAAATCAAATCTAAAAATATCATGAGTAGATTCCTTTTTTCTTTTAATTGCATAAAATAGCATTTGTTTTTAAAGCAATTTATAAAACATTGCTTTAAAACAAAGCTCTATGATGTTTGCATTTTTGTCTCTACATTTAGCTCAATTTGACTTTTTTGCAAAAATAAAACTATTACAAGGCCTTTGGTTTATTTTTCCAAGTATAGTACACTTCTTTGGCATTTGATTTTTCTTATAAAAAATCATAAAAATATAAAGCATTCTATGTATTGCAAAAATAAAAGCCTATTAGACTGATTTCCCACCTGGCTCTGAAAAATATTCTTAAGGCATTTAAAGTTTGAAAATAAAGGCCTTCAAGGCTGCCCTCCATTCAATATACAATTTAAATTAAGGCATGTGGCCTATGATTTATTTTCAAAAGGGATCTAAATGAAATTCCTTAAGGCATATAACCTAGGCTTTAGAGATTTGAAAGGAACCTAAGGCAAGAAAATTTCTAAGTCACAGACTTAAAAATGCAACGTGAACAACTATAATACCATGAAGGTATTAGTCGAGGCTCAAAATATGAATAAAAATGTGATTAAAATCTCATTCTATCCTAGGGCTTCTTGAAACCCTAAAACAAAACTAAGGATGCACTAAGTTATCAGGCTCATTTTCACACTTGCATTCTAATTGAAAATACTCTACCTCTGGCCACCATGAACAAGGGTTTTGACCTGAGAATCTTCATCTTGTTGTGTTTCCAAGCATGATTCCCATGGATTTCTTTCAGATTTTGAAGGTAAGAGGGAGTCTGACTCATGTTCTTCATTTTTCTTTTATCTCCTGAGATTAAAATGGCCTTTCAAGCCATGACCTCTATATATTTTCTGATGAAATTTATGTTCATTTCTTTCGACTGTTGTTTCTTCTTGAGTTCGTGGCCACCATGGTTGGCAGTATCAAGCCCACTTAAAACCTTGTAAAAGGTAGTACTCATGGCCTTACTGTACATTCTTCAAACAAGGTAACACCTTCTATTTTGTCACTATATGCTTAACTATTTCCATGGCATTCTATAACCAAACTTATCACCCTAAAATTAAAATGAGTATTTGAACTCTTTAAAAAAATAATGTATACTCAACCACAGCTAGCATAGTGGCACTAATCATTTGAGTATCATTTCTAGGCCCTACATGTTTGAAAATATTTACTTTCACTATATATTTGTATCTTCTCCTAAACCCTAAGTGGGTTTGAGCAAAAGTTTAACTTACCATCTCTTTTTTCTGTTTGTGATGCTTATAGAGGCCATGACTAGCATAATAGCACCTCTATGTATCTGTGTCTCAAAAAATGAGTTTCTTTCAAATATAAAGTCTTTGTGTATATTTCTATTTGTATGAGGCTCGATATGAGCTCAAGGAGTAAAAAATGAAGGCATTTTATTTTTACATTGGTCTGTGACTTCTATATATTTTCTTCTTGGTCTTGGCATTCTTCTAATGAAACGGCATCCCTTTGCTTGTAGCTTCCTATACATACACTTGTAAGGAAAAAATGATTAATGTTTTGGATACACTCAAACAGCAATACATTTTATCTCACCTATACTTCAGATGTAAAAACAAACATTGCTTTCTCTTGAGCAATCTGTGGATAAGCTTTGTACACATGAGGCCACACTTGCATTTTAGTGGCTCATTAATATTTGCACTTGAATCTTCATATAGTTTCATTTGTTGTATATGGAGCTCCTCTAGCTATGCATGAGCATTCAAATTACACCACTTGTCATGATATATCAAATGGTCTAACTATGTGTGCATTTCTCCTATATCATTGACTACATTATGATGTTGTTCCATATTTTACTGTTATCAATCTACTTCACTACATAGCATATTCAATGATGATGTTTCCTTTGATGAATCAGTTAGCTTAAAGCAATATACTCATGTATGTCTCTTCATGTGATCATTCTTCATCTATCCTATTTATGACTGATACTATGACTCTTTGACATGCATGCATCCAGTATGAATAATATGTAGATTCTAGTTAAAATTCTCTTGTCACTCTTGAGACAAAAACACCAAAACTCCTTCTACAATGGCAAGGTTTCTAATATGGGTTGTGTTTAATAATTGATATCTTCATTTGATCACTGTAACACTTTTACCCTTCTCATGGGTATCTAAGTTTGATACTCTTCAACTGTAGTATGCATGTGTCACTTGACAATCTCATTAAATGAAAGAGAAAATGTGATGGTTTGGATCTCTTTTAACTTCTGATATGCATATATTCGATGTCCTAATTGATTCTATCATATTCTTCACACATTTGGCTTCTAATTCGGTATAGCATATCAAAGGTAAATGTATATGTACACTAGATTAAAATGCTACAACTCTTTGCTTTACTAGTATGAGTAATATACAAACACTATCTATAACTACCTCCTAACTATCAAATCCATATGCACTATTGTATATTGCAATTATATTTATGGTTGTCCTTGTGCTCTCTATAGTTTGTTCCATCATACATATGTCTTATGGATTTTACTATCCCGGTCTGATGGTTTGAATGATCATTAATGTAGTTTTGTTTATCTATTCATGTAATTCTACTATCAATTCAGTGATGCCTTTCTATATGCTTCATTATACACATGGATTTCATTCAGTTCCACACCTTTTGATCAGACTAGAAGGAGTTTAGTGTTCATTTATGGCTCTTACATCATACCTTGAATTGAGAATCATGGATGACCATTAAACTTTTCACTTCGTGAATTACTCCTTCAGTTGAAATGTCTCTTTTGCACAATGAGAACATGTATGCCTATTTTATCCCCTTTGAGACTCAGGGGGCAGCATGCTAGGCTCAACCCTTGTGGGAGGCTGTTTTACACCACATGTTGATATGTATTCAAAACATCTACATGATTTATCTGATACCTACACATGAAACAAACAGATTAGATAAAACAATGAAGTTTAATGATTATTTCCTTTTCATTCTTCTATATGTGAATGATGTACATCTGATCAGTGCAATAATGCAATGTGCTATGGCTCTTCTAATAGGACATAGAGATCTCATAACTGGAGCTCTAACAGGGTTTTTCCACATTTTTTGTAGGTTTTGTCAAAGATCAAGAGCAGGAACAAGATGGCAACCTCAGAGCTTGAAGACTATAACAAGGCAATGATGGCTATGACCTTCTCTCCCTATCTTTAGATGCATAGCATTTTTCTTATATTTGCATATGTTTAGCTATACCCATGGCTTGTGTGGGACATTTGATTTGTCATTATTTCTTTCAATGTAATGTTTATCCTTTTATGTACTTCATTTGTAAATGAATAATCATTGTAGTGAATGAAATACTTATCTCTCTGATAGATATCTTGTAATGCAATTAATGAACTAAATATTTCTTCTGTTAAAAAATTGAACTGCAAACTAAATACCTTTTCTTTTGAAACACATTACACTAAACAACTGAACCTTTTCATAATCATGCAAGGTAGAAATGAATTAAAATCTTTCACCTTAAAATGAATAATGTACCAGCTCTGCCAATTTTTTAGTTGCGGTGAAAAAATGGTAACATTTCTAGCAACTTGTACTACGTGCTTGCCTATTAAGCATCATATTAGTTTCCTTGAATATCCATTAGGCATTGAGTCTAGCTCTACTCATCTCAAACTTAGAAAACATTAAAACTCAGCTCCCCAATCAGTCCAAACAGTAGCAAAAAACTAACTAAACAAACTAAACTAAAAGTAAACTAATTGGCCCTGATGACCAAAAAACCTATGCAGCAGCACTTAGGGAAAGAAAACTAACTAAAAATAAATGTGCATGAAGAACTTATTAACATTAACTCTACTCTATCCTACTCTAACTAGCTAAGGAAACTAGTAAAAAAAACCCATTCACTGATTGGGTGAAATAGATGCCTTTCCTAACCAACTAAGGATACTTCTCATGCTTACAAATTGGCAATAAGGAGCGAAACACATGAACACACCTTATAAACTATTTTTTCATAATGTGTAGAATACAATCAAAGGTTTGAAACTCTTGATTCTATTCAAATATACCTTTGATTGGCCATGAATGGGCAGGTTGAATCTGTTGCTCTTCGACTACAATTTTATTCTTAGGGGTATTGAAAACACTTTGAAAGTTGTTGGTCACTTCATTGGCTAAATCTCTAATGGGGCATCCTCTCAAAGGTTTGGGACTGGAAACAATAGTGTGACTTGTACCTTGCATGATAGCTTGCCATGTGGCTTCCTCCTCTTTAGTTAATGGGTCATCTCCTCCGTCAGGGTAGCTAATAGCTCATCAAAACTTTCTAGACTTGGAAGATTCTTAGCAAGAGCTATACTAGGCTCAAAATGTTCAATATTGCTCAAGGAGATACATTCTGAAACATGTGTTTCTTTGATAAATGAAGGGAATAATCCAAATAATGAACTAACCTCCAATGACAAGCCATCAATTTGTATATCAGCCTCTAGTTCCCGTGTGTCATCCTTCTCTACTGGCATGGGCTCTTGATTGCTACAAGAAATCAACAGAGTGGCAAGCTCCCTACAAGCTGAATAGTCAGGGTGTTGACAATCAAGTATGAAGTTATCTTGGACAGGTTGATCATCTTCAGCTGGCCAACTTGATTGCTCATCAAGGTATGTTGTATTAGTCCCATTCATGTCAACTTCTTCATTACAGTACAATGGGAGCTCTGAGAACAAACAATATGCTTAATCCTCATAAAGAATTTGATTTGATTTAACCTTGTGCTCAGGGTCTTCATGCAAAGCAAGCATACTAGATTTGGAAACCAAACTACCTCTTTTCTCTTCAAACTGAAATGAGGTCTCAATCTCATCACTGTCCTTTCAAAACAATAGTACATGACTTCCTGCAACACCTTCTAGCTGTCCCAAATCAGCCAATAAGTGGGATTACTACATGATGTCTTCATCATCATTGACATAAATGGGCAGTTGATCAAACAAGAAAACTCCATCATTTCCCTCTTCCAGTCTATGCTACAAATATGTACCTCAGTGGTGTTGTCATTGATGTCAACATATCTTTGTTATCATTAGCGTTAACTATATCTTACTATTGTCTATACATAAGTTTGGATTGTTGAGGATATTGAGAAAATTATAGATAATCAACACATGCAGACCATACAGTTGTGTAGAGGATTGTCAAAGGTTGCTCTAGTTGAGATTTTAGAGGTTCGCATGAAGATTTGGTGAAGTTATGGACTTTTGAGTAGAACAAGCTTTTACAGTTGTTTAGTGTTGATAGAGTGGTAAGAAGCTAGTTTGGATTAGTCTGGTATTAGCACTCTATGATCTATGGATCTAGAGGCATGTCTGGGATGTTGGTGTGTTCTCTCAACTTGAGTGGTTTGTGGTTTAGAGGTCCACAAGCAATATTTCTAGTTTGACAGTCATGGCAAAATAGTGTTCTTAAGGTTCCAGAGGAAGGTGTAAGAGATTCTCGTGATGTGGAGAAGTGTGGATGTTTTTGTCGAATTCATTGTGCTTGTGGAGGTCTCTGGATCATGTATCTGCTACATTGGAGGTTCACATTAAAGTTTGAGCTTGTTGGTGAAGATTTCATTTTTGGTGTTGCTGTTCTTCCCAGTCTTGGCCAACCGGATGATTCAAGCATGTTGTGGATGTTCTAAAAGCAATTCTCTAGAGTGTGGCATATTGATTCAAGACCTAGTTGTGTTTGGCCAACAACTTGGAGATTCACATTAAGAGGAGTGCTTGGAGTGCCAACCTTGATGTTTACTCCAAGGTTGATGAATTATATAAAGGAGTTTAGTTAAGCCAAGGAAAATTATCCTTGAGTGAACCATCAGATCAAAAGAAAGGATCATAATTAGAGCAGAGAAGGAAAGGAGTAGAAGAGTAAAAGTAAGATAAAGTGAAGAGTTGGTGAATAAGAGTTTGGAGGTAGGACAAAATTTTTATGAGCTTTCAATGGTATTGAATCAAGCATGAAGTAAGTGCTATTTCTTAGTCAGTTCTTTCTCTATCAAACATATATTTCTTATAGGCAGTGAGCCTCTCTTCTGAGCAGTGAGCTCTAGGCAGTGAGCCTGAAGGAAAGTGCCTTCCCATTCTTCTAAGTACATTTAATAGGATACAAATTTTTGTGGGCTAACACCCACCGTGACTTTTCCCTTAACTGGATTTCCATGTAAAAATCTTGGTGTCAAATGTGCTGATCTTGTTTCTGCTTATTTGTTGTTGTTTCATGCTTTAATGTTTACATCATTAATCAATTTGGAAATTGTGAAAGAGGTCTAAAAGAAAAAGAGAAGGTTATTTTGTGACAACTAATTCACCGCCCTACCCTCTCAGTTGTCCAGTCTAATTCCAACCATTGGTATTAGAGCCAAGTTCCTCTAAAGGGACCTTAACCACTTGAGGAGATCCAGGATGTCGACTTACAAAAAGGATAGTCCAAGATTTGATGGAACAAATTACTCTATTTGGAAGAGTCACATGGAATGCCATTTACAATGCATGGGTGATGCTTACTAGTTAATAACCAAAGATAAGTATGAACCTCTAGAGAAAGGTCCTATAACTCTAGATTAACTCAAGGATGTTGAAAATAACCTTCAAGCCAAAGGAGCCTTGTTGAGTGCCCTGACTGATTCAGAAATGACAAATGTTTTTGGACTAAAAATAGGTCATGAAATTTGTAAAAAGTTGGAGAATCTATATGAAGGAGATAAATATGTCAAATGTGACAAACTACAAAGTCTAAGAGGAAGATTTGGAAATCTAAGGATGAGTGAAGATGAAAACATCACAATCTACATGTAAAAGATAAATGAACTTGTGTTTGGGATCAAGAGTACAGGCAGAGTTTTGGAAGAATCAGATACTGTGTCAAAAGTGCTTAGATCTCTACCTAATTCATACAAACATAAGGTTGCTGGTATAGAGGAGATTAGGACTATCTTAGATGTTACAAGAGATGACCTGGTTGGAAAAATTTTATCTTTTAAATTAAGTTAATTTGGTGATTCTCTTCCTAAGTCTGAATCGACATTCAAGGGCAGTGTACATGGAAAGCAAAAATATGATCCAGGTGAAGGTTCTTTAGGAAAATCAAGTAGATTTATCAAAACAAGGAAGGATCTTGAAGATGATGAAAATGAGACTGCAGATCTTGAAGCTCTCATTGCCAAATGATTGGCAAGAGGATCTGGTAAGTATGAAGGAAAGTTGCCACTCAGATGTTTTTCTTGTAATAAGATTGATCATTTCGCTTCAAGGTGTCTGGAGAGATTTTCAAAACCAAACCCTAACAGATATAGAAATTAGAATAATTGCTATTATGTCTAAGAAGCTGGAGAAGGAGGAGTCATAGATGATGAATCTAATCATGGAGAAAGTGATTGGGTGTTCATTGCTATTAAAGAAGAAGATCCAATATCTACTGAATCTGTTAGCTATGCAAATGTGGAAAGTGCCTTGGCTACTTAGGTTGTTGAAAAGGATGAATGGGTGATTGATAGTGGATGCTATCATCATATGACTAGTGACAAGAGTAAGTTTGTGAGTTTTGAGAATTATGAAGGACTTGTGAAATTTGGAGACAACTCAATTGGTAGAATTCATGGCAGAGGATCCATCTCTTTTGATGGTAAGAACAACACTAATGATGTTTTGTATGTGGAAGGACTAAAACATAATCTTCTTAGTGTTGGATAGTTGGTCGACAAGGGTTATGATCTCCGGTTTAAGGATGGAAAATGTAGAATCTTGGAAAGTTCTAGAACTGAAATTGCATCCAGTACTCAAACTGGAGGTAACATATTTCACTTAAGTAGTTAAGGTAAAATTTATTTCATTTCTCAAATAGATCAAAGATGGTTATGGCATAGGAGGATGTGTCATGTAAATTTTGATAACATTGTCAAAATAAGTTCCACTCAAGCTGTAAGAGATCTTCCAAGACTTGTAAAACTGGATAGCATATGTAGAGAATGTCAATTGGGTAAACAATACAAAATCTCATTCAAAAGCAAGGAACAAAGTTCAAGTGAGAGAATGGAATTGGTACATACTGATCTCTATGGTCCCACTAGAATTAGGAGTGTACAAGGAGATAGATACTTCATGTTACTGATTGATGACTACTCTCGGATGATGTGGGTAGCTTTCCTAAAATAGAAATCAGAAGCTCTTGATAAGTTTAAGGTGTTCAAAATGATGGTTGAGAATTAGATTGGTGGGAAATTGAAGTGTCTGAGATCTGACAGAGGTGGATAATTCACTCCAGAGAGTTTGACACTTTTTGTGAAAATCATGGAATAAAAATATAGTTATCTACTCCTAGAACTCCTCAGCAAAATGGAGTTGTGGAAAGGAAGAATCAAACCATTTAAGAAGTACCCAGGACCATGACGATGGAATCAAATGTTCCTCAAGTTTATTGGAGGGAAGCTATGAGTACTATTGTCTACACTCTTAACTAGGTGCAGATCAAAGGAAATATTGGTAAGACTCCTTATGAACTATGGTTTGGTCATCCTCCTACTATGAGATATTTTAGAGTTTTTGGTAGTAAATGCTATATCAAAAGAGATGGAGACTTAAGTAAGTTTGAAGCAAGAAGTGATGAAGGAATATTTTTGGGATACTCAACTCAAAGTAAGGCTTACCAGTGCTTCAACAAAAGGTGGAAAAAGATTGTTGAAAGTGCCAATGTTAAAGTTGATGAAAGCAAAGAAGAACATTTCAAGTACTATAGATATGATTCAGATCATCAAGATGAAAGTGAAGGTCATGGAAGAAAAGTTCAAATCTAGTCCCAGATTTAGATTGATCCAGTAACTCTAGTAACTCAAGAGATTAATGTAGAAGATGAGGAACAAGTTCAGGAAATAGAAGTTCAAGCAATTCCCAAAATCCCCAGGTATGTAAGAATGAATCATCCTGAAGATCAAATCATAGGAGATAAAAATAGAGGTGTTTGAACTAGGACAAGAGTTGCTAAAGCTCAAGAAGAGATTTGCTTGATTTCAAAGATTGAACCTAAATCAATAAGTGAAGCCTGCAATGATGAAAACTAGGTCAAGGCAATGGAAGAAGAACTAATGCAAATTGAAAAGAATCAGACTTGGGATCTTGTTTCCAATCTTGAGGAGAAAAATGTGATTGGAACCAAATGGGTCTTCCAAAATAAGCTAAATGAAGAGGGTGAAGTTGTAAGAAACAAGGAAAGGTTGGTATGTAAAGGCTACTCTCAAGTGGAAGGAATTGATTTTGAAGAAACTTTTGCTTCGGTGGCAAGGATAGAGGCAGTCAGATTATTTCTTGCTTTTGCTACTTTCAAAGATTTTAAAGTTTATCAAATGGATGTCAAATCAGCATTTCTAAATGGAGATTTGGAGGAAGAAGTCTGCATTGAACAACCAGAAGGGTTTCAGTTGTATAATAAGGGAGATATGGTTTGTAGATTGAGAAAAGCCTTGTATGGACTCAAGCAAGCTCCAAGAGCCTGGTATGCCAGATTGGATAAGCATTTGCTTAAGCTAGGATTTGGTAAAGGAATTGTTAATAGTAATATGTACTTCAAGATTCATCATGAGGATATTCTGATTGTTGAGGTCTTTGTTGATGATATCATTTTTGGTGGAAATGATTGCATGTGAAAAACATTTGCTGATCAGATGTAAAGTAAGTTTGAGATATCAATGTTTGGTGAGATGAATTTCTTCCTAGGTCTACAAATTGTTCAAGTAGATAAAGGTATCTTCATATCTTAGTCCAAGTATGTGAAAGAATTATTGAAGAAGTTTGGAATGGAAGACTCAAAGCTAATAGGTACTGTTATGGAAAGTAGATGTAAGTTAAGCAAAGATGATGACTCCCCCAAGGTAAATCAGAAAAGGTATAGATCAATGATTAAAGGATTGCTTTATCTAACTCAGACTAGACCTGACATCATGAATGCAGTTGGACTTGTTGCCAAATTTCAAGCTGATCCAAAAGAAGCCCATGTTGTGGCAGTCAAAAGAATTTTTATTTATCTCAAGGCGCAATTGATTATGGATTGTGGTATCCAAAGGACAATGACTTCACTCTTCATGCATATATAGATATTGATTAGATAGGAGATGTTGATGACAAGAAAAGTACTAGTGGTGGTGCATTCTTCTTGGGAAGAAGATTGGTATCTTGGATGAGTAAAAAGAAAGAGGTTTCTCTATCTACTATAGAGGTAGAGTACATAGCAGTAGCAAATAATTGCTGTCAAGTTCTATGGATGAAGCAAATGCTAAAGGACATCAGAGTTGTGTTTGAGGAGCAAGTCACAATTTTATGTGACAATTCAAGTGCTATAAGTATCTCAAAGAATTCAGTGTTGCATTCAAAGACAAAGCATATATCCATCAAGTTTCATTTCTTGAGAGAGAAGATAAATGAGAATGAAGTCAAGTTAGAGTTTGTGTCTTCAAAGGATCATCTTGCGGATATTTTCACTAAGCCTTTTCCCAAGGATACTTTTGAGTATCTCAGAGAGAAGTTAGGGGTTATTACCCCTCCTAATAAGAACTAATATGCATTAAAGTGCATTAGTTTGGTGGAATCCACATTCATATCTTGTGATCCGGATTGATGTTAAGAAGGTACTCCTCAAAGGGGGAGTAATCAATATGCAAATTTTGGGATAAGTCTGAAACAAAAAGGGAGAAAAGATAGCAAATATGTGCCCTTTGCCATTGATGTCAAAGGGGGAGAGAAGTCATGTGAAAAAATTGGAAGTGAATAGTTGCTGGTGAAAGGGGGAGCAGTAAAGAAAATGGTTGCAGGGGTGATAAGAGAAAGGGGGAGAAATTTTTGTCTTGATGGTTGAATTCAGTTTTTCACATCATATGTTGTCATCAATGACAAAGGGGGAGATTGTTACAAATATGTACCTAAGTTGTGTTGTCATTGATGTCAACATATCTTTGTTGTCATTAGTGTCAATTGTATCTTGCTACTGTCTATACATAAGTTTGGATTGTTGAGAATATTGAGAAAATTATAGACAATCAACACATGCAGACCATACAGTTGTGTAGAGGATTGTCAGAGGTTGCTTTAGATAAGATTTGAGAGGCCTGTATGAAGATTTAGTGAAGTAATGGACTTCTGAGTAGAATAAGATTTTATAGTTGTTCAGTGTTGATAGAGTGGCAAGAAGCTGGTTTGAATTGGTCTGGTATTAGCACTTTGTGATCTACAGATCTAGAGGCATGTCTACAATGTTGGTGTGTTCCCTCAATTCAAGTGGTTCATGGTTTAAAGGTCTGTAAGCAATCTTTCTAGTTTGACAATCATGGTGGAATAATGTTCTTGAGGTTCTGGAGGAAGGTGTAGGAGATTCTAGTGATGTGGAGAAGTAAAGATGTTTCTATTGAATTCATTTTACTTGTGGAGGTCTCTGGATCATGTACCTGTTGTGTTGAAGGTCCACATTGAAGATTGAGCTTGTTAGTGAAGATTTCATTCTTGGTATTGTTGTTCTTCCCAGTCTTGGCCGACCAGATGATTCAAGAATGTTACAGATGTTCTAAAAGCAATTCTCTAGAGTGTGACATGTTGATTCAAGACCTAGCTGTGTTTGGCCAAAAACTTGGAGATTCGCATTAAGAGGATTTCTTGGAATTCTGACCTTGATGTTTACTCCAAGATTGATGAAGTATATAAAAGAGTTCAGTTGAGTTGAGGAAAATTATCTTTGAGCGAATCATCAAATCAAAAGAAAGGATCAGAAGAAGAGCAGAGAAGGAGAGGAACAAAATAGTAAAAGCAGGATAAAGTGAAGAGTTGGTGAATAAGAGTTTGGAGGTAGAACAAAAGTTTAATGAGCTTTCAATTGTACTGAATCAAGCATGAAGCAAATGTTATTTCTCAGTCAATTCTTTCTGTATTAAACATATATTTCTTATAGGTAGTGAGCCTCTCTTTTGAGCAGTGAGCCCGAAGGCAAGTGCCTTCTCATTCTTCTAAGTACTTTAATAGGGTACAAATTTTTGTGGGCTAAGACCCACCGTGGTTTTTCCCTTAATCGAGTTTCCACGTAAAAATCTTGGTGTCAAATGTGTTGATCTTATTTCTTCTTATGTGTTGTTGTTTCATGCTTTAATGTTTAAATCATTAATCAATTTGGAAATTGTGAAAGAGGGCTAAAAGAAAAAGGTAAGGTTGTTTTGTGACAACTAATTCACCCACCCCTCAGTTGTCTGGTCTAATTCCAACAGTCTATTCTCCATTTGAACTTGAGCAACGAGTCTTTGTGATTAAAGACTTTTACCCTCCAATCTCTGCATCCTACATTGATTCATCTTATAAAAAACATTACAAAACTTGTCAAATGAATCAAAATGCAATGGGTTTAGGATCAAGTTTGAATTAACTTCCTTCACACATTCATTATGCTCATAAGCAACTACGGCTATAGCACAAATAGCAGCAACCTATTGCTTTCTATTTAATCTTTCAACTGCCTCCAATCTTTGCATCTTGCTTTGATTCATCTTATAAAAATAATTAGAAGACTTGTCAAATGAATCAAAATGCAATGGGTTTAGGATCAAATTTGAATTCACTTCCTTCACACATTCATTATGCTCATAAGTAGTTGGGGCTGCAGAACAAACAACATCAACCTCTTGCTTTCTATTTAATATTTCAATTGCTAGCTTGACATTCATGATTTTGATTGGTTTAGGTTCTTGATATGGCTAAAACTAAGGACTAATGGACTGGTCTTGAATGCAGACAGGATCCTGAGAAAAATTAGAGCTTCTGAGACTCAAGGTTATGATTTCCTGGGGAGTTTGTTTGCATTCAAAACCCATCTCTTGGTCTTGGGAATAGTTCACATCATGAAATTCAATGCCTTACCAATTTAATAAAACCACCTCAGGGTTATAATCTCTTCTTGGGCCATGTGGATTAATTTGGAAGGATGACCTATTCTATTGATTGCACTAATACGGGGCTTGATAAGGTTTATGCTCTTGACCAATATGCCCCTTGAAATTAACAAACTCATTTTCCATGCTCTCAATTGTGTTTTTAATCTCCTATAATCCTTGAGTTTGGACTAGAATAATAATCTCTTGAGTAGTATCCTAGTGTCCTATGGTTGGAACAGCTAGGACAATAGCTAAAAGGAGAATTACCATGGGCTCTAGTAGCTAGATTTGTGGACAAATGGGTAAGGGAGGTCTTGTGTCTATTCTTCCTGCTAGAATAAGGTAATTTTCTTCTCTAACAACAATCTCAAAAGCATCAGGAAGGGTAGATCCACCCAGAACCTGAATCATAATAGATATTTCTCTATATAAAGCTCTAATATAGAATAAAAAGGCATGTAGTGGTCTAGGCCTTACCGTCAAGGGGATCTTGTCCCAAGTCTTTTGGAAGCGGTAATTGAAATTAAACATATGTTCATGCAGATACCTCTTGATGGTATTCAACTACTGTAGCAAAGACAAAAGATCAGATTTGTCCTCAAAATGTTTGTGCAATCCATCTCCTAGGTCATCCCATGACGTGATTGAGCCTGCTGTGAGTCCTCTAAACCACTGCAAAGCTTTACCTTTTAGTGATGCAACCAATTATCTGATTGCTATGTTCTCTTGGGTGATATTATCTACTGAACACATCATTGCCACATCCTGAATGTGCTCAACAGCTATAGCGTGATCTTCTTCAATGAAATATGGTAGTCCTTTGAGGGTTGTAGCTAGAATATCATCATGCTGAACAAGTTGTAATGGGCTTCCCTCATTAAATGCAACTAAAGGATATGATATGGCCATTTACTTAGAGTTACCAAGGTATTGGATAATTTTTCCTCCAAAGGCTATTGATAACAAAGAAAACACCCAATCCTTCAACATGTAACCTTCTTCATGTGTTCACTAGATCTACTTGAAAATTAGAGATTTGAGTCGCTAAGTATGTTGTCTTTACCTTTGAAAGGCTAAAAAACTTGTTGCGCATACCAAATAGGAAAGAAAAAATGTGCTTTGTCCCACCGAGCATGCCAAAAACTATTGTCAATCAGATATGCACCATATGCTAAGCATACAAAAGACTTAGCTATCTGTTGAATCATGGAAACACTCTCAAGATGTGGGTTTCCTATATCAAGAGTGAATCTCTAGAGTGAGCTAGTTCTCCTTAAGATTTTTCCTAATCTAATGACCTGTCTGAGGAAAGGAATGAGAGAATAACTGAAATGCAAAACTAACTCTAAGATTTAATCTAAATGAATAACTTCACTCACAAACAACCCTTTACACTTAACCTTTCACAACCCCACCTCTAAGATTTGATCCTAAAATAATTTGTAAAGAGGTTCAAGTTAAACACAGATTATAACCAGAACCAAAAATAAATCCTACAATACGAGACATGACAAAGGACATGAAACCACCACAATGAGATATCAAATCAAATTGCAAAGAGAAGACAAATTGATGGGATAGTAAAATTTGTTATATTCAACTAGGAGTACAATGCAAAACAAACTGAGTCAACTACTTGTATACAACACTTTACTTGTGCTCAAGAGAGAAGAAAATGGTATCAACTCCTGAGAAAAAGTAATCTTTCTCCTATAAATGCCTCTGCCAAGAGATCTCTATAAAAAAAAGATGGAAAAACTCCTAATAATAGACATCCAAGTCCATTTTTTAAATCCATCAAAAAGATGATAAAAAACCCACCAAATTGCGTCCAAACTGTGAAAACAAACTACCAAGATCTTCTACCAAGTGGCCCCCACTAAGATCTACTTTAAATCATGCTTTATTTGCTCAGAAAAACCTCTATTTTGTCCTCATCTGCTCCAATTCACCCAGAGAGAAAATCAAATCTAAAAATATCATGAGTAGATTATTTTTTTCTTTTAACTACATAAAATAGCATTTATTTTTAAAGTAATTTATAAAATATTGCTTTAAAACAAAGATTGACAATCTTTGCATTTTTGTCACTACATTTAGCTTGATTTGACATTTTTTGCAAAAATAAAACTATTACAGGCCCTTTGGTTTATTTTGCCAAGTATAGTACACTTCTTTGGCATTTGATTTTTCTTATAAAAAATCATAAAAATATAAAGCATTCTATGTATTTTTTGCACAAAATAAAAGCCTATTATACTCATTTCCCACCTAGCTCTGAAAAATATCCCTAAGGCATTTAAAGTTTGAAAATAAAGGCCTTCAATGCCTCCCCTCCATTCAATCTGCAATTTATACTAAGGCATGTGGCCTATGATTTATTTTCAAAAGGGGTCTAAATGAAATTCCTTAAGGCATATAATCTAGGATTTAGAGATTTGAAAGGAACCTAAGGCAAGAAAATTTCTAAGTCAAGGACTTAAAAATGCAAGGTGAACAACTATAATACCACGAAGGTATTAGTCGAGGCTCAAAATATGAATAAAAATGTGATTATAATCCCATTCTATCCTAGGGCTTCCTAAAACCCTAAAAAAACTAAGAATGCCCTAAGTTATCAGGTCATTTTCACACTTGTATTCTGATTGAAAATACTCTGCCTTTGTCCACCATGAATGAGGGTTTTGACCTGAGAATCTTTATCTTGTTGTGTCTCTAAGCATGATTCCCATAGATTTCTTTCATATTTTGAAGGTAAGAGGGAGTTTGATTCATGTTCTTGATTTTTCTTTTATCTCCTGAGATGAAAATGGCCCTTTAAGCCACGACCTCTATATATTTTCTGATGAAATTAATGTTCATTTCTTTCAATTGTCATTTCTTCTTGAGTTCGTGGCCACCATGGTTGGTAGTATCAAGCCTACTTAAAACCTTGAAAAAGGTAGAACTCGTGGCCCTACTGTACATTCTTCAAACAAGGTAACACCTTCTATTCTATCACTATATGCTTCACTGTTTCCATGGCATTTTGTAACTGAACTTATCACCGTAAAATGAAAATGAGTATTTAAACTCTTTAGAAAACAATGTATACTCAGCCATGGCTAGCATAGTGGCACCAATCATTTGAGTATCATTTCTAGGTCTTTCATGTTTGAAAATCTTTACTTTCACTGTAAATTTGTATCTTCTCCTAAAACCCTAAGTGGGTTTGAGAAAAAGTTTACCTTACCATCTCTTTTTTCTGTATGTGATGCTTATAGAGGCCATAACTGGCATAATAGCACCTCTATGGATATATGGCTCAAAAAATGAGTTTCTTTCAAATACAAAGTCTCTGTGTATATTTCTATTTGTATGAGGCCTGATATGAGCTCAAGGAGTCAAAAATGAAGGCATTTTCTTTTTAGATTGGCCCGGCACTTCTGTATATTTTCTTCTTGGTCTTGGCATTCTCCTGATGAAGTGGCATCCCTTTTCTTGTAGCTTCCTATACATGCACTTGTAAGGAAACAATGATTAATGTTTTGTTTACACTTGCACAGCAATACATTTTATCTCACCTATACTTAAGATGTAAAAATAAACATTGCTTTCTCTTGAATAGTATGTGGATAAGCTGTGTACACATGAGGCCATACTTGCATTTTAGTGGCTCATTAATATTTGCACTTGAATCTTCATATAATTTCATTTGTTGTATATGGAGGTCCTGTATCTATGCATGAGCATTCAAATTACACCACTTGTCATGATATATCAAATGGTCTAACTATGTATGCATTTCTCCTGTATCATTGATTGCATTATGATGTTGTTCCATATTTTACTATTATCAATCTACTTCACTGCATATCATGTTCAATGCTGATGTTTCCTTTCTTGAATCAATTATCCTGAAGCAATATACTCATGTATGTCTCTTCATGTGATCATTCTTCATCTACCCTATTTATGACTGATACTACCACTCTTTGATAGGCATTCATCTAGTATGAATAATATGTAGATTCTAGTTAAACTTCTCCTATCACTCTTGAGACAAGAACACTAAAACTCCTACAATGGAAAGGTTTATGATATGGGTTGTGTTTAATAATTGATATCTTCATTTGGTCTCTATAACACTTTAACCCTTCTCATGGGTATCTAATTTTGATACTCTTTAGTTACAGTATGCATGTGTCACTTGATAATCTCATTATATGGAAGAGAAACTGTGATGGTTTGGATCTCATTTTACTTATATGTATATATTTGATGTCTTGATTGATTCTATCATATTCTTCACACATTTAGCTTCTGATTCGGTATATCATATCAAAGGTAGATGTATATGCACACCAAATTAAAATGCTATAGCTCTTTGCTTTACTAGTATGAGTAATATGCAAACACTATCTATAACTACCTCCTAATTGTCAAAGCCATATGCACTATTGTATCTTGCAATTATATTTATGGTTGTCATTGTGCTCTCTTAGTTTGTTCCATTATACATACGTCTTATGGATTTTGTTGTCCTGGTCTGATGGTTTGAATGATCATTAAGACAGTTTTGATTATTTGTCCATGTAGTTCTACTATCAATTCAGTCACGCCTTTCTATATACTTCATTATACACATGGCTTTCATTTAGTTCCACACCTTTTGATCAGTCTAGAAGGAGTTCAGTGTTCATTTATGACTCTTACTTCATAACCTGAATTGAGAATTAGGGATGACCATTGAACTTTTTACTTCGTGAATTACTCCTTCAGTTGAAATGTCTCTTTTACACAATAAGAACATGTATGCCTATTTTATCCCCTTTGAGACTCAGGGGATAGCATGCCGGGCTCAACCCTTGTGGGAGCTCATTTTACACCACATGTCGATATATCTTCAAAATAGCTAGATGATTTATCCTATAACTACACATGAAACAAATAGATTAGATAAAAAAATGAAGTTGAATGATTATTTAATTTTAGTTCTTCTATATGTGAATGATGTAGATCTGATCAGTGCATTATACGCAATGTGTTATGCCTCTTCTGATAGGACATAGAGATCTCATAACCGGAGCTCTAACAAAACTTTTCCACCTTTTTTGTAGGTTTTGTCGAAGATCAGGAGAAAGAACATGATGGAAACCTCAAAGATTGAAGACTACAACAAGGCAATGATGGCTATGACCTTCTCTCCCTATCTTTAGATGCATAGCATTTTTCTTATATTTGCATATGTTCAACTATACCCATGGCTTGTGTGGGACATTTGATTTTTCATTATTTCTTTCAATGCAATGTTTATCCTTTTATGTACTTCATTTGTAAAGAAATAATCATTGTAGTGAAAAAAATACTTATCTCTCTGATGGATATCCTATAATGCAATGAATGAACTAAATCTTTCTTCTGTTAAAAAACTGAACTGCAAACTAAATACCTTCTCTTTTAAAATACATTGCACTAAACAATTGAACCTTTTCATAATCATGCAAGGTAGAAATGAATTAAAATCTTTCACCTTAAAATGAACAATGTACTAGCTCTGCCAATTTTTGAGCTATGGTGAAAAAAGGGTAACACTTCTATCTTGTTGTTTACTATCAAATTTAGATCTTCTTCTATTTTAGCTCTTTTAATAACTTCCACTTCCAAATCATCTAGGGTTTCATTTGCTAATATCAGTTGTTCACTGACATCTCTGTATTTTTATTTAAATTTCTTGACTTGTTCTTTTAGCTTTAGAATACAATCATCAACTTCTTAAATGTTATCCTTTAGATCCCTGATTTCTGCTTCAGATTTTTCAAGATCAATAAGAGTTGCTTCTAGTTCAACATTGTTTTCATAAGAAAAGTTTCCATACCTTCTGGCTACCATGATTGATCTCTCCCAGATCTTCCTCAAGCGGTTAGGCTTCTTCCAAGGAACCTTTCTCTGATACCAATTGTTGAATATAAGGAATACTGAGAGGGGAGGTGAATTAGTATTCCACAAAACCACTTCTTAACAAGTTTATTAACATGAAAGCAGAATAAGCATAAGAACAACAACCGTAAAGCCATAACACATGGACACAAAGACTTTTAAGTGGAAAACCCAAAGAGGGAAAAACCATGGTGAGTGTTAGCTCACAATATATTATGATAGCTCAATACTAGATTACAAGAAGGCACACGGCCTTAGGGCTCACTTCCTAGGGCTCACTGCCCTATGAAGAAGTGCTCATTGCACAAAGGCTCATTGCCAAGATAAAAGAAAGAAAGAAGAAAGATTGGCTCACTACCATAAGATGAACTACAGTAAATGCATATACCACATGTTGGATCATTGTTCCATTGAAGGTTCAATATACATATTGAAAGGTCTTTATTTCTTCTTCCCTGCTTCTCAATTTGACTACATATACTATGTTTTCTATCCTTGTTCAACTCTTACTGCTTTGTATTATGCTCATAATCCTTCACCCTTTGAATTCACACAACACAACACACACACTAACTTTGAATTACATTAAGTATATATATTCTCTACAAGATTTAACTCATAATCAAGTCGACAAGAAAAACATAAATTGTGTACATAAATACCACATCTTGTCAGCTTGAGCTTGTATACAATCTACAATGCAGACTTAGACAAACATACAAAAGTCTTCATATAGGTCACTTCAATCATACCATCACTTAGATTGGCTATTCAAACAAAATAACTTCTTCGCATAAGAATCTAACAATATGTCAGCTTGTCTCTTTAGAACATGCTTGACCTACCCAACTGTCACACCAAAAGAAACTCAAGGAATCACATTAACCATTTCTCATACCTTACAAATCATATCTTACTAGCTGCAAATCATGATGTCCTTATGTAGTGAAATGCAAAACTTAGAACTAAATCTTCTGCCTTGGTGAAGTATTGGCAAACCAACTGTTAGATCTTGGAGTTTTGTAGAGAATCTTCTAGATCACTTCAGACTCTGTAACTCAACAATTGTATGCTTCTGATGCTTATCCATACTACCTCAAAACTGCATACTAATACAATTACTTACGGAGAGATGTGGACCAAAATAATTATATACTGTACACTACTCCTGACTTAACTATGTTCACCCAGACTTAAACCAATCACAAATTGTCTTCTAGAAGTCATCAAGACTTGTAATCTTGAACATAGTATCTCCCAACAATCTTGAATAACATACTTGAACCACATACCTTGACCATCAACTGTGGAGGAATACCACTTGAGTCTCTACTACTAACTCTATGTTATTAGTACTTCGCCATTCTGCCTTAGTCTTTTGTGTCCAGACTAGATCCTTGTATGCAAGCTATTCCAAGTTGAGTTCCTAATCATCCTTAGCTCCATCATTCTCTATATGCCTTGTTGCCATCAATGACAACATTACCCAATCAGCAGTGTCTCTTGACTATGTTGCCAACAGTACCGCCATGTCACTTTCGCTCTCATGGAAGTACCCAGTTGAGAGGAGGTGACACATGATGGTGGTCTAGCTTGTTGGAGAGATAGACTTCACGGAGAGGGGCTGACACATACTGGGGCCTTTGTTGGTTTGTGCTAATGTGTATGTTTCATTCAATGAGTGTTTTTGTAGAGATAACCCTATGACCCGAAGTGTCACTAATTACTCTTCTCCTACTAGGGTTTCTACGGTTCCACCTTTGTGAGGGTAAGTGGTTGTTTTTGTTGATGGATTCTTGTCTTTCAATTTGTTGGATGTATGCCTATTGTATTTGAAGTTGTCTAAATACTTCTAATTGTTGTAAGACAAGCGAATCTTGTTGAGGTCTCAGATGAATTTCCTCAATCTTACCGAGGACTACCCTCACCCACTCACCTCTTAATCCTGGGCACATTCATGAGTTGATACAAGAGATAGGTGTATGTTGACCAACATTGACTAGACATTGGGTTTTTACCTAGGGTTTTGAGTTGACCTAGGGTTTAGTTGTGCATTTTGACTTCTGTTGACCTTGTGATAGTACCAAGGATTTGATTGAATAGTTGACCATGGTTGACCTTGTGATGGTATCAAGGGTTTGCAATGTATCTAAATGTCTGATGTTTTTGTTCTTTTCTATATTTTTATGAATGCAACTATATGACATGCAAAACTTGTTTTTTGTGCTTTTTTGGTATTTTTTAAAATAAAGGTACTTTTTAATCTAGGAAAGGAAATATGAATGCAATTAGAATGAATTTTATCTAATGCAATTATTATATGTTTTTGGAGGTTTTCAAATGTTTCAAAAATATTTAATCTAGAAAAGGAAATTGCAAGTAAATGAATTAAACTACGAATGTAAATTACTTCTAAAATGCTAGATCTAACTATTCTATCAAGGAAAAAGCACTAAATTACTAATCCCAAGAGCAATTTCAATTTTCTAATTACTACTAATTAGCAAAGAGCATAGAGAAATGTGAAATAAAGAAGAGTTGTGAGCCTCCACTACCCTCAAAGATCCTTGATGGCAATCTCATATCTTCTTGAAGCAGTGGGAAGACCTCTTGATGAGAAGATAACATAAAGAAGCGAAAGAATCTTTATAAGCTTTATGAAATGGGCTCAATGAGAGCTGTTGATGAGCATGATGGCTTGATTGAAGCAGTGTAATGATGCTTGAAGAGCTTTATGTAAAAACTTGATGAACAATGAGCAAATAAAAGGCACCTTTGTCCTGTATGAGCATGAGAATGCTAATTGGAGAGAAAAAACTTAGAAAGAGGTGTGTGCACAATAAATTTTCCTCCCTTTGTGCTTGAGGGAGGGGCTATTTATAGGTTTGAAGAAAGGAATTGACTGAGAAGTTAACTGAATTGATTGATAAGTTAACAAGGATTGATTAGGGAGTGAATTGGATTGATTGCCCAATAAACTTAGTTAATTTGGGAGTGATAATGCAATAATAGCTTATCAATAGAGAAGAAATGGAATTAGAAGAATGCATGGAAGAGAATGAATTGTTAATTTTAGATCAAATGGAGCTAATTATGCATGTTTGGGTGCTTGAAATAGTCAACTCTAAATTAGGTATCAAAAATCATGCAAACTAGAAGAAAAACGGGTGAAAATGAAGCTATTTCAAGTTAGAAACTCAAGTTTTTCTATGACTGGGAATGTGATAGGGTCACCCATGGGTCACCCCTTTCACCAATAGGGTCACCCAGGGGGAGATCCTGCTTTTTAAGGGTCGCCCAGTGGGAGATCTAGAAAGAAAGGGGTCTAGAAGAAAATGCATGATGGGAGATGGTAGAGGAGATGAAAAGGAGGGGATCTACCTTCAAAAATAAGTCAATCATGTGCAATAATTCAAATCTCCACTTGCAAAGTAGGATCTCCCAGTGGGATATCTGGAAATAATAGGGTGATATTTGGATTGGTTGAGTGAAACTGAAAACTGAAACTGGGATATGGGTCCGAGGGACCTCTAGAAGGATTCTAGCGGATGGGGAAGATGAAAAACATAGGGAAAAGGTGAAAACTCACCTACAAGATGCTTACAAGGCTTAGGAACAAGGTCAAAAGCTTAGAAAAATACAAATCGATAAGTGTTGAAAAGTGTCGAAAAGTGTCGATGACAAAGATAGAGGGAAAATGAAAAAGAAGAAACAACACAAGATGAAATAAATGACATGTCACGAATAGTTTTGCTTCTTAAAGGACATTATTTCACACTTACATGTATGTGACAAGGATCATATATCATCATAGGGGTCCTCAAGGAGGATGTACGTGATTTTTGTGCTTATAGTACTAGATAATTCTATGTTGTTTTACTTTAATGGGTACATGATGCTCTATTTTGTTATCTTTATGTTTTGCTGTCAATCTCTAGCTACTTGACTGGGGTATAAATTGACTACAAATACTTGACTAAGGATCGAATCTCTAGACTAACATCTCCTCTACATTTCTTGCTAACATTTGGTTCTATTGGCAAGACCTTGGAAGAAGGTAGTTAATTATTGAAAGGGTAAAACATCCAAAGAAGTAGCATCTAGAGTTCCAAAAAAGAGAGAAGGTGAGGTTTGCAGGAAAAATTTTCAAATTGTAGAGGAATTCAGATCTCCTTAAGTTTCTACCTCTATGAAAGGGGATGGATACTTAAGTGGATGGCGAGTGGAAGGAGGTAGGGTGTGGAAGGACCTTTAAAATGATGTGACTCTTCAAATAAGGATTCCATGGGATATAAGAGGACAAATGGAACACCAAATCAAGAAAACTCATGGGAAAAGGAGAAAAGTGAAAGAAAAGAGAGATCAGTGAAGAAATCAAAACCAGTATGGAGATAAGCAAAGAGGAGAGATTGAAGCAAACTCAAGAATGACAATAACATTATCGCAAAAGGATGGAAAGGGAACAAGAGATGGAGAAAGGAGGGATAACAAAAGTTGCAAAATAAAAGGAGAAGGAAGTCGTGGAGCGTGCCATAGAGGGTACTACCAGAAAGGGAGAAGAAGACAAGTGCGTCATGGAGGATGTTGTTGAGTGTGCCAAGGTGGGTACTGCTGGAGAAAGAAAGTCACAAGGAGAATAGATAGAGGGTATAAGAGAGGATGTGGATGAATGTGCCACTATAGAATTGGAGAAGAATGCGGAAGGGAAAGAGAGGAAATAGGTGAATTAGGGTTTATGTTGCAGACTACCAAAAATTACAAGTTAACATTAGAGATTTTTAAGATGGATGAGGATTATATAGAAGAACTAATTTTCTAAAGCATAAAGGAGATAAGAGGAGGAAATGATGTGGTAAACATTGAGAAGAGTTTTGAGGGTTTTGGAAGGTTATTTGAATCACCATTAGATGCCAACATGATGTCGTTCACAAAGAGAATAGAATCCCCTAATTTGATGAGACACTTGAAGAGACATAACCCTTGGACCATGAGTCATCCCAAGTGCTATATAAAGTCAAGAGAATTTTAGTTGAGAAGGAATATAATCAAGCAAAGAAGGAAGAAAAGAGAATAGCAAAGATTTGGAACAGTTTCACAAAATTTTTAGGAGAGGAGTATTTTGACATCCTACTATAGAGAGACAAGGGAAGAGAAGGAAAGTGAGTTGATAAAAGACAACCTAACCAGAGGAATAGATTAAAGAAAAACTACTGTAGAGTACTATTGTGTGGTTACACAACACGCCCCATTTTGACTTGACAAAATAGGGACCCAACTTTTTGCTTGGCTTGGCTTGTGTTTTTTTACTTTCGATAGTCTAGTAAAAGTAAGTCATGCAGGTGATCTTGCATAAAGAAGATGGGTAAGTCATCATGATGAGGTTAGTTAGTCCAAGTTAATATTTCATATCAATAACCTCGTGGTTGGAAAGAGTACAAAATTTCATCTAGGTTTGTCATTTGGATCACCCTGATATTCCCTAGGGAACGCAAGTTATGGTGAGTCAAAATCCTGGTCAAACCTGATATTCTGAGGGGGGGTCATATTTCTTAATATCAGTCATCTTATGAAAGATCACCCCAATCCAATTTTATCACCCGATAAGTATGTGGTTCAGAATTCTGGACGTCAATTTTACGTGATAGTGGTATTTACCTGTAAAAATAATGTCATATATTTTGCGGGGATCATATTCCCAATATCACCTGATATTTTGAATATCACCCTATCTTTCGAATATCACCCTGTCACAAAATATCACCCTAGAGGTGATATGCTGATGACGTCATCCAATCTTGATAAACAAGAAAATCACTTCGACAGTGACGTCATCATCCTTTTAACTCACGGAGGTATATTTCACAGGATCACCCTTTTTATACAATATGATGGTGATATCATCCTGATCTTACGAAAGGGGGTCACATTAGTCCTAAGGGGTCATAGCCAAATATCACTTGTGTTGGCAAGAGACACTATATGGATTCATGGTTGTTGTCATTGATGGCAACAAAGGTCATTCCACATATCCGCAAGTCATACCGGAAGTCAGATTGAAGATTGTTGTGGTCCGGTGAACAAGAACAGAGCATGTGGCAAGGTCCGACAGATTGGTCCGGATCTCTCAGAGGAAGTGTCTTGGCACAGTGCGGATCTGGGGAAGTCAAGAGGACTATCTTGAGTAGTATATTCCAAGGATTTAGCCTCCGGAGATGGACAAGGAAAAAGATATGAATAGTTGAGTACCGGATTCCTGAGAGACAGTGAAAACAGAGGAAGAACTGACTGACTGAGTATCAAACTACTTTCCGGATGTGTTACAGATGATGATAAAGGTTGCGGAGGCATGAATCATGTTTGGCCGACATAATTGATGATATCTACAAGTATATGCTTGATCCGCATTGCTTGGTGAGCAAGGATTCAGCCGACAGAACTAAGTTTGTAAGAAACTAGACTGTTCCGGATGCCGACTAGAAAGATGATGAAATTACTTGTGCGGATATATATAGAGGATGGATTTAGTTGTAAAGGGTGTGAATATGTGAAAGGATATGCGAACAAGTCCAGAGTAGAGCAGAAGTAGCAAGAAAGATCCGGTATGTGAAAGGATAGCAGACTAAAGAACAGAGGAAAGATGAAGTGCAGCAGATCAGTATACTGAACTTAACCGGAACTGAACTCCAGCATATGCAGATGCTTCCAATCAGTTCAAGACTGTGATTCTTATCACTTTGTAAGACAGTGTGTCTTCTTGTAGGCAGTGAGCCTCTTGTAAGCAGTGTGCTCGGGCAGTGAGCCCTAATTGGCAAGTGCCATTTTTGTAATTTCCTATTCTTCTAACAGAGAATAATTCTTGGGTTAATCACCCCGTGGTTTTCTCCCTTGACAGGGTTTCCACGTCAAAAATACTGTGTCATGTGTTTCTTATTTCATGGTTAATGTTTTGTGTTTGATTTTATTAAGAGGAAAATTCAATAAGGGAAATAATTAGGATAACTGATTCACCCCCCCCCTCTCAGTTATCAACAATTGGTATCAGAGCTAAGTTCCTCCTAATAGAGCCTAACAGCTTGAGGAAGATCTGGGATTTCAAATGGATGCATATGGTTTAAGGGAGCAACTCAAGACTGCCCTTGAGGATCTTGAACAGTCAAATTTTGAAGTCAGTGAATTAAAGGAAAGACTCAAACAGGCTGATGAATTCATGAGAGAATTAAAAGACAAATTAAGTCTCTCTATGAAAAAGAGAAAGGAGCTGCTTCAACAGTTGGCAAGACAAAGTGAAGAAAGCAATACAAGTGAGGAATTGACTGAGCAAACCAAGTTATGTGAAAAGTTATCAAAAGAAGTCATTATGTTAAGACATGAAATGGAATCAGGAACTATAAAGTTTACTCAAGAGATTGAAGAAAAAAGAAAGGCTGAAGACAATCTAAGACAATCTCTTAAAGAAAAATCAGAAGAATGCCACCAGATGGACAGGATTATCAGACACCTTGAATCTGATCTTGAAGATTCCAAAGATAATGAAGGAAAACTTGAGGATCAAATTGCCTCTCTCAAAAGAGACCTTCAAACAGCAAATGAATATAAAGAGAAATTCAAGATAAGTTCTGCTCAACTTGAAATTCTTCTTGGAAGTCAAAAGAGGACAGATGACAAGTATGGCTTGGGATATGAGAAAGGAGAAAGCTCCGGATCCGGTCAGAGGAATCTTGGATCAGAAAATCCAAGGAGCAGGCCTAGAAGACCTCCGGTAAGACAGCCAAATGCTCAAAAATATCCATCCTTCAATGGATACTGCCACAGCTGCAACCATTTTGGTCACAAAGCTAATCAGTGCAGAATGAGAATGAATCAGATTAATTCATCCTTCTCCGGACAGTGCTTCAACTGCAAAAGGTATGGACACAAATCCCATGAATGCAGAATTATGCAAGTAAACAAATCATTCAAAGGTAGATGCTTTACATGCAATAGAGTAGGTCATATGGCTAATCAATGCAGATCAAGGGGATATCAGTTAAATATGCAAAGAAATGTTATTTGCCAAATCTGCAATAGGTCCGGTCATAATGCTAAAGTCTGCAGAAACAAGAATCAGGACAAAAGAGGTCCGGTGTATAATCAGAATCAAGACAAGGGTAAACAAAAGATGAATGCGGATGAAGTTAGGAATCAGATGAGCAAGATTTGGGTGAAGAAAAGCTCAGAGAATGTAGAGGTTAGATCCGCACCAGATTCTAGTGCTGATATTTCTTCCGGAAATTAAAAGGTGAGCTCAGGCTCAGGGGGAGACTCAAAGAAGATTCTGTTCCCCCAGCCAAACAAGTTGTGCCGGATGTGGCACAAGATGCGGATTAAAGGGTTTGTAGATATAAGTCTTGAGATGCTTCAGTCAAGTTTTCAGAGGTCCGCATGGAGTTATGAAGAAGCTGTGTTCGATTAAGTTAGACCTGTTCAGGGAGGTGCTCCGGTATGATAAAGGATTACAAAAAGGTCCGGAGAGATCCGGAAGTGCACGATCTTGTCTTGCGGATTGGACAGAGTGTTTGGGATGTTCTTGTAATATGTTACCTAGATTTATTCATGATTTAAAGATTCGGATGATATTCAGTGATCAGGACTAATCCGGGATACTCCAAGCTGTCCAGACATGGTAAACCGGAATAATGCAGGTGAAGCATTTATTGCAGACAGATATTAGGGTTTGCGGAGCAATATAAGGGATTTCTCAAAAGTTATCTGCTCATTCTACACTTGAGAAGAAGCGAATAGTGGAGCTCTGCAACAAGGTTCATCAAGCACACCAAGGATCTCCTGCCGAAGCTATTGCATAAAGAAATCAGTCCAACCACTCCGTGCAAACCGAAGGCGCATAAGGTATTCTTCGTTTTTCATTGCCTCACTGCAAATCTTTGAAGAATGGCTACTCCAAACATAGTTAAGATCTCTGATAGACCTCGCCCCTCATTCAAGAAACATCCCTACAAATCGTTGGAGGTAGATCCACTAGGAGCCTTCTCTAGTGTTCCCCACGGAGTCTTACATACTGAAGATATTAGGGTTTACATACACGCAAACATTGAGGAATTTGGGGAATTCAAATTAAGAGACCTCTATCACAAGCAACTGATAGACAATGCTTTTGAGCTCAAACCAGAGTATAAGGGTATCCAGAAGAAACAATTTGAGCAATTCATTCATTTCCCTAGCTTTGAAGAAAATGAATGGGTCCGGTATGTACTGAGCAGGATGCATGACAACTTCCTTTGGCTAGATAGACCCTGCAAGATCACAAAAGAAGCAATTAGAGCAGTAACTGGTCTATACTCTTCCGGGGGGGTACCTATCCTCAAATCTGTCAAGAACAACGTTGTAACTGAGGCCACCGGATCAAAATATGATAAGAGAGCAATGACCATTGAAGATATTTCGGATCCGGATATCAAATATGCATCAATGATAATAGGATACAAGATCTATCACTCCAGCAGGGAGAATTCTGTATCCGGAACTGCAATATACACAGCATATGAAATGCTAAGAAAGAATGCAGATTATGATCTTTGTGAACTACTACTAAGCCAATTGATGGAAAATGTACAGAAAATCAAGAAAGACAAGAAGAACTCCTTTAAGTATGGTACTCTCATTGTATGTCTATTCTTTTACTTCATGAATGAGCTACCCGGAACAAGTGGATGGGTATGGCAGAATGACAAACCTGTTGCAGTCCAGATAAGAGACTATCTGCATGGACTTGGGGATGCAAAAGCGAGGAATACAGCTCTATGGGGATACTTCAAAAACTTTCAGAGCATGATGCAAGCAAGAGAGAGAATTCCCCAGTCACTCATTGAGAAATACAAGGACTCAGTATGTTTTATGGTTGACACTGATCAGTGCCTAATGGAGGCAGTGGAGCCAAGGACTGTCTGGATCATGCCCATGGGGTATGAAGTTGATGAACAGATAGTAGAGCTGCATGTTCAACACATGCTAAGTCAGCCCAAAGATCCTAAGGCAGAAAGGTTTGGAACCTTTGAGGAGCTGAGTGTGAAATTACATGTAGAACTCAGGGAACCTGAGATTAAGAGAAAAGTGAGAAAAGAAGTAGAGCACATTGCTCAAGGCCTGGGCATCTCAAAAGAGGCACTTGATGCCAGCCGGGAAAAGAGGAGAAAGGCTGAGGAAGAAGAGAAAAGCAAAGAAAGTGCTCCGGTTGAAACCCCCACCCGGACCAGATCATCAAAGAGATCTGCACCTTCCACAACCAAAAGCTCAAAACCGGAAGTCCAGGCATCCGGTAAAAGATCCAAGACAAAAGCATCAAGGGCTTATGGAAGCCAAAAGGATGAAGAGGAGACAGAATCAGATGAAGGAGTAAGAGAAGTAAAGAAACAGAAAAAGAAAGGATCCGGTGAGCCCTCCACAGGCCAAGACAAGGAGGAAATGGCAGAGGTAACTGTTGTAAAGCCCACTCTGTCACTAGAGAGCATAATCAAGTCAGTCACGGTGGATGGAAACCTTCAACCAATGACTGAATCCTATGATGACTTCAGTGAGGCAGACCAAAAGACTCTGCAGGAAGCCACAGTTAAATATCTGAACACATACAATAAGGCTTTCATTGAGATCATATCTCTCATTCCTAAAAGCCTAGAGAAGGAAATGGAGGTAAGAAAGAATAATGCTCATGCCAAAGATCTTGAGATCCGGGAGCAGATAGCTATTCAGCTATATCCTCAAATTGATCCCAAGACAATGAACATGATCTTCAAGGACTGCAGAGATGAGTTCAGAAGTAAAGCCAGGATGAATCAGCTCATGCTTGGTGAGACTGACAAAGTGGCACAAGAGACAGAAGAGATCCTCCGGAAGGCCTTCAAAAGGTTCAATCTTCCTGTTGTAGAGGACTTAGGTGCAGAAACAGCTGCTGATTTGGAATCTTCTGTTCTGGAAGAAGTGAGCCATGAACAGACAAGTGAGGACTTGGAACCCTCTGCTCCAGAAGAAGTGGCCCATGAACAAGCAAGCATCTCTCCTCCGGTTTCCCCTACAGTCTCCGGATCCAAAGAAGAAGAGCAATTGCAGGAGAAGGAAGCAGTGGTGACAGACAAAGAGGTTGACAGTTCTAAGACTGCAGAAGAAAAGAAACATCTGTCTCCGGCAAGAGACACTGCACAAACTGTTCAACAATTTTTGAGCAAAGAAACTCTAGAGATTGATGAACCGGAGCTTCTAAAAGGTCCATTTGATTTTGACTCTCTCTCTCCGGTACAAACAATGAAGATAGCTTCATTTGCAAATGCCAAGGCAAATGAAAAACTCCTGAAGTCTCATATGGAAGACTGTGAGTTGATAGAGGCTGCTTCCGGAGTACTTGTAAAGATCATGCCATCAATCCAGATAGATCCGACAGCCTCCACTTCCGGTAATCTAAAAACCTTAGTCAGCAGTATTGATACACATTTTAATTCTCTAGAAAAATCAGCTGAAGAAAAGGTCCGGAAGGAATTTTTGGATAAGAGATTTTCTGAAATATTAGAATTAATCTCTAAGGATAGGAAGATTGTAAGCATTGGAATAAAGAGCTTAGAAAATGCTCTTAAGGATGGCGGTGACATCTACAAATTTTGTATATCTTGGTCAAAGGCAACAGCAGCAATTGACAAGAAAATAAAAGAGGAACAGGACAAGCTTCAAAGCTTATCTCAAAATTTTGATCCTCTCTCTTCCTCTATAATAAATCAAGAATGTCAGACTATTGCAGTCTTGAATGAAATAAAGAATCTTGAGAAGGAGAGGAAGAACATTACCAACCGGATGGGAGAACTTAGAAGGATTATAGTCCCTAAGTTGGAAACTATGCATGAGGCCATCAGTGATGCCCAGACCACCGCCCATACAAAAGATCCGACAGATCTCAGGCGGGCAGAAGCTTTTGCATTTTTGTTGAGTGGTCACATTTCAATCTTGGACAGAATGAAGCTAAGTTGGGCTACTGAAATGGTTCAACTACAGACATCCTTTGCAGACATTCTGCAGTATATGTGAGTATGTAAATATGCGGCTATATATAGAAAATTTTTGAAAATTTTGGTGTGCGGACCCTACCCTTTGCCATTGATGTCAAAGGGGGAGTGAGGAGCAGTGAAAAATGAGGAATCCAACTCAGGGGGAGTTCCGGAAATTGTATATAAAGACAGAGCATCAGCAAAGGGGGAGCATAGTGTAAACACTTAGTCATTTTTCACTAAGTGTTGCCATCAATGCCAAAGGGGGAGATTGTTGGCAAGAGACACTATATGGATTCATGGTTGTTGTCATTGATGGCAACAAAGGTCATTCCACATATCCGCAAGTCATACCGGAAGTCAGATTGAAGATTGTTGTGGTCCGGTGAACAAGAACAGAGCATGTGGCAAGGTCCGACAGATTGGTCCGGATCTCTCAGAGGAAGTGTCTTGGCACAGTGCGGATCTGGGGAAGTCAAGAGGACTATCTTGAGTAGTATATTCCAAGGATTTAGCCTCCGGAGATGGACAAGGAAAAAGATATGAATAGTTGAGTACCGGATTCCTGAGAGACAGTGAAAACAGAGGAAGAACTGACTGACTGAGTATCAAACTACTTTCCGGATGTGTTACAGATGATGATAAAGGTTGCGGAGGCATGAATCATGTTTGGCCGACATAATTGATGATATCTACAAGTATATGCTTGATCCGCATTGCTTGGTGAGCAAGGATTCAGCCGACAGAACTAAGTTTGTAAGAAACTAGACTGTTCCGGATGCCGACTAGAAAGATGATGAAATTACTTGTGCGGATATATATAGAGGATGGATTTAGTTGTAAAGGGTGTGAATATGTGAAAGGATATGCGAACAAGTCCAGAGTAGAGCAGAAGTAGCAAGAAAGATCCGGTATGTGAAAGGATAGCAGACTAAAGAACAGAGGAAAGATGAAGTGCAGCAGATCAGTATACTGAACTTAACCGGAACTGAACTCCAGCATATGCAGATGCTTCCAATCAGTTCAAGACTGTGATTCTTATCACTTTGTAAGACAGTGTGTCTTCTTGTAGGCAGTGAGCCTCTTGTGAGCAGTGTGCTCGGGCAGTGAGCCCTAATTGGCAAGTGCCATTTTTGTAATTTCCTATTCTTCTAACAGAGAATAATTCTTGGGTTAATCACCCCGTGGTTTTCTCCCTTGACAGGGTTTCCACGTCAAAAATACTGTGTCATGTGTTTCTTATTTCATGGTTAATGTTTTGTGTTTGATTTTATTAAGAGGAAAATTCAATAAGGGAAATAATTAGGATAACTGATTCACCCCCCCCCTCTCAGTTATCAACAACTTGATCTTCCGAACATGACCTGATATTTGAATATCACCCGATATTCTCAACATCATCTGATCTCTTCGACATCAGTTTTCCCACTCAAAGGCAAAGGGTCATATTACACATTAGGGGTCATATTTAGAATATCACCTAAGCTTCTGAAGATCACCCCCTCATCTTGCCCCATGACATTAAATGCACATAAATACAGTAGGTGGATTCTAGCCAATTGTGAACACGATGCAAACACTTGGCAACATCTGTAGATCCATGGCAGAAGATCAATGGTTTTAATCAATCTAACTTAGATTTGCCCTAATTTACCCTAAGAATGAGATTAAAAGTGAATTCACAGGGTCATTTTACATCTACCTTGTGAAGAAACGAGATTTTACAAAGCATAGGACATTCAAACCCTCGTATGACCTACCTGCGGACGAAAATACCTTACAACAGAATGGAGCATGTGATTATCACCTGTATCTAAGCCTCTTTTTGGTAATCATCTGCTTAATCTAGGAGAAAAGTGTGATCAGGTAAGTAATTAGAAACCCTCCTATTGTCATTTTCTATAATATCCAGGTGGTATGTTCTTTAATAGTTTTAGCTCTGTGATTATGCATATCATGATGAAATGAAGATTAATAAGTATAATATGCATGATGCCATAAATGTATGATACTGTATATGCATGTGTAATAGCCTAAAATTGGCATAGGTTGAATTAAGTAAATATTCAAATATTTATCTTAATTCTTATTTTCTTCTGTCAATTAAATAAATATTCAAAGTTTATTCGATTGATTCATTAGCCTACAAATTAAATAAAATCATTTTATTTAATTGAAATCCCTAAATTCTTCTAATCTCTCAAATCCTAAATCCACCTCACAAAATCCACCTCATCAATCCACCTCATCCTTCCACATCATCCCTTCCACCTCACCATGTTGCACATACAATTAAATATTCCTAATATTTAATTAGCTAATATCCTCCAAAATCCAAAATTGAATTCTTAATTCAATGTTCCCCATTATCCTCCACTTTTAATTTTTAATTCAATTGTCATAACCCATTGTCCCCCACTCTGAATATTTAATTCAACTGTCATATTCCACTGTCCTCCACTATTGAATATTTTATTCAATGTTCCCCACTCCTCTTCTCCAATTGAATTTTTAATTCAATTGTCATAACTCACTATCCTCCACTCTGAATTTTTAATTCATCCATTATGAATTAAAGATTCACAATTAATGAGGACTATTGATCTCATCAGTTGATCCTCACCCTCCATTGCATTTTCAGAGGATCTATAAATAGAACCCTCTTCTAAGCAATTTGAGGGACTTCTTTTGGCATCGAATCTATACCCAATTTTCTCTAGGATCTTCTTCTTCATACCATCATAATGCAGGAATCATATCACTTAGCCATTTCCCCCTTGTCATCTTGAGGAATCAAAGCAAGGAAGCAAGCTCCCTGAGGGCCAACCTTCATCAATCAAGATCGAGAGAGAATAGGTGACCAATGGAAGCCGTGGAGTAACAGGTGTAAGTTTCATGCTTTCAGTTTGTTTATGCTTATTATTCACACATCTTCATTGCTGATTTGGGTTAATTCATCTTAATAGATTTATCTCATTTTCCCATTCACATTTTGGCATGCCCGCAATCGAATCCAATCGTCATTTTGAGAAGGTTTTGTTGTCAAAATCTTCTTTTTCTAATAGTTTTTACAAGTTTTGGTGATAAGCTATTGCAGGTTTCATTTTGAGAAAAATGGACATCATTTTTGCACTCCAGACGCTGTTTCGGTGAATTTTGATAGTAAACTCGACTATGTTCAATGACAAAATTTTTTGAAAAAATTTGAAAATTTTTTAGGGTACAGTGCATACCGTATGGATCCATACCATACGGAACCGTACCCTGTCTGTGTTAATCGGTGCAGTTTCAAGTTTTTTGCCATTGTTTGGTTGTAGGTATTTTGCTTCTTTGCAAGGTTAACATTGGCAGTTTTGCAAACTTAAGGGTAACAAGCTACATTGTTTTCGTTGAGTCGCTGCCCTCTCGTCGCCAATCCACCGCTTCCTCCTCTGTCAGCTGACCCAAACCCCCGCTTTCTATCTCTACCAAACTCCCTGCAGCTGCTTCATCCCATACTCCCATCACCGCCAGTAGCAGCGACCTCCACACCACTAGCGCTCGCAGCACACCCTTCTCCCGCCAGCCGCGGCCCCTGTCGCTCCTGCGCCACTCCTCCCGCCTTCCACCCACCCGTGCTCCACCCTTTGGACCTCACTCCCCCACCGCCTCTGGTCCAACTCTACCTGCTAACCACCAGCTCCCTCCACCCCTGCAACCACTCCTTGCCACCAGTCTTCCCCCGACCTCCATTCCTCCCGACCACAACAACCACTCCCAACACCCACCTCCCCAAACCCTTATACCTCCCGCCAAGCTTCGGCCTCCCCCTGCCATCTCCCGTCACCCCCCAACACGTAGTCACCACCTTCCTCTGCCCTTCAAGCCACCCTAACACTCTTTAGGGCACCGTGGTTTAAGCCCTACAAACTTTGATCTATTTTTATTTTTTCCTACCTTTTCGCCCCTGGTCATATGACTGACCAGGGGCTGCTTTCAAACACTAACCACCACCTCAAACCCTAACTACTACAATAACCGCCAGAGCATGTGACCACTAAGACGTAAACCGCCAGTGGTCAAGTGCAAGTAGTCAGGGTCTCCTAGTACCTTCTATAAGCCAAAGGAGGCATTTTTTTTCAAACTTTCATAATTTTTGCAAACGGAGATGGATTTTTGCAAACGAATAGTCAACAGAAAGTTGACAAGGCCAACTATGCAGTTGTGAGGTTTTCGTCAGGTGATAGTACCTTTTTCCTACCTTTTTTATCAGTCGAATTTAAACCTGCTTAAAATCTTCAAACCCTCATAACTTTTGCAATTTTGATCAAATTTTCACGAGTTTTTTTCAAATTGCATAGAATTTCGTGTAGAATCTGTTCATGTAATCTGATTTCTTGTATCAGTTCATCTTTCATCAAATTTTATCAGATTCTTGATTTTTGCATCACAATCTATTTGACTAGTCTACTTGCTCTGTTTTTGGTTTCGTGACTTGCAGGAGATCATACAGGATTGGAGCAGCATCAGGAGTAGAAAATACAACAATTTGGATAGTGAATTAATCAGGTGCACTCATCCTATTTCTCATTCCATCCTAATCTTAGTTGCATCACACACTTCAATTTGGGCTCATAAAACAAACATTTATCTTCAATCACACATTGAAATCAGGCTTAAAATCAACCATTGTTTGATCAATCACATATTGAAATTGGACTTAAAATGAACCAGTGTCTTCACTCACACCTTGAAATTGGGCTTAAAATGAACCACTGCTTGATTTGTTTGCATCACATTTCAATTTTCTAAAGTCAATTAATCAACTGCAAGTGTGAATCCAGTGGGTGTGTGTATGCTCTCTCCTCGCACCGCAAGGTGATCTTGGAGATCAAAAACACCTCATTTGATTCACTTTTGTTAATCCCTATCCTAGGAGGCCTACTAGGGGATTTCATCACCCCTAGGGATGACCTCATTCGAGGCTGAATCAAAAGACACCCTCTTTGAAATTGAAATCCTGTCACTCTCAACTAAGCCCCAAAGAACTTTCTACCTTTGGGAAGTGAAGGTGAAGGGTGGGTTACCCCCTTCTCCCAGCTGTGTGGCAAGATTCTATTTTCAAATTCCTAGTCAACCTCATCTAAACATTGACCAAACCTAACTGGCCGTACCTTACATCAAACTAGGCAATTAGGGCATGTTGATTTACTTTGCAAGTGTGCTTGATTAATCATTATCATATTCTTCCAATTCAAAATTCAAGGTTGTTTGTGTCTTGTGTGAGTGTTTTTTGTTTGTACATGTGATCATTTGCTAAACATTGCCAAATCAAACTACAACATCAATGGCAAACAAATTAGAATATCTTGATCAAAAACTTCAATCTCTATAAAGGCAAATAGACTTAGGTCCCTCGCCCCAAGAGTGTATAGCAATTCTTCAACAAGTCCAAATCTTAGGACAAGAATTGACAAGCTTGCAAGCTGAACGTGCCAGCACTAGCTATGCCTCACCACAAACTCCTATGTCTTTTTCCCATACTCATGACAAGGCAATCGCCACCTCACGAGGGAAATCGTATCCCACTTTGGCTCCTAGTCCTCCTTCGCCATATTCTAAGACACCTATCCCAAAGCATACCAGTTCTACAATAACAACACCATCTAGTTCCTCAAATTTTAAATGGCACACCAAAAAAGAGTCAGATGAGTGGTGGGAAAAATGTTTTCCAAATTTATACAACCAAAGCAAAGCTAGGGAGAAAGCCAAATCCACTCAAACATCCCTTCATCCACCTATCCATACACATATGAAGGATGTGATCCAAGGACTACTAGCTGAGAGTCAACCATGTCCCCAAAGTCTGGTCGTTGACCTTACCAAAGATTCTTCCAATACCATGTCAAATCCTACAACCCCTTCATGTCATATGCAACCCTTGAGCTTCTCAACAAGCCTTCTACCATGCACCAGAGTCAAGGTCTGTCACACCCTCATGTTGTTGACCACGAGCCCACCCAAGAGCCTTCCACTTCCATTCAAGAAGACCAAGAGATATGTCAAGAGCACACCTTAAAGCATGTGGAAACATCCACCCCTAGTCCAACTCAAGATCAAATCACTTTTATTCAACCTATCCATAATATGTGCCTTTTCTATGATCAAGATGATAGCTATAATGATGAATCTATCCATGAGCCACTTGATCCTATTCATACCCCTCCAACTATCCATGAACAAGACACCCAAGACCTACATGCTTTATCTAATGAAAGTCTTGTTGACCTACTTCAGCATTCACCCCGTTTCATGGCCTTCCTTCAAAGCAAAGAGATCTCTTCCTCTAGCCATGATCCCACAACATCCACTTGTCATGATGAGACACTTGTCCCCCAAGTAAGCATAAAAGATCAAATAATTAACTTGGATCTTAGTGAACACAATGCTAATCACGATCCTAATGATTCTCCTTCACCATCCATTATTGACCATGCTACAAAGCCTCTGCCACATATCCTTGGTCTTACTACCTTCATGCCTGAATGTTCTTTCTTAGAACACCAGCATCCATTATCCACTATCTCACCTTCTCCATCCAATAAAGAACTCATGTCTAGTGTTCCACCTACACATAATCCTGTTGTCCACCATATACTCTAGCGTATGAACTATCAAGGTAAAGGCTTAGGCCTTCATGAACAAGGTATTTTGGAACCTATCCATGTCAATGTTCCTCCACCTTCATATGGCCTTGGATACATACCCCAAGTTGCACAAACTCAATATGTTGGTACTTCCTCCACTCCTCCTAAGTCTACCACTTTCCATCGTAAACACTATCATATCCCCAAAACATATGTCGCCATTCCACCTCCATCATCCTACACATCCCACAAGCATGTGACCATACACCTTCCACCATCCAAACTCCCTCCGCTACTTCCAACTCCTAATACCCCGCCATCCAAACTCCCTCCACTACTTCCAACTCCTAATATCCCACCATCCAATCTACCTCTGCTACTTCCAACTCCTAATATCCCCCCATGCCGTTTACCACCACTACTTCCAACACCTTATCTATCCATCTATAAATCCTCTAAATATCCCAGTCATGGCCGACAAATGCACATATTGTCTAAACAAAGAGCTTTCACCACACACACTTCTACCATCCCATATTGATTCAATGACAAATATGTGGATGCCTCTACCCATAAAGTAAAAAATCCTAAGAGTCCTCATGACCTAGGATATAAAATCCAAGAATCAAAGAATTATCCATATCAAAAGCTACATGTACCCATACACATCAATGCCAAATTGAACAAGATGTGGGTCCCCAAGCAACAAATGATTAATCCAAAAGCTACACAAAAGCTGCATACACCCAAACCCATACCTTCACAGGTACTATCTAAAAACAAAATGGTTTGGGTACCTAAGAAAATAGCTAGCAAGTTACATGAGGCATCCACCTCTCAAGAATCTCAACCATCCACTTTCTCCCATTCCATCCATAAGTCTGAAATTCTTCCATCCCACATGGCAAACAAAAATCAGAAAAATACTAAGTCTATGTGGGTCCATAAATTCCTAAATCATTCATCCACAAGCAAAAGTCTCCGTTGCCTCCTACACTACTTTCCCATCACCAGCTTCAATGTTTACCATGGTTTGTGCAACCATTGGTCATGATTTACTTCCTTCCACTATTATCCTACACATCTTCCTCATCCTATGCCTATGGTCCATGCTATTGCAATCCATATTCTGCATCATAATCCACTATCTACCTACGCCATATCACTTTCATACGATCCCCTACCAACATCTATGAGAACACTTGACATTGTCCATTTGATAGTATCTATCTAGCGGGACTATCACCTTTCAAGGAACTCTATATTTGAGTCTTTCCATATCCACCTTCTCCTATATAAATATTCAAAAAAAAACAAAAAAAAAAAACAAAAAAAAAAGTAAAGAGAAATCCCTTTGTCTAATGGTGAAAACTTGGCAAACAGGCACCTTGGATAAGTACCATGATGAAAACCTGGCAAACAGGTGTCATCCGTAAGTTGATCTTCTATGTCACCTACACTTGGGGGCACTTGGTCTCATTGGCATATCAGTCTTCTCCTACCAGTTTCCTTTCATACCATTTCCTATCCTGTCCCATCCATCCATCCAAACTTCCTTTCCTCTATTCTTTGGTCTTGATAAAGATTGGGGGCACAATGTTGACAAATGTTCTAGATGTCTCTTGACATACCTTATCCCTCCAAACTAGGCAAACCCTTCATTATCCTCTCATCCTCCTATCGTCCTTAAGCATTGCCATGAAAAATCTAAAGTATTCTACCTACAATGGGGCACGTTATACTTATGCGACATAGCCCTTGGAGATCACATCCTTGGTTCCTTCTACCTACCTGTTCCATTCACCCATACATCTACCTATCCGTGGTGGTTTCCTTGTCATCATTATCATCTAACCCATATCAGTTCCATATCGTCTCTTATCTGATCCATATCTATTCCATATCGCATCTCATCTGATCCATATCTTAGCTCCATTAGGGTTCTTGTCGAACTACGTCGCCTCTGCGCTATCACGTAGGCAAGGCCATTATCAATGCATTCTCGAGGCTCTGCTTCCCTGTCCATCTCATATCTTGTCGTCTTACCTCTAGTCCATCCATGGTCCAGGTCCTGAACTACGTCGCCTCTGAGCTATCACGTAGGCAAGGCCATTATTCTCATGTGCCCCCGAGGCTCCACTTTCCCCTTCGTCCCATGTCTAGTCCTTCTATCTATCTGAGTCCACCACTTTCCCATCCATCCCATGTCTAGTCCTTCTATCTGTCTGAGTCCGCTCCACTTTCCCATCCATCCCATGTCTAATCCTTCTATCTATCTGAGTCCGCTCCACTTTCCCCTCCGTTCCATGTCTAGTCCTATCCATCTGAGTCCGCTCCACTTCTCTGTCCATCTCATATCTTGTCATCTATCCTCTATTATATCCATGGTCCACGTCCCCGAACTATGCTGCCTCTACATTGTCACGTAGGCAAGGCCATTATCAATGCGCCCCTGAGGCTCCACTTTCCCATCCGTCCCATGTCTAGTCCTTCTATCTATCTGAATCTGCTCCGCGTCCCCATCTGTCCCATTTCTTGTCGTCTTTCTTGTTGTCTTTCTTCTAGTCCATCCATGTCTTGTCATCCATCCCACCAATAAGGATTGTTCCAAACAAAAATCCCTCATCATCTTCAATTGATACACGGTTGTGCATCTAGAAACTCTCAATTTAATTGAGCTACCATTTGTCGATGTCTTCCAAGACCTCTTTGATGTGCACCATTCAAACATCAGATAAAGACCCAGAGGAAGCTAAAATGGACCTAGGAGGTTCTTTACCTCAAAAAAGATGCATACGAATCTCCTCATTTCTATATTCCATTTTATGCATAAATTCACAACTTTCTCTGTCCTCTATGCACTCTTTATAGATCTCTAGTTGTGGTCATAGAGTATGGATTTTACTCATCTTACACTCTTGATCATCAACATTTAAGTCCTCCTCTATTATTGGCACTCCCTTGTAGCTTCCATAAATATCATTTGCTTCAGAATTACATCCAAACAAAAATCTTGACGAATAACATCAACTTGTCCAAGGCAAAATAGAGCACCATACTGAAACACTCAAGCTAAATCTCATATCAATTATGGCAAGAAACAAACACATCTAATGCCAGAATGTTTTGTGTTGGTTAGATTAAGAGTCTTGATTTATGCTATCATGCCTTTCTATGCTACTCAAGGATGCCAAAAGCTAGAGATGCTATGATGGGGGCATGATTATTTTCTTTGTTTGCTGCTTATGGATTAAACTTTAGTAATGTGATGACTTTTGTCTAACGACATGATTGGTAAAAGATCATCAAGGACTCCGAGGTCTAAACATGCAAAGGGGCAATCCTTGTCTATTGAAAAATCCATGTAAGTAATACTCAGGTCATCTCAGTTCCATTATACCTAAATGCTTGTATTTTCTTACAACATAGTAAAGCCCAATGATGAAAGCGCTTCAAAATACTTGCTATCTCAAGATGACAAATATCCATATCCATATCTAATCACATCTCATATCCATACCATATCTAATTGCGTCTCATATCCATATCCATATCCAATTGCAAGTCTATCCTTAATCCATGCCAATCAAGTCAAATCAATCTTGGCAAATGATCCAATCACAATCAATGGTCTTGATCCTTGTACGGTCGTAAACCAACTCGATCAATTAATCAATCAATGGTCTTATACAAGATGTTGCATTGTCAAAATTAGACCAACACACGCATCTTACATGACATGCATCATTTCCTAAAACCAGACACTATCCTTCGTGTTGCTCTAGGGATATATCATTCCTCGCCATGACAACACTATCGTACCAAATGTCTTAGACAGGATGTTACATTGTCGAAACTAGACCCAGAGTCTTATACAACATATTTCATTCCTAAAACTAGACATCGTCGATCCATATCATTAGTTTACCGCTCGACAGGGGCAATACCTTTCTTGTGCTTGTATCATTTGTGCATACTTGCTTACTTGCTTGTGTGTGTCATCTTTTTATCTTGCATTCCATATCATTCATCCCTTTCTTCTGCATTCAACCATTTCATTCCTGCCAACATATCTTATCGTGAGATTGTCCATCTCATGCCTGCCGCCTTCTCCTCGTCCAATCTCTTGAGGGGGCATCCTATCGTCATAACCTATACCAGGGCCAAACTCAGGCATGCATCATTATCAGACTATTTATTCTTTGAAACAACGTGATAAAACACATTGCTTCAAAGAGGGGCAAAATGTAATAGCCTAAAATTGGCACAGGTTGAATAAAGTAAATATTCTGATATTTATCTTAATTCTTATTTTCTTCTGTCAATTAAATAAATATTCAAAGTTTATTCAATTGATTCATTATCCTACAAATTAAATAAAATTATTTTATTTAATTGAAATCCCTAAATTCTTCTAATCTCTCAAATCCTAAATCCACCTCACAAAATCCACCTCATCAATCCACCTCATCCCTTCCACCTCACCATATTGCACATACAATTAAATATTCCTAATATTTAATTAGCTAATATCCTCCAAAATCCAAAATTGAATTCTTAATTCAATGTTCCCCATTATCCTCCACTTTGAATTTTTAATTCAATTGTCATAACCCATTGTCCCCCACTCTGAATATTTAATTCAACTGTCATATTCCATTGTCCTCCACTATTGAATATTTTATTCAATGTTCCCCACTCCTCTTCTCCAATTGAATTTTCAATTTAATTGTCATAGCTCACTATCCTCCACTCTGAATTTTTAATTCATCCATTATGAATTAAAGATTCACAATTAATGAGGACCATTGATCTCATTAGTTGATCCTCACCCTCCATTGCATTTTCAGAGGATCTATAAATAGAACCGTCTTCTAAGCAATTTGAGGGACTTCTTCTGGCATCGAATCTATACCCAATTTTCTCTAGGATCTTCTTCTTCATACCATCATAATGCAGGAATCATATCACTTAACCATTTCCCCCTTGTCATCTTGAGGAATCGAAGCAAGGAAGCAAGCTCCCTAAGGGCCAACCTTCATCAGTCAAGATCGAGAGAGAATAGGTGACCAATAGAAGCTGCAGAGTAATAGGTTGTAAGTTTCATGCTTTCAGTTTGTTTTTGTTTGTTATTTGCACATTTTCATTATTGATTTGGGTTAATTCATCTTAATAGATTTATCTTGTTTTCCCATTCACAGCATGCATGTGGATATTATTGTAAGACCAGTCATGTTCATTGTAGGAAACTATGGCGGACGTCAGGAAGAACAAGTCTGATGTAGAATTCCTTAAGCCTATGTTTGCCCAACCAAAGAGAGTACAGTTCAAATATGGTGTCATCAGAGATACCCACCAAGGAAACATAGATTTGGTGGCATGGTCAGCCAAGATGGCTGAAGACAGAGAAAGTACCCTACTGGATGCCATTTTTGTGTCAAGAATGTGGTATGCAACTAGATTTCCCTATGCCATGGAAACTCCAGAATTAGTAGTTGAGTGTGCCAAAAATTACAACCCTAAGATGAGGAGAGTAGAAAAACATGGAAGGGTATATGCAGATCTGTCCATCAAAGGGATTACATCTGCTTTCAACCTTCTAGTTGGGAAAAAAGTAGTTAGTATGGATCTGAAGAAACTGGAGATTGAATATAAAAATAACAAGAAGACCACAAGAAAGAGGATGTACCAATGGAGAGCAAAGAACAATCCTTACACCGCCTCTGCCAAATTACCAGTGCACCTATACAAGTTTGATTTTGATGATGAGTATTAGTATATGATTGCCCTGATCAATAGGATGACAGGCCAGCCTACTACTGGAAGCTTCAAAGATTGGATGTATGGGATTATTATGATGTGCACCTACATAGATAACAAGCCATTGTGGGATAATATCATCAGTGATTCCCTAGATGAACAACTGATGAACCTTGGAGGCCTAGACTATTTTTTTTATATGACTTCATATATTGTGTATTCATGTGCCTATAAGGGTACATTTGATACACTCACTACAGTTGGAAAGATTGGTGGCAGTTTGAATGATGCCCATATATGGGATCATTATCCTTAGTTGGAGAAAGTACACTACCTCCCTAATTATAAATTAGTGAATGATGCATTTTCTATGCATTTGGTCAGAACAATGGAGGAAGATAGAACCAAAAGACTGAGCATGGAAGTTCAGGAAGTGATATATAGACATGGTGCCTAGTTTATCTAGTTTGCCACATTCTCCTACATCCGAGTAGAAGGTTTTGAGTGACAGCCCTTAATGTTACCTAGGTACCCTACTAATGGGGTAGTCTTGATGGAATTACTAAGACAGATATCAACAATATTGGATGCATATAAAGCAAACAATAAAATACCTCTAGTATTGTTTCCAGTGACTATAGGGTGGTATATATGCCCTGATTCAGAAAACATAAAGAAGGCCATAGTGGGTCTGAAAATGATGTACCTACAGCCATTCCCATTGGCCAGATCATATGACCCCTATAGGAGAATGCAGAAGATCATGGGGAAGCCCATCCATAAGAAACACTTAGACGATTTCTGGACTAATTGTGAGGATGAAGCTAAAGTAAGGAGAAGAAAATAACAAAGGCTCACCCTCAATCAGATCAAGACATTTGACATCATTCCAGTGCCTGCACAATTCAAGAAAGATGATGGCAGGTTGTTGTCAGATGAATATGAAGAGAGAAAGGTGTATAATGACACCATTTTAGCCCCTGACCTAATGTAGATTGAAGACATTTCATTGGATAGGTTTATAGGTGGGGTGTTGTGGTTGACCCAAGCATGGGTGGATAAACAAATTAGTATACTAAAGAAGAAGGGTGTGGCCATCACAGTAGATAACAAGAGAAAAAGGCAAGAAATTCTTAATGAGGAATATAACGACTTTCTTGGAGAGAAGAGAAAATCTAATGGAGAAATGCTGCCACCCTAGAAACAAGGAAAATGAACTCCCAGAGGGAAGAGGAAAACTAATGATACACCAAAGGGGGTAATTGTTGAGAGAATTGATATACCATCTGAGGATGCATCTACATTAGGATAGGCATCAGCCTCGTCTGCACCACCTCTAGAGGATAAACAAAAGACCAAAAGGATCCTGAGGATGGCTTTGGATACTGCAGAAATACAAGATCAAGGTGAAACTTCACAGCAGTATGCAAAGAAAGATATTATTATTGAAGAGGAGCCTACAGAAGATGACCCCTTGGTAGTCACCAGGAAGAGGAAAGCAGTATCCTTAGTAACATGAACCCCTAAAAAACAAAGAACACATATGAGCGGTGAAATAAGACATGACCCTGTAATGTTAAGGGGAGCTAGTAGTGAAGTGTTTAGAAAAGAATCGCATCATGATGTGCCACTTCCTACCATAGTTTAGTTTAAGACTGAGAAGGCTAACGAACAAGCAAAAAAAGCCACTAGAGCAAATCAAGGTGGTCCTTTCTCATTGGAAGAGACTGTAGACTTATTAGATGATGAAGTGGTAGAAAACATAGCCTCTCAGCAAATGGAGACCATCACTTCAAACACTCACATGACTCCACAAGAAACACCATCCTCACAAAGGGTGATATTAGAGGAGTTGAAGTAAACGGAGCAAGAAAAAGAGAATAGCCCAGAGAGGGAAGCCCAAAAAATAGGGCTTGATAAGTTGGTTGATCAGGTGATCAACCTAATGCATAGGGAGGATGCAAGTCCTAAACATCAAGCAGGTGCACCTGATAAAGTAGAAAATATTGAAGAAGTAAAGTTGAAAGAAGTGGAGAGCCACAGTTCAAATTTAGGTTAGCAACAACAGGAAATACCTGCTGAACCTAATATTGTAGAAGTCTAAGAAAAGGGCAGGAATGACAAGGTCACATCATGTGAAGATGCCCCCTAGATGCAAGAGACCTCAGGTGATAAAGAAACATCATGTCATGATGACCTAAAGACTCAGGAGGTAGATACAACAGGTGTTGAGCAAAATGTGATCTAGGATCAAGTTAATGCACCTAGTACAGATACAATGATATCCACAGATACAAATGTGCCTCAAGATGAGGAAATTACTAAGGTAGATGAAACAAAAGAGGATGAATTGCAAGATCAACTATAGGATCATCACGTAGATGCATCACAAGATCCTCCACCATAAGAAGAGACTCCTCAGAAGGAGGAAGTAGAACAAGATCACCCTCATGAAGATAATCATGAGGAAGAAATGAGGAAGTCACCCTCTCCATCAAGAATAGAGATAGATACAGGAGATCAAGGTGGACATGATGATGATGATAGATGACATGGATCTAGGAACCAAGTACCTCAATGGCTCAAGAAAGAGATAAGTACATAATCTAGTTTTGAGATTCAAGAGTTTGATGTCTCGACATTATTTTTAGAAACCATCATGAAGCCAAAGAGGAAGGCCAGGTTAACCTTGGCCATTAAAAGAGATCCTACTACAGGCAGAAGGACCGCCCAGGTAGCCCTTCCCATTTTTGAAAAGGAAAAAGACAAAATCACCCTGGAAGAGTTCTAGATTAGCACAATTGATTTGGGATTTGCCAATGATGACCAAGAAGGTCAAGAAGGAAAAGATATAATTGATTCTTTAACCCAAAGGGTGAAGAGAGAGAAGGAGAAGAATAAGCAACATAAGGAGCACATTGCCCAGCTACATTCATACATAAAAAGGGTTAATTAACCCTGATCATACATCATTAGATCAGGTAGTCCCATTGACTACAATTTCTCAAGAAGAAGTTAATAAATTGGACCTCATGAAGTATGAGTCAGTGATAATGAGAAAATGGATGTCATTAGCACTAAACAGGGCTGAAGAAGTAGTAGGTGCCTCTTTACAGAGGTGGAATTCTTTGAGTATCTCTAGGAAGAAAGTCAATAAATTACAGACTGAGGCTGGAAGGAGATCCTTTTAGTTGGAGAAAGCCTTGAGTTTTTTAAATGAAATAAAGAGGATAAATCCTCAGATCCTGATAACTCATTAGGTGCTGAATAATAATACTTCCATGCTGATAGATATCTGGTATAAGGATATTAGATTTGAATGTGAGGTACTAAAGAGGTGCAGCAGCAAATTAAGAGATATCAGTATGAAGCTGCATGCCATGATGTCTTATGAGGCAGAAGTCTTGGAATCCTTAGAAGGAAAGGTAGAAGGGAAAATTGAGAACCAAAATGCAGACTTTGCCATAAAAGCTCTGCATAATAATTTCCAACTGATGGCTGATGCCCCTCTTAACCACTTGATAGAAGAAGCAATGAACAAGATCATGAGGATCAAGGTCAAGGTGGAGAACTACAATGAAACATTGAGAAGCAGGAAAAATAAATTGGAAACCCTCAGGGATAAGTTCCAAGCACATAAGCATGCCATCAGCAAAGCCAAAACTCAGGATGGGAGAGAAATTGAAAGAGTAGTAGAAGCATATGAAAATATTAGGACAATCATGCAGGTCCATATATAGGGAGACGTTCATCAGGATGATGAAGATACAGAAAGCGATGATCATGATGAAGAAGAAGAGCCTAAGGAGTAAATGAAGATGTGTCACAAAGGGAAATACATGCATCAGGTACTTAAAGAAAATAAGTCACCTAGAGGGTTGTTAGCTGGCAACCTATGCCATGAGATACATTTGACTAAGTCAAAAGGAATATGCACCATTGATCTTAATAGATAAATCTTGATCATAGATCATGTGTAACTGCTCCCTCACCTTATTCTATAAAAGGTGGAGGGATGCCTTGTTTTAAAGATTCAGAAGCTTAATTTAAATTTGTTTGCTAAAATATCAGGGCCTATTTCAAAGTTACTGTATATGTACATGTTTTTGAATACTTAATGAAAGAGAAGACCATTTTGATTACAAATCATAGTAAATCTTGAGTAATTTGTGTCTGGATTCTTGATACTTGCTTTGATTAGCTGTGTCCCTTGGAGTGCTCATCAGTCTGCTTGTATTATTTTCATTCACCATCCTCTAAACTTAGCATCATCTGTATCTAGCTGTGGAACATCCTGGTGAACATATGGTTTGATTTCTTCTCCTAATGATAGTATCAAGCATGTATGTGGCTCAATAGCTGAAGATTCATCATAATTTGAAGTATTCTTTTACATTTATTTTAATTTCAGAACAATTCACCATCACAATTACAAATAATGGATACTCAAAAGCAAATATACATGAAATATGCAGACATCTCATAGATACTTGAAGATTTATAGCATATTTGAAGTTAAAGCATGTACAATTGATAGATATCATGCAAAGATTTGAGTATAGACAAATCATTTGAAGAAATATATTGTGTAGAATGACTTTCTGTTTATTTTCTTTATAGAAATAGAATCCTACTAATGAGCAAACGTAAGGCCCCTGAATGGAAAACAACAATACACATCAACCACTGAGTAACATCAGTTGATTAAGAACTAATCCACAGAGACTTGGGATCATGAATTCATTGAATTCATCGTATCTTTCAAGATGAGTAAAGGTTGATGTGTAACTTTTATTCTATGTTTGTTTATGACTATCATCATGATCAACATAAATCGACACTAGAAGGAGGGCCCGAAGCTAAAAGTTCATCATCAGTAAGTCAAATTGGATGATGCAGATTGCGAGGTAACACTAAAATACCTCTAGATTTTGATCAATATGCAAGGATTTGCTGTATTATGCTTGCACATGCTAATTATTTGTGAAGTTTTCAAGATTAACCATAAATATTGCAAGTTTTATAGTAAATCATCATGAATTTGCAAAGATCAGCCAATTTCAAGTAAATCTATGTAAGCTTTGAGGTAATCCACCTTAGAAAATTGATATCTGGTTGCAAGTGTCACCAGACCTTAGTATCACCTCATATTTGCATGGTTTGTGCAAATATCCCGTAAATATCTAGTCAGTATCCCTTGTTGACCATAAATACAGCCTTCACTAGTAAATTCAAACTGATCTTTACAGTCAACTAGCTGGTTTTTCTTAAATTTGAGAAATCCTAGCTCACAGGATAAATACCAGGTCACGATCCACTGGACCTTTTGAAGAATTACCTGTCAGAGGTTTTAGACCTCAAACCGTTGACATCCATCATACTCCTGGTTCTAGTGTTTCAAGAGCATCACCAGAACATCCTCTTATGACTCCTATTAGTTTACAAATACCTACAGGATCACCAGTTATACCTCAAGTTCAACCTCAGCCAATCATACCTTAGGCTCAACCTCCACCAGCTGCAATGTCATTCTTTGTAGTAGAATCACCTTTAGCTTTCAATGCATATCATCCTTTACCAAAGAATCTAGATAAAATCTATCCAAAATATCATCCATATCAAGATGCGGATGATCACATCAGAACTTTCAAAGAAGCCTGTTGTAGAGCCAGAATAGAGCATCAGGATGTTGTATGTAGATTATTTCCTTTTTCCTTAGGGGAAGAATCCTATACTTGGTATATTAGTCTAGGTCAAGGCTCGTTCAGATCATGGGATGTCTTGGAGAAAGATTTCACTGATAGGTTCAAGGTACCTATCGATCCTTCAATGAACTATCACCTATTTGCCACAATTAAAAGGTTTGAAGGAGAACCTATTGCCAATTTCAATGCTAGATTCCAAAAAATGCTATCCAAGTTAGTCACACCATATGTTGTAGCAGATGAAGCTGCTAGGAGCATTTATTATTCAGCCCTGGACCCTTTAACTTCCATGTTCATCAAGAGAGCACATCCTGAAATCACAACTTTAAAAGGAGCTTTCCAAGAAGCTATTAAAGTTAATCAATAGCTAGTCCCTACTCCTACACCAAACATAGCATTTCCCACACTTCCTAGTTATCCAGGATATCCTACCCAACCACAACATAATGGAGCCATGATGCCTCCAGTTGTGATGCCAGCACCTTTGTAGATACCTCCATTGAGTATTATGCCACCTCCTAATGAAAATGGCCATATGATGCAATATCCTAGACAAATACAGGCACCTTAGGTTTTAGACCAGAATAATCAAAATAATGGATCTTCCTTCTTCAAGCCTTTAATAGAAAATGTAGTGGCTAAGGCTCAAGAAGAGAAAGAAGATATTAAAGAAATATCAGCTCAGCTAAGGAATCTTACAACTGAGATTACTCAATTAAGGAGTCAAAACCTCTACTCCCATCCTAACTAGAACAAAGGTTATAACAATGATAGACCAAATTATCCTAATAGGGGGTACAACAACAATTATAACAAAAATAATGGCAATAATAATCCCCAAAGATAGCCTAGAGTGTGGAACACTAGGCCAAACAACGGTTCCTTGCCATCACCCCTAGACAATCAGCCTTTTGGCAAGCCCAAACATACTACTAGAGTTAATCTTGCAGAAGCAACCCTCACTAACTAGTGCAAAATTCACAACATTAATGCACATGCAGAGTTAGACTGTCCTCAATTTAGAATTGCTGCTAGCATTTTCCAAACTGAAGTATCTAACACTTCAAGAAATCAACCTCAGGTAGAAGGAAATGAACTTGTTCCTTGTGGATATGATTCTTCCCTAGTGCTGGAAAGTTACATTCATCATCCTTATCAGTAGACAGTGCCTGCTCAACAAGATTATACCCTGGCATGTGAGGAGTCAGCCATGGCTTTGGAGTCAAATTATGTTTTCCCCTTTGAGGATGAAAATGAGCCCTCAAATGAACATGAGGAGGTACATGCCTACCAACAGCAATATCCGGGTAAGCATAACTATAACTTGAGAAATAATGCCAACAGACCTACTGGTCCTGTTGGTGCCTGAATTGACTGTCAGTTGATTTAGCAATTTTTCATGCAGGCACCTTCCCTAAAATCCAAAAAATTTTAAGTGTTGGCACCCCTTCAGTGTTTTGCAGCATCCACATCATCTTTCTTGAGGAAGGGGTCATCATGTTTTGCCCATCAGCATAAGTTTACTTGTGTCTTGGCGATCGTATCAATAGCATGGTGTGTTCTTTGTATATCGCCAAGACTTTTGCCTATCGGCTGCGAAGATTGTGTTTCCACCGACGGTGTTGGTCATGCCGATGGGGGTAAGTCAAGTGTTCATCGGCAAGATTTGGTGTATCAGGCAAGCATTGTTTCGATCTGCTGATGTGAGGAGCTTGGCCGATGAAGAATCATCGACGTGTGTTTGGCCGATGGAGGGATGAAGCCATGGTTCATCGGCGAGAGTTGTATTGCCGGCCTAGGTATTTTGAATTGTGCCGACGGTGGGAGGCTTGGCCAATGCGATGTCATCAGCGTAGGTCTCGCCAATGGAGGGATGCGAAGGTGACAATCGGGAAGACTTTGGCTGTCGGGCTAGCCATTGGAGGGTCCGCCGATGGAAAGTGTTTGGCCGACGAGGGTGTCATCGGTGTAGGTCACACCGAGAGGGGAGCATGGAGTGGTCATCTGTATGAATGGTATCATCGGCAGAGGATGTTTCTGCTTGGCCGACGGTTGAGGGTCTCACCGACAGAGGATGTGTGTATTGGGGTGAGCAGTGTGGTCAGCCAGGGAGTTTCTCGTTGCTCCGATGGGTAATGTCTCGCTGAGGGAACGACTTGGCAATGTTTTGGATGGCCATCGGCGTAACCTTTGACATCGGCGTAGGTATTTTGTTGCTCACCGATGGTTTTGGTCTCACCGACAGACAAGGAATGTGAAATAGGCATCGGCGAGACCGCTGTGATCGGCAGGAGATTTGTGGGGTAGGCCGATATTGTATGTCATGGCGATGGGCTGTGGGCGAAGGGTCGTGTGTCAAGCACGGCAAAACGCTCGACACTTCGTATGCATGTGACGATGTTCTTAAAGTGATAGAGGTGTTTCCGCACTATGCATGTGGGATTAATTTCCCTACACATTTGAAACCTCTGGAAACGCGTTTTGGCGGGAATTCCTTTTTGAATGCAGCGACAGTTTTTCAGGTGACCGCGGGTGGTTGAGACCCTTAATGGCGACGGTGCAGGGATGTGGACAATGGTACACATGGTCAGGTCACCCAATTTTTGAATGAAGACCCTAGATAGTGGTGCATGGCTCGAGGCTCCCCTTTGTCTGCTGCATTAATAGTTTCTGAGCGCCATTCCTTCTGAGGACTGTATCTGGCAAATTTTTGACTTCTGGCCATGTAATTAATTATTGAATGTACACGGTTCTGTATAAATGGTTTTGGCTGTGTTACTTTTTAGAGGTTGGATGTTTTTGGGCTTTCTGCTCTGACTCTGAACATAAGGTGTTCACATTTTGAAAGGCATTTTTGCTACAGACTCGGTCCTTAGTCTGGTGTACTAATCTATCTTGGATTGTAAATGATGATTTTCTCTGTGATGACCTTCTATGCAGATTGATTTTAAATGAAAAACACCTATGTGTGTATTGTTTCTGATTGTCTCCTGTATGTCACTTATTTTCCTTTCAAACAAGGTTGTCAAGGGCTTCCAAGTTTTTCAGTATATGCATACTGTGTGTTTGATTTATTGCGTCTGCTCAAGGAGTGGTTAAATAGGCTTTTGATCAGATACAAAGGAAAATAGATTGCATCATAGGATCTGTTAAGTATGATCATTAATGATACTCTTTCTTGGACATGTTGCTGTTAGGCAGTAGCATTATTCTTAGGTCCTCTGGATATGAATTTATGTTGTCATGGGGAGACATTTACAGTCTTAGATATGACTCTGCTGCCCAAATAAGGCACTGGTTTGGGAATCTGTCTGTTCAATGGGTCTGGGAAAGTCCCATCCCTCCAAACACCATTTCAAACCATTTCATCCTTCCACCTGTTAGTTGTAGGAGTAGGATTAGGATCCCTGCATGCTCTCATACCCAACCAGACATTATGTCCAAGAATGTTGCCAACCTTGTGATTTGTTATACAAATCTTGGTCCTTACATGAGGGTATTCTGCCTATTGCTGTCAAGTTAAATCTTTCTGTCATTGAGCTAGTCAAGGTTATACTTTTATCAAGTAGGGAAACCCCCCTTGGTGCGGCAGAACCAGAAGTGAAGGGGAGGAGCTCACGCAACCTCCTATATTAAGTTGGCTGAATCTGCCTGTGCATTAGAACTGGCAACCCCTAATGCTGATTCAGAAGAAAAACCAACAAAATGGTGACTCTGCTGGGGAGTCTTTCATGTGAACGATGATGCTCTGCTGGTGGTATGAACTCAGAAAAATATGTGTTGAGCTTTCAGCTGCTGTAAATTTTGTCCTCTTTGGAGAGGTGGTGACTCTGCAAAAGATTCAAGTGCACATGAAAAGTTGATGTGTGTTGTGACAGAAAATGTGCTTTTCAGACTTCAGCATTTGTATGAGAAAAGGTACCCTATTTCTTCCCACTTATATTTATTGTTCTACTGCATAAGTTAGATGCCAGGGGAGGCTATAGGTCTTAGGAATGCAAAGGATGTCTGAAAATAGAAATTTCATGAATCCAAGTATGTATTATCCCATACTCAATCAAAAGGGGGATGATTTGAATGATAAAAGAATAGAAGAGATAAAAAATAGGTTGATATTTTTAGAGGCTAAGCAGGCCCAGTTAAATCATGATAACCTTGTTGTGTCTGCCAGTCAGAAAGCTAAACCTCCTATCAGCCCTTTTGATCCTTTGTATGACCAACTGGATTTGTCATGGGTTGATTATAAAGTAGAAACTATGCCTGCTAGGATATACCGTCAGATGCCCAGATTTAGTGGTCATAGTGTATGTGATGGGAATGCACATATCCAAAATTTTCATGAGTTCATGGGAAAACATTCATTCAGAGATGAGGATATGTGGATGAGGTTTTTTGTTAGGTCCTTTGATGCAAAAGCAAAAGACTGGTATTTGAGCTTTTCAAAAGGATCCTTTGCCTGTTGGGATGAGCTTGCTGACTGTTTCAAGGAAGAATTTGCAAAAGAACCTGCTGATCTTGTTGCAGAATTGATGAACATTAGAAAACAAGATGAAGAGCCATGTGTTGATTTTAATCATAGGTTTGCAGTAGCCCTTTCACAGATCCCAGAAGTCTTCAGACCTGATATTTTAGCCTGTGTTGGCATATTCTTTGAGGCTTTTGAGGAGGGCTCTAGTGCAATACTGAGGGATTTCAAGGTAACAGGTATGCAGATGGCATACAAATTTGCCGAAAATATAGAAAATTTTAGAAATGGGCGCCTGTTGATATCCCTGTCCCCAGGCCTTGGTGTGAAAAATAGTTGTGAAGCTGCAAATGACCAAATAATTAAGGCATCATGTGCAGATGAAAATGAAAATGAAAGCATAGAAGTTGAGACTGCTATATTTGAACATAATGCTAACAATACTACTCAACTGGATTGTTCACCAGTTGAGGATGCCAGTGAAAGGACTAGTGAGGATTCCCATTGCAATGATTGGGCATATGACCATGAAAACAATAACGAGGTTGTGGACAGCAATGAGCAACTTATGGAATGGACCTGTGGAGACAATTGTGAGTATTGTACTCAAGACAAAGAAGATATAAGCAAACAGAGAAGTAGTCCTATGTGTGACCCATTGCCTTCCTTTCAAACACATGGAGATCATGAAGAGCAGTCAGGGATTGAAACAAGTGCTAGTTCAGAGCATGATTGTTTTTCATTTGATGGCTGTTTTGCTTATGACACACAAGTTGATACTCCTCCACAAAGGGAATCCATTGGTGATAAAGATACATGTTCTGCTGCCCATGAACAAATGGCATACTATGATCAAGCTGATGTACCTGGATCACCCATCTTTGACACATATGGTGATGAGGATCTATTTGAGTATGGTGAGGATCTAGACATTGTTTTTGGTTTGGATTTTGTTTCTCATCCTGATGAAAGAGGAAACAACATACATTAGGTAAGTGACTATGAAAATGTGCCTAATTTGAAAGAGATGCCAGAGCCTGATCTTTTCTAGGTTGGTGCTACTGTTGGTTGTGTACATGATGTACACAATTGTGAATTTGAGAGCTTTTCTTTTGAGAGGCCAGCATATGAAATGAGCTCTGATTTTCCTAGCTGCATGGTGGACTTTGAATATTTTCAGTTTTCAGTCCAGCTAGGAGATCATTTTACAATGCATAATGCTGATACAAATGATAACCTGTGTTCTATTCCATGTGAGTATGCATTGCCTGATACATTCTACATCCACTTGTTGCCAGATGCTAAGGGTTATCTACACAGGGATGACAGTGACAAGCTAAATCAGAAGGTTGAATGTGCAGATGACCAGGTTTGTTTATGGTCAGATCATGGTAGCACTCTCAGGCTTAACCCAGTGTATACAGATGAGAACAAGGTGTTTGACAAGGGGAAGTATTGGTTTTCCCTTTCTTGGTGGCCTTAGGCCATCAAGAGTGTTTGGTGATGTAGATCATTGTAACTTCATGACTCTGTGCCCAATGGATAGGGGACTAGTCTACATCCCAGAGTTCTGTGGTTCTTGCCATGCCTGCAAGAGGCATGCATCCTTAGACAGAGCCACTGTTGGTGCCTGAATTGACTGTCAGTTGATTTAGCAATTTTTCATGCAGGCACCTTCCCTAAAATCCAAAAAATTTTAAGTGTTGGCACCCCTTCAGTGTTTTGCAGCATCCACATCATCTTTCTTGAGGAAGGGGTCATCATGTTTTGCCCATCGGCATAAGTTTACTTGTGTCTTGGCGATCATATCAATAGCATGGTGTGTTCTTTGTATATCGCCAAGACTTTTGCCTATCGGCTGCGAAGATTGTGTTTCCACCGATGGTGTTGGTCATGCCGATGGGGGTAAGTCAAGTGTTCATCGGCAAGATTTGGTGTATCAGGCTAGCATTGTTTCGATCTGCCGATGTGAGGAGCTTGGCCGATGAAGAATCATCGGCGTGTGTTTGGCCGACGGAGGGATGAAGCCATGGTTCATCGGCGAGAGTTGTATTGTCAGCCTAGGTATTTTGAATTGTGCCGACGATGGGAGGCTTGGCCGATGCGATGTCATCAGCGTAGGTCTCGCCGATGGAGGGATGCGAAGGTGAGCATCGGGAAGACTTTGGCTGTCGGGCTAGCCGTTGGAGGGTCTGCCGATGGAAAGTGTTTGGCCGACGAGGGTGTCATCGGCGTAGGTCACATCGAGAGGGGAGCATGGAGTGGTCATCGGTGTGAATGGTATCATCGGCAGAGGATGTTTTTGCTTGGCCGACGGTTGAGGGTCTCGCCGACAGAGGATGTGTGTATCGGGGTGAGCAGTGTGGTCGGCCAGGGAGTTTCTCGTTGCTTCGATGGGTAATGTCTCGCCGAGGGAACGACTTGGCAATGTTTTGAATGGCCATCGGCGTAACCTTTGACATCAGCGTAGGTATTTTGTTGCTCGCTGATGGTTTTGGTCTCACCGACAGATAAGGAATGTGAAATAGGCATCTGCGAGACCGCTGTGATCGGCAGGAGATTTGTGGGGTAGGCCGATATTGTATGTCATGGCGATGGGCTATGGGCGAAGGGTCGTGTGTCGAGCACGGCAAAACGCTCGACACTTAGTATGCGTGTGACGATGTTCTTAAAGTGATAGAGGTGTTTCCACACTATGCATGTGGGATTAATTTCCCTACACATTTGAAACCTTAGGAAACGCGTTTTGGCAGGAATTCCTTTTTGAATGCAGCGACAGTTTTTTAGGTGACCGTGGGTGGTTGAGACCCTTAATGGCGACGATGCAGGGATGTGGACAATGGTACACATGGTCAGGTCGCCCAATTTTTGAATGAAGACCCTAGATAGTGGCGCATGGCTCGAGGCTCCCCTTTGTCTGCTGCATTAATATTTTCTGAGCGCCATTCCTTCTGAGGACTGTATCTGGCAAATTTTTGACTTCTAGCCATGTAATTAATTGTTGAATGTACACGGTTCTGTATAAATGGTTTTGGCTGTGTTACTTTTTAGAGGTTGGATGTTTTTGGGCTTTCTGCTCTGACTCTAAACATAAGGTGTTCACATTTTGAAAGGCATTTTTTGCTACAGACTCGGTCCTTAGTCTGGTGTACTAATCTATCTTGGATTGTAAATGATGATTTTCTCTATGATGACCTTCTATGCAGATTGATTTTAAATGAAAAACACCTATGTGTGTATTGTTTCTGATTGTCTCCTGTATGTCACTTATTTTCCTTTCAAACAAGGTTGTCAAGGGCTTCCAAGTTTTTCAGTATATGCATACTGTGTGTTTGATTTATTGCGTCTGCTCAAGGAGTGGTTAAATAGGCTTTTGATCAGATACAAAGGAAAATAGATTGCATCATAGCATCTGTTAAGTATGATCATTAATGATACTCTTTCTTGGACATGTTGCTGTTAGGCAGTAGCATTATTCTTAGGTCCTCTGGATATGAATTTATGTTGTCATGGGGAGACATTTACAGTCTTAGATATGACTCTGCTGCCCAGATAAGGCACTGGTTTGGGAATCTGTCTGTTCAATGGGTCTGGGAAAGTCCCATCCCTCCAAACACCATTTCAAACCATTTCATCCTTCCACCTGTTAGTTGTAGGAGTAGGATTAGGATCCCTGCATGCTCTCATACCCAACCAGACATTATGTCCAAGAATGTTGCCAACCTTGTGATTTGTTATACAAATCTTGGTCCTTACATGAGGGTATTCTGCCTATTGCTGTCAAGTTAAATCTTTTTGTCATTGAGCTAGTCAAGGTTATACTTTTATCAAGTAGGGAAACCCCCCTTGGTGCGGCAGAACCAGAAGTGAAGGGGAGGAGCTCACGCAACCTCCTATATTCAGTTGGCTGAATCTACCTGTGCATTAGAACTGGCAACCCCTAATGCTGATTCAGAAGAAAAACCAACAGGTCCATTGACCTCTTCCTTGCCTCCGAATAATTTTAATACACCTCCTAATCCTAAGGTGAGTAATAATCCTGGATTCCCCAAGGTGAATGCTCAATATCTAGCACCACCAAACACATCATCCAAGGCCATAAGTCTACCTCATGAATCTGACAAATTCGTCACATATCTGGCTAATGAAATGAAGAAGATCAAAATCAGCCTATCCTTGTCAGAGTTGCTCAAAACCCCTGCCATTTAGAAGGCATTTATGAAATCACTAGATGATCCTGCTCTGAAAGAGGATAATCATCCCTTAGGTTGGTCTAGTAGTAAGGATCATTCTGCCAGAGACAATAATGTTAAACATAAGGTGCTAGCTACTGTTCAAGCTACAGAGACCTCCCACATGAACTTATATAGAGATAAAAGTGAGTCACCTCCATTCCTCCTCACCATAAGAATGTTCAGTAAAAACCTGCACAACTGTTTGGTAGACTCAGGAACATCTACCAATGTGATGCCCCTGTCCATATGCAACGCTTTAGGACTGCATCCTACTAAATCTTTGAAGAAAGTCACACAACTGGACAAAACAGAAGTAAGTGTGGTGGGAGAGCTAACTCACATTCACATGCAACTTGCCTTAGATCCCAGAATCCAATATTATATTGACATTCAGGTAGTAGACATACTTGATACATATGGAATGTTGCTCAGCAGAGACTAGTCTAAAACTCTCAACAGATACATATCCACAAATTTTAGTCACATGTGGTTACCCTAGAAAGGGATACCAAACTAGATAAGAATAAGCGTAGAGCCTAGAATGAAGCACATGATCACCAAGTATAACAAAACTAATGAGATCATGTATGTAGATGTGGAACCTAGAGTTTACTCCATCATATCTCAGACTGTCAGGATAGAGGAGATCTTGATGTATGACATGCATCATCATGATGATGATCCTCAGGGTGACGAAATAATTATAGAATCTGATAGTAACCCTGAGAATGAGAATGAGGTAGATCACTTCAGGAATTTCAAAATGCATTTATCTAAATAGGTAAAGCAATGTAAGTTATTAAAGATACCTATTAATGAAATTCTAATAGAAGGATGGTGCAGGTTGCATAATGAGTTGCATTCTGAGAAGACTTGTGAAGCATGCATAGATATGATGGAACTAGAATAAGCGTGTAGTGATGCATCATCATCATCATCATCATCAGAGGTAAGTTCATCAGATAGTGATAATGATAGTGACGCTAATTGTTGTTTATTTCTTGCAGGAATAGAAGAAGGTACATGCCAAGATGGATGTCATGATCAAATGAAAGAGGAGATGTTGGTATGCAACCAGAGTAATGTTAAGAAAAAAAAAGAAAATCACCCCAGGGAGTGATTATTTAGTTGAATCAGATTACGAGCTGTCTGATGAAGATAGAGGCAACAATATATCTAAATTTGAAGAGTTCCTATCAAAGGAAATCCAGAAGAAGACACAGTAGCAGAGGCCTCCGCAGGATGTCCTGATCAAAGGTTGGTGCAGGTTACATGAGGTACCTCACTCAAAAACTGCTTGTTCACTGTGTCTACATATTTTGAAGAAACATACATTGCCTAGTCCAGAAGATCATCCTTCTGGTGATAGAAAGAAAGAAGAGGCATTAGCTTCATAGAAGAAAAGAAAGATGAAGTCTGAGAAAGCTAATATACCTAAGTTAAAATGGATATCAAGTGGTGCAGCTACCAGAGCTGCAAAGAAAAGGGAAGGTTCAAATAAGCCTTTAGTTGAAGACAAGCCTTGGATCCTTAGATTTGATGGATCCAAATCCAAACAAGGAGCTGGAGTAGGGATAGATCTGATTGATCCATCTGGAAAGTCCTACTTGGTAGCATATAGACTACAATTCCCCTGCACCAACAATGTGACAGAGTATGAAGCTCTGATTCATGGGATACTATTTTCCCTTAAGAAGAAAGTAAAAAATCTACATGTCTATGGAGACTCAAAATTAGTAGTCAGACAGGTAAGGGGAATTTACTCCTGCAATTATAAAAAATTGTCTGATTATAGACACAGGCTGTGGGACCTAATAGAATCCTTTGATGCATTTAATATCACCCACATACCTAGAGAATAGAACCATAGGGTAGATGCTTTAGCCCAGGCTTCCAGTACATTGGAGCCACTATCTATTTCTGGTCTAAAAGGATTTTCAGTAGAGATGGTATCAGTACCTTCTGTGCCTGACAATGTAACAAACCTCAAAGTATTCGATGATGATCAGCATATTTTAGATTTCATCTCCAACAGGGATATATTTGATGCTCAGATCATAGATGAGAACAATGTAGAGAATCATGTTTGGGAGGAGGAAGAAATCTTAGATTTGCCCAACAATAAGATTCCAAAAGGAATGATAGAGCTAGAGAGAGCCTTTGATCTGGACATGTTGAAACAGAAGGATCTTCCAAAAGTTGATGGAGGACAATATTCACAGGTTAATATTGGACAAAATGATGAAAAGAAAAATGTCCTAATAGGAAAGGTTTGCATAGAAGATGAGTTAGAAGGAATCACCCAGGCTCTAAAAGGTTACATACATGTCATTACCTGGACTTATGATGAGCTAAAGACATATGACACATCAGTCATCACACAAACCATACCCCTCAAACCAGATGCCAAACCTTTCAGACAGAAGCAAAGGCCTATCAATGCTTTTCTAGAACCTATTATTTTTGAGGAGGTTAAAAAACTATTAAATGCCAGGATCATATTTCCTATGAGGCACTCCACCTGGGTAGCAAATCTGGTCCCAGTGAGGAAGAAAAATGGAGACATCAGACTATGTGTGGACTTCAAGAATTTGAACAGAGCATCTAAGAAGGATAATTATCCTTTACCTTCCTTGGATGAGGTCCTACAAATTGTAAACAGTGCTAAAATGATGTCATTCCTAGATGGTTTTTTAGGCTATAACTAGGTAATGGTAGATAAGATAGACAGACTGACAACTGTCTTCACCACAAAGTGGGGGATATTTGCCTATAGGCGCATGTCGTTTGGGATAATAAATGCTAGAGCAACATTCTAGCGAGCAATGGACATAGCCTTCAGAGGCTTAATAGGAAAATGCATAGTCATATACATGGATGACTTAACAGTGTTCTCTAAAGATAGAGGAAACCATGTAGAAGATCTCAGAAATGTGCTTAAAAAATGTGAAGAATATGGGATATCCTTGAACCCCAAGAAATGCATATTTGGGGTAACAACAGGAAAATTACTAGGCCAGTTGATAATTGAAGATGGGATTATCATTGATCCTGACAGGGTGGAGTCCATTATGAAAATACAGCTTCCTGGAAGCAAAAAGGAGCTCAAATCCTACTTCGACAAGATTAATTTTGTTAGGAAGTTTATCACTGGCTTTGCTGAAATTGTTAGCCCTTTAAATGCCATGCTCAAGAAGGATGCAAAGATTGAGTGGACACTAGAGGCTAGAGTAGCTTTTGAAGACATTAAAAAAGCTATATCTGATGCTCTAGTCCTGATCAGTCTAGTCTACACTAGGGACTTCTATATCTATTCATTTGCTTTAGAGCATACCTCTACAATAGTGCTGACATAGAGAAATGAAGAAAAGGAAGGGAAGCCCATAGCCTTCATGAGCTTCCCTTTCAAAGATGTTGAACTAAGATACATGGATGTTGAAAGGTAGGCACTTGCTTTGGTCAGAGCAGTAAAGAAGTTTAGGAACTATATATAAAGAAGTAAAGTTATTGCTATGGTGCTTGATGCAGTATTAAAAATGCTATTAATGCAGAGCGAGCTAGGTGAAAAAAGGGCTAAGTGGATCACCATCCTACATGAATATGACATGGAGATTACACCCATGAAGCTAGTGAGAGGACAGGCTTTAAGCCAAATGATATGAGAGATAGACCCCAATATCATGAGTCAGTAGTATGTAATTAATGCAAAGGACAATGGAAAGTGGTACTCAGACATTAGGCACATCTTGATTACTAGAAGTTATCCTCCAAGATTGTAGGCTTCACAAAGGAGAGCCCTAAAAATAAGGTCACAGAAGTATGATGAAAGGGGGAGTCCTTTTCAAGAAAAAATATGAAGGAATATATCTAAGATGCCTAGAGAGGCCAAAAGCAAATAGAGTGTTATCAGCATTACATGACAAGTTTGGAATAGTACATGGGTCACTCTTGGCCACAACTCACATTATCCTTAGGGTAGGATACTACTGGCCCATCATTTTCAAGGATACTACTGAACATATTAAATGCTGTCATGTATGTCAGGTTGCTGCTAACAGAAAAAGATATGCTACTCAACCTTTGCAGCCAGTGATGGAGATGCACCCATTTGCACAATGGGGCATGGATTTCATAGGACCAATTAATCCTCCATCATCATCAAGCCACATGTATGTCTTAACAATTACTGACTATTGTACTAGGTGGACTGAAGCTGTTAGCACCAAGACCTGCAATGCTAAAGATGTCATCAGATTTTTGGAAAGTAACATTGTCAATAGATATGGAGTTCCTTATGCTCTGGTAAGTGATAATGGCTCTGCTTTTGCTTCGACCAAATTGTCAAGTTGGGCTTTTGATTATGGGATCATACTGAAGTTCGCCTCCAACTATTATCCCCAAGGGAACAGATTAGCAAAATCCACCAACAAAAATTTGTTGAATATCATAAAAAAAGTTAATAGAAAAGAACCCTAGGGAGTGGAACACCCTTCTAAAATATGCCTTATGGGTAGATAGAACTAGGAACAAGGCTGCATTAGGAAACTCACCTTATCACTTAGTATATGGGGTGGATCCCATCCTTCCTATTAACCTAAAAATTCCTGTACTATAGTTTTCTCAAGAGTACCTAGGCATAGACAATAAGCAAGAAGTCAGGTTGCTTTAGTTGATGCACCTAGAAGAGAAAAGAAGTCAGGCAATTGATTAATTTGCCAAACATTAGGCTATTGCCAAATGCTGGTTTGACAAAAGAGCTAGGGTTAAAGCCTTCAGGATCTCAGATTTAGTCTTGATGTGGGACAAAGCACATGAGAGGAAAGGAGACCATGGTAAGTTTGACAAATTATGGATAGGTCCCTTCCAAATTTCTAAGATATTAGGAGACAGCACTTACAGGCTTAAAAACTTGACAGGTGAGGATGTCCCATTACCAGTTAATGGACAATTCCTTAAACATTATTTCCAAGCCTAAGTTAGCTTCATGACAATCATGTGTACAATAGTGTATCTTTGTATAGTTGCTTGTATAGTTTTGTGTTGTTTTTTCTTTTGTTTGCTTGTTGAGTTTTGTTTTGGTTAGTCAAGATGATGCAACTCATCACCCTAGAAAATAACTAAATTGTTAGGATTCAAGTGATGAGAACAAATTTATATATAGGTTATGATTCATTCTAAGAAGTACTTGTGATCAGGTCAGTAATATCCTTTTATCAGGGTGCCTTTTCTTGACCAAAGTGATTCTTTCACAATGACTCACCTAATAGCCTTGGGTTTGTTGAACACACAAGTATAGGTGTTAAGTGAAAAATCTAAAGGGACTCCCTTGCTACCAATACAATCTCCAACTTAAATTAGCAAGTGACCATACCTTGCACACTGAGCTTACATGATGACATCAGATATATATAGAATTAAAAATATGAAAAATTAGAAAAGAATAAAATTAGGCCATCTAAGTAACTCTACCGAGGCTATAGACGCCTGCTGGCAATGGGGCTCTACTTAGGGAGATTGTATAGATAACCTTACCGGGGCTATGAATGCCTGTTGGTAGCAAGGCTCTAACCAGTTGGCTATGAGGGATGCTCCCAAACCATGTAGCTTAACATCAGTTACTCATGTTTTCAACTAGCTTTCAAGATGAGGATAATTAATCATTTGCACACACCTAATCCTTTGTTAGCATTGTTGCCATGATGAAACTTTATTGTACATAAAGATTATGATGCTTATACTTAGAAAGAGTTAGAATACTATATATGAATGTGATCACCTCACTTGAATCATTGGAATTTTGTTGTTTTCTTTGGTGGCAAGTTGTTGTGTGGTTACACAACACGCCCCATTTTGACTTGACAAAATAGGGACCCAATTTTTTGCTTGGCTTGGCTTGTGTTTTTCTACTTTCGGTAGTCTAGTGAAAGTAAGTCATGTAGGTGATCCTACATAAAGAAGCTGCGTAAGTCATCATGATGAGGTTAGTTAGTCAAAGTTAATATTTCATATCAATAACCTCATGGTTGGAAAGAGTACAAAATTTCATGCAGGTTTGTCTTTTGGATCACCCTAATATTCCCTAGGGAACGCAAGTTATGGTGAGTCAAAGTCCTAGTCAAACCTGATATTCTGAGGGGGGGTCATATTTCTTAATATCAATCATCTTATGAAAGATCACCCCGATCCAATTTTATCACCCGATAAGTATGTGGTCCGAAACTTCAGACGTTAATTTTACATGATAGTGGTATTTACCCATCAAACAATGTCATATATTTTACGGGGGTCATATTCCCAATATCACCTAATTTTCTGAATATCACCCGATATTTTGAATATCACCCTATCTTTCGAATATCACCCTGTCAAAAAATATCACCCTAGTGCCGATATGTTGATGACATCATCCAATATCGATAAACAAGAAAATCACCCCGACAGTGACGTCATCATCCTTTTTACCTCGTGGAGGTATATTTCACTAGATCACCCTTTTTACACAATATGACAGTGACATCATCCTAATCTTATGAAATGGGGTCACATTAGTCTTAAGGGGTCATATCCAAATATCACCTGATCTTCTGAACATGACCCGATATTTGAATATCACCTAATATCTCAACATCACCGGATCTCTTCGACATTAGTTTTCCCGCTCAAAGGTGGAGGGTCATATTACATATTAGGGGTCATATTATGAATATCACCCAATATTCCAAAGATCACCCCCTCATCTTGCCCCATGACATTAAATGCACATAAATACAATAGGTGGATTCCAACCGATTGCGAACATGATGCAAACACCTGGCAACATCCGTAGATCCATGGCAGAAGATCAATGGTTTTAATCAATCTAACCTAGATTTGCCCTAATTTACCCTAAGAATGAGATTAAAAGTGAATTTACAGGGTCATTTTACATCTACCTTGCAAAGAAATGAGATTTTACAGAGCACAAGAATTTCAAACCCTCGTACAACCTACCTGCAGACACAAATACCATACAGTAGAATGGAGCACATGATTATCACCTGTATTTGAGCCTCTTTTCGATAATCATTTGCTTAATCTAGGAGAAAAGTATGATCAGGTAAGTAATTAGAAACCCTCTTGTTGTCATTTTCTATAATATCCAGGTGGTATGTTCTTTCATAGTTTTAGCTCTGTGATTATGTATATCACGATGAAATGAAGATTAATAAGTATAATATGCATGATGCCGTAAACGTATGATACTGTATATGCATGCATGTGGATATTGTTGTAAGACCAGTTGTGTTCATTGCAGGAACCTATGGTGGATGTCAGGGAGAACAGGTCTGATGTAGAATTCCTTAAGCCTATGTTTGTGCAACCTAAGGGAGTACAGTTCAAATATGGTGTCATCGGAGATACCCACCAAGGAAACACAAATTTGGTGGCATGGTCAGCCAAGATGGGTGAAGACAGAGAAAGTACCCTACTGGATGCCATTTTTGTATCAGGAATGTGGTATGCAGCTAGATTTTCTTATGCCATGGAAACTCCAAAATTAGTATTTGAGTGTGCTAGAAATTACAACCCTAAGATGAGGAGAGTAGAAAAACATGGAAGGGTATATGTGGATCCGTCCATCAAAGGGATTACATCTACTTTCAACCTTCCAGTTGGGAAAAAGATAGTTAGTATGGATCTGAAGAAACTAGAGATTGAATATACAAATAACAAGAAGACTGCAAGAAAGAGGATGTACCAATGGAGAGCAAAGAACAGTCCTTACATTGCCTTTGCCAAATTACCAGTGCACCTGTACAAGTTTGATTTTGATGATGAGTATCAGTATATGATTGCCCTACTCAACAGGATGATAGGCCATTCTACTACTGGAAGCTTCAAAGATTAGATGTATGGGATTATTATGATGTGCATCTACATAGATAACAATCCATTGTGGGCTAAGATCATTAGTGATGCCCTAGATGAATAGCTAATGAACCTTGGAGGCCTGGACTATTTGTTTTATATGACTTCATATATTGTGTATTCATGTGCCTATAAGGGTACATTTGATGCACTCACTACAGTTGGAAAGATTGGTGGCAATTTGAATGATGCCCATATATGTGATCATTATCCTCAGTTGCAGAAAGCACACTACCTCCCTGATTATAAATTGTTGAATGATGCATTTTCTATGCATCTGGTTAGAGCAATGGAGGAAGATAAAACCAAAATACTGAGCATGGAAGCTCAGGAAGTGATATACAGACATGGTGCCTGGTTTATCCAGTTTGCCACATTCTCCTACATCAGAGTAGAAGGTTTTGAGGGATAGCCCTTAATGTTACCCAGGTACCCTACTGATGGGGTAGTCTTGATGGAATTACTAAGATAGATATCAAAAATATTGGATGCATATAAAACAAACAATAAAATACCTCTAGTATTATTTCCAGTGACTATAGGGTGGTATATATGCCCTGATTCAGAAAACATAAAGAAGGCCATAGCGGGTCTGAACATGATGAACCCATAGGAATTCCCATTGGCCAGATCATATGACCCCTATGGGAGAATGCAGAAGATCATGGGGAAGCCCATCCATAAGAAACACTTAGAGGATTTCTAGACCGATTGTGAGGATGAAGCGGAAGTAAGGAGAAGAAAATATCAAAGGCTCACCCTCAATGAGATCAGGATGTTTGACATCATTCCAGTGCCTACACAATTGAAGAAAGATGATGGCAAGTTGTTGTCAGATGAAAATGAAGAGAAAAAGTTGTATAATGACACCATTTCAGCCCCTGACCTAATGTAGCATGATGACATTTCATTGGATAGGTTTACAGATGGGGTTCTGTGGTTGACCCAAGCATGGGTGGATAAACAAATTAGTATACTAAAGAAGAAGGGTGTGGCCATCATAGTAGATAACAAGAGACAAAAGGAAGGAAATTCCTGATGAGGAATATGATGACTTTCTTGGAGAGAAGAGAAATTCTAATGGAGAAAGGCTGCCACCCTAGAAACAAGGAAAAGGAACTCCCAGAGGGAAGAGGAAAACTGATGATACACCAAAGGGGGTAATTGTTGAGAGAATTGATATACCAATTGAGGATGCATCTACATTAGGACATGCATCAGCCTCGTCTGCACCACCTCTAGAGGATAAACAAAAGACCAAAGGGATCCTGAGGATGGCTTTGGATACTGCAGAAATACAAGATCAAGGTGAAACTTCACAACAGTATGCAGAGAAAGATATTCTTATTGAAGAGAAGCCTGCAGAAGATGACCCCTTGGTAGTCACCAGGAAGAGGAAAGCAATATCCTTAGTAACATCAACCCCTAAAAAACAAAGAACACATATGAGGGGTGAAATAAGACATGACCCTGTAATGTTAAGCGGAGCTGGTAGTGAAGTGTTTAGAAAAGAATTGCAACGTGATGTCCCACTTCCTACCATAGTTCAGTCTAAGACTGAGAAGGCTAATGAACAAGCAAAAGAAGCCACTAGAGAAACTCAAGGTGGTCCTTTCTCATTGGAAGAGACTGTAGACTTATCAGATGATGAAGTGGTAGAAAACATAGCCTCTCAACAAATGGAGACCCTCGCTTCTAATACTCACATGACTCCACAAGGAACACCATCCTCACAGAGGGTGATATTAGAGGAGTTGAAGCAAGTGGAGAAAGAAAAAGAGAATAGCCCAGAGAGGGCAGCCCAACAACTAGGGATTGACAAGTTGGTTGATCAGGTGACTAGCCCTGCGGTGATTGACCTAACACACAGGGAGGATGCAAGTCCTGAACATCAATTAGGTGCACCTAATAAAGCAAAAAATATTGAAGAAGTCAAGTTGAAAGAAGTGGAGAGCCACACTTCAGATTCAGGTTAGCAACAATAGGAAATACCTGCTGAACCTAAGATTGTAGAAGTCCAAGAAAAGGGCGAGAATGACAAGGTCACATCAAGTGAAGATGCCCCTCAAACTCAAGAGACCTCAAGTGATAAAGAAACATCAGATCATGATGACCTAAAGACTTAGGAGGTAGATACAACAGGTGCTGAGCAAAATGTGATCTAGGATCAAGTTAATGCACCTAGTACAGATACAATGATATCCACAGATACAAATGTGCCTCAGGATGAGGAAATTACTAAGTTAGATGAAACAAAATAGGATGAAGTGCAAGATCAACTATAGGATCATCATGTGGATGCATCACAAGAACCTCCACTATAAGAAGAGACTCCTTAGGAGGAGGAAGTAGAACAAGATCACCCTCATGAAGATCATCATGAGGAAGAAATGAGGAAGTCACCCTCTCCATCAAGAATAGAGATAGATACAGGAGATCAGGGTGGACATGATGATGATGATAGATGACATGGATTTGGAGACCAATTATCTCAATGGCTCGAGAAAGAGATAAGTACAGAATCTAGTTTTAAGATTCAAGATTTTGATGTCTCGACATTATTTCTAGAAACCATCGTGAAGCCAAAGAGGAAGGCCAGGTTAACCTCAGCCATCAAAAGAGATCTTGCTATGGGCAGAAGGACCACCCAGGTAGCCCTTCCCATTGTTGAAAGGAAAAAGGCAAGATCACCTTGGTAGAATTCTAGATTAGCACAATTGATTTGGGATTTGCCAATGAAGACCAAGAAGGTTAGGAAGGAAAAGATATAATTGATTCTTTAACCCAAAGGGTGAAGAGAGAAAAGGAGAAGAATAAGAAGAATAAGGAGCACATTGCCCAGTTGCATTCTTACATAAAAGGGTTAATTAACCCTGATCATACATCCCCAGATTAGGCAGTCCCATTGATTGCAATTTCTCAAGAAGTTAATAAATTGGACCTCATGAAGCATGAGTCAGTGATAATGACAAAATGGATGTCATCAGCACTTAATGGGGCTGAAGAAGTAGTAGGCACCTCTTTATAGAGGTGGAATTCTTTGAGTATCTCTAGGAAGAAAGTCAATAAATTACAGACTGAGGACGGAAGGAGATCCTTTCAGTTGGAGAAAGCCTTGAGTGCTTTAAATGAAATAAAGAGGATTAATCCTTAGATCTTGATAACTCATTAGGTGTTGAATAATAATACTTCCATGCTAATAGATATCTGGTATAAGGAGATCAGATTTGAATGTGAGGTACTAAAGAGGTGCAACAGTAAATTAGGAGATATCAGTATGAAGCTACATGACATGATGTCTTATGAGGCAGAAGTCCTAGAAGCCTTAGAAGGAAAGGTAGAAGGGAAAATTGAGAACCAAGACGCAAACTTTTCCATAAACACTTTGCATAATAATTTCCAGCCGATGGCTAATGACCCTCTTAACCACCTAATAGAAGAAGCAATGAACAAGATCATGAGGATCAAGGTCAAGGTGGAGAACTACAATGAAACATTGAGCAGCAAGAAAAATAAATTGGAAACCCTCAGGGATAAGTTCCAAGCACATAAGCATGCCATCAACAAAGCCAAAACTTAGGATGGTAGAGAAATTGAAAGAGTAGTAGAAGCGTATGAAAATATCAGGACAATCATGTAGGTCCATATATAGGGAGACGTTCATCAGGATGATGAAGATATAGAAAGTGATGATCATGATGATCATGATGAAGAAGAAGAGCCTAAGGCATAAATGAAGATGTGTCACAAAGGGAAATACATGCATCAGGTACTTAGAGAAAATAAGTCACCTATAGGGTTGCCAGCTAGCAACCTGTGCCACAAGATACATTTGACTAAGTCAAAAGGAATATGCACCATTGATCTTAATATATAAATCTTGATCATAGATCATGTGTAACCACTCCCTCACCTTATTCTATAAAAGGTACAGGGATGCCTTGTTTTAAAGATTCAGAAGCTTAATTGAAATTTGTTTGCTGAAATATCAGGGCCTATTTCAAAGTTATTGTATATGTACATGTTTTTGCATACTTAATGAAAGAGAAGACCATTTTGATTACAAATCATAGTAAATCTTGAGTAATCTGTGTCTGGATTCTTGATACTTTCTTTGATTAGTTGCATCCCTTGGAGTGCTCATCAGTCTACTTGTATTGTTTTCATTCACCATCCTTTGAAGTTAGCATCATCTGTATCTAGCTGTGGAACATCCTGGTGAACATATGGTTTGATTTCTTCTCCTAATGATAGTATCAAGCATGTATGTGGCTCAATAGCTGAAGATTCATCATAATTTGAAGTATTCTTTTACAGTTCTTTTAATTTCAGAACAATTCACCATCAAAATTGCAAATAATAGATAATCAGAACCAAATATACATGAAATATGCAGACATCTCATAGATACTTGAAGATTTATAGCATATTTGAAGTTAAAGCATGTACAATTGATAGATATCATGTAAATATTTGAGTATAGACACATCATTTGAAGAAATATACTGTGTAGAATAACTTTCTGTGGAGCATCTTTACAGAAATAGAATCCTACTGATGAGCAAATGTAAGGCCCCTGAATGGAAAAAAATAATACACATCAACCACTGAGTAACATTAGTTGATTAAGAACTAATCCACAGAGACTTGGGATCATGAATTCTTTGAATTCATTGTATCTTTCAAGATGAGTAAAGGTTGATGTGTAACTTTTATTCTATGTTTGTTTATGACTAACATCATGATCAACAAGTACCAGACACGTTGAGAAACCAACCTTTGAGAAGGACAATATTGAAGTGGTAGAGCATATTTTTGTTTTGGAGTCTATTTGGAACTAGAAAGGAGTAACAAGAGATGAAATCAAGTTGTTTGACTTCATAGGTGCCTTGCAAAATGAAGCATTCAAGTGGTATAGGAAGACATGCCCGAATAGTGACAAGGATTAGAATGAGATCAAGAAGCTAATTTTAGAAAATTTTGAAGTTCTAGATGTTCCAACAGAAGGGGTAAGTAAGATGAGAGATTTGATGCAATTGGATAAGGAATCAATACAGGACTTTGATAGAATATTCAAGGAGACAATTAGAAAGTTGGAGGAATCACTAACTAAGAAGTGAAAGATAGAATGGTTTATTTCCAAAATAAGCACTAAAATAAGGTCAACACTTGATGGAAGAATATTTGAGACATATGCAAAAGTAGTGACACTAGCTTGCCAAATAGAATCTCAATCTTGGCACAGAAAAGATAAGATGAAAGAAAACCTAGAATTGGAGAAGTTGAAGTTGGAATTGGAGTATTTGAAGCTGAGGCAAGAGATCTTGGCTAAGTAGGAAGAGAATACACAGAAGCTAAGACCTAATATTTGGTGGTCATTTTGTACAAGAGGTCACTTGAGAAATGAATGCCTTAGGATAAAAGGTGAAAGATAAGCTTCCACAATAAAAATAGACATAAAAAAAACAACAAAAAGAATAAATTTAGTATTCTGTGGATTATGCAGAGAGTGGGATGACCATGAAACACTTGATTATCCTTCATAGAACTTCTAGATGAAAAGAGAATTTGTTGATGAAGAAGATGAAACTTGGTACACAAATGCAATGGAGAGTAATAACATGCCCTATGTAGAAATAAACTCACATGATCAAGGCTATAAACAACCAAATTGGAGAAATCAGAGGAATACAAATGCAATACAAAATTCAAACTCTAGTGGCCCATCCTATGGAAACAACTATAATAATGATGACAAGGAGTAAGTTGGAGGTTATAGAGGAGGCAAAGGATGTGGAAGAAATCAAAGGAGGGAGGATGCCACCTAATTCAATTGGTAAGCTAGGCCATTCTGCTAATGAATATTGGGCTAAAAGGAAAACACAGTGTTCATTTTGTAATGGTACAAAGCATGATCTATTTTCTTGTGAGAGAGCATAAAAATACTTTCAGAATACACAACCACAGTTTAAGAGTGATGAGTTATAGAACATGAATAATCACAAAGGAGCTAGGATCATAAGAAGGGCACCAAAGGGTCAAGGAGAAAGGACTTGCTAGAAGAATAATAGGGAGGAAACAAACATATCTTCAAATAAATCTACAAAAGAAAAAGACTATTACCAGAGAGCCAGGCCAAAACATACCAAAAAATAAAGAAGAAGGAAGGAGAAATTTGTGGTATTGACAAGACAAGGAACAAATACCAGAAGGAACTATGTCACTAAGACATATGAGGAAGACAGTGAGGAGGAAGAAGAATTTGTTTCCTCTAAGAAGTAGCATGAGGAAGTTGTGAAGGAAGCCAAACAAACCATAAGGAAGGAAGAAGAAAAGGAGAAATAATATGAGCAATTTTTTACCAAAGGAGAAGTAGAAGCTCTCAAGCAATTAGCTCAATTGTGATGTAGAGTGCATAGTGGAAGCTTCAAATTGATCAACAAACTGATTGGTGAGATGTGACCTATATCTTGGTGACCAAACCTTGTTGGCCAAAGATATCCCGTCATCCACCTTACAAACTCTCTGACTGATCTATCAACTCTTCCCAACCGCCTAATTCCACTTCATTTTTGGAGAGACTTCTCCTATCGGCAGTGTCTTCTTACTTCCAGTCAATCCCCAATGGTGGTTAGTTTCCACTCACCTTAATCGTAACGGTTGATTGTGACCCTGTCGGCCAGACTTAATTCATCAGTGAACCCTTGAAAACATAGGCCGATACACCGATACAACCCAACATCACATTGACCATCTCCCGACTCTTCGGCGAGACTCCAAACATCGGCAAAGCCTTAAATCCTTCACCAGATATGCCAATACATTATGTTGCCTTCGGCAAGACCTACTTCATCGGTGAGTTCCTTGAATGCTCTCCTGACACGTCGATATACTAACTTAGTATATACAAGACATGACTTGTTATTACCAGTGGGCTAATGTATCTTCACCCTGATTTCACTGTTGCGACTGGTCACCTTTTGCATCTGACGCAATGTATATTCTCACATACATTCTCAACATACATTTGCAATATACATTCGCAATATACATTCGCAATTCACACTCAGTGAAACAATATGAATCTTACACTGATGTAAGTTTCTTCACTCTCCACTGATACACCACTCTATTGGTCTAACACTATTAATTGATGTAACTTCCAACAGCTCCTCTGAGGGATATTTCACACCGATGACACTCGGTTACTCTGTGACTACACAGACACCAAACAAATATATAGAAATAGAAACTTGATAGAATAGAAGGGGTCTACACTCCTCTACAAACACTTGATCACACTGTCAATTTGGTCACTCCACAACAACACCTTTCCTATTGTCTTAATGACTGGTCACATAGAGATGCCTAATTGACTCATGCCCAGTCTCCTTGGGTCCTTGGGTGTTTGATCACAACTACAGAAAACACAAAACTTACACTGTATTCCTCCATCACACTGAGAATGAGAATGCCTTTGGTGGATAGAGGAATAATAGTCCATTTGTTCACAAAAACCCTAGTTTCTAAATTTTTAGAATAGTTTCTGCAAAAAGAACAAAACTCACAAACTACAATACTTCTAGTCACCAAACTACTATTAATGTCTGAACATCTCCAACTAGTTTCAGATGATCAATTAACCATACAGACTGTACAAAAAACTATTACATAAAATTACTTAGAAAAAACATAGTATTTCCACACACCCAAGAACTCTAGATCTTCATTCATTCACACTTCTCCCCAATTACATCCAACTCCTTCACCTATAGAAGGCTTGGAACATTAGTTACATTCCTCCAACCATGTAAAACTAATTTGAAAAATAGTTAGCCGTTGGGGTTCTCCTCTCACAAGAAAATTGCATGTTTTCCTTGTGTTATTACATCTACTTGACCAAAACATGGTCTACATAGGTCTAGTGACCAAATTGACATGAAAAACTTATTACAAACATGATGTGTCTTAAAAAGCCTTATTGAAAATAGAAACAAAACATTACTCCTGCACCATACTCCCCCTACAGGAAAAACTCAAGTCCCTTGAGTTTCTAACTATTGGAGTGTCTTCCCATGCTTCAAAATGTCTACCTCACTCATCCATGTAGCTTCTGAATTAGGAAGATCCTACCACTTGACCAAGTATTCCTTGTACACACCCTTCCTTGTCTTTTTGACAATTTTGGAATCTAAGATGCATTCCAACTGTAAAGGCTTACTTGGAGGTAGATCTCTAACTGAATCTTCATCTTCAATCACAGCATCTGATCCATCTTCAACATTCAATGGAGGTCTGAATAGATATAGGTCTGAAACATTAAATATGGGAGAAATTCCAAGGCCAGATGGTAATTCTATTTCATAAGCATTTGAACCAAACGTATGCACTACCTTGCATGACCATATTTTCTTCATCAGAAGCTTGGTTGGCTATCCTTTAGGTAGCCTTTCCTTCCTTAGATATGCCATCACCAAATATCCCACCTTGAACTATACATCTCTTCTTTTGAGATCTGCCCTATCCTTGTATTTGGAGACTATCTTTTCTAACTGAACTTTAACTTGATCATGAACTGCCTTCATGGTGGCAGCAAAATCTTCTCCTAGAGAACTCCTCTTATCCCAGCCTTGTAGATCTTTAAGTTCAAGTGGTCCTCTTCGATGGAAACCATAAACAATTTCAAATGGACTCTTCCCAGTACTTCTATTCCTCTAATCATTATAAGCATACTCATCTTGATTGATCACCAAGTCCCATGCCAACCCATGCTACTTGGTAAGGCATCTTAGAAGGTTTCCTAAGGACCTATTAACAACCTCAGTCTGACCATCAGTTTGGGGATGGTAGGATGATGAGAAAGACAATTGTGTTCCCAATTTTCTCCATAAGGTCCTCCAAAAATGACCAACAAACTTGGAGTCTCTATCAATGACAATTGAAAGGGGCAAACCATGGATTCTGACCACTTCTCTAGAAAAGAGACCAGTAATGTGAGATGCATCATTTGTGCATTTGCATGGCACAAAATGAGCCATCTTACTAAATCTATCCATAATGACAAAAACACTGTCCACACCCCTTGCTATCTTAGGAAGACCAAGTACAAAATCCATACTAATGCTCTCCCAAGGCCTATTGGGAATAGGAAGGGGTTGGTATAAACTAGCATTAGAAGACATACCTTTGGCCTTTTGACATATGGTACAACTTGCAACATATCTCCTTACATCCAATTATACTTTTGGCCAATAGTAGAATCTAGTGACTTGTTCCAAAGTCTTGTCTAACCCAAAATGTCCTCCTAATGTTCCATTGTGCTTCTCTTTGATGATGTTATCCCTCATTGAACATTTAGGGACACATAGCAAATTGCCTTTGAATAGGAGACCTTCCTGCAACATAAAATCTAAATATTCACCATGAAAAGTGTTAGCCAAACTAGCATTAACTTCATAAGCAGCCTTGAAATCTGCGTCTTCCTTGTATAACTCCTTCAAACAATCTATCCCCGTGCTTTCCATGTGTACTTCCTATATGACCAACATCCTTCTACTTAAAGCATCAACCACTTTGTTGGCAACACCCTTTTTATGCTTAATAGTGAAGGTATACGCCTGCAATTGTTCCATCCACTTAACATACCTATGATTCAACTTTTCCTGACTATTTAGGAAACTAAGAGCATGGTTATCAATAAAAACAATGAACTCTTTGGGCAACAAACAGTGTCTCTACTTTTTGAGAGCTTGCACCATTGCATAAAGCTCTAGGTCATAGGTAGAATACCTTTGTTTATCCTTATTCAACTTCTCTAAAAAAAAGCCACTGGATGTCCATCCTAACTAAGAATAGCACCTATTTCTTGCTAACTTGCATCACATTCCATGACAAAAACTTTGTCAAAATCTAGGAGCACCAATGTAGGTAATTCAACCACTTTCTTCTTCAACAATTCAAAGCTATCATCTGCTTACTTTGTCCATTGAAATTTGCACCTTATGCCACCCTTGATGGTGTTAAGAATAGGAGCACTTATGTGACTAAATCCTCTAATGAACTTCCTATAAAAAGTTGCCAAGCCATGGAAGTTTCTGACATCTCCCACTATCTTAGGAGTAGGCCAATTAAGAATAGCCTCAACCTTTGTGGGGTCCATCTTCAAACAACCATTAGAAATCACAAAGCCTAAGTGCACAAGTTCAATTTTCATGAACTCACACTTATCCAAGTTGGTCGTCAACTTATTCTCATGCAACTTCTTCATCACCTGTCCAAGATGCTTCAGACCTTCTTTTGTCCTGCTAAAAACAAGTATGTCATCAAGATGAACAATTCCAAATTTGCCAATGAATTCAACAAGTACCTCATTCATCAAACACATGAATGTGCTTGGTGAATTGCTAAGGCCAAATGGCATGACAAGCCACTCATAGAGACCTTCATTTGTCTTGAAGGAAGTCTTCCACTCATCTCCCTACCTAATTCTAATTTGATGATAACTAGATTTCAAATCAATCTTTGAATAATAACATGACCCTCCAAGATAGTCGAAAAGATCCTCAATCCTTGGCATAGGGAACCTATACCTTATTGTGATCTTATTTATGGCCCTTGAATCCATACATAGTCTCCACTTCCCATCTTTCTTTGGAGCAAGTACAGTAGGGACTACACATGGACTAAGACTCTTTCTAATCAGTCCTTTCTCTAAGAGTTCTTAAATTTGTCTACTCACCTCTTCATTTTGTTTTTGTGTCAAATTATAGGCAGCCTTATTGGGAAATGTGGCACCTAGAATCAAGTCAATTTGATGACTTATATCTCTCATGGGTGGTAAGGAGTTAGGAGTATCTTCTACCACAAGATCTTCGTACTTATCCAACAATTGATGCACTTCTAGTGGAATCTCTTTCTGCTTTTTGTCTTGCTGACCTGATTCATCTTTAGGCTTCATTATCAAGGCATACCCTTGGGTATCCTTCTCCTTCATGAGGTGTAAGAACTCTTTTCCACTAACCATCATGACATTGGTGTCATTACTCTTCTCTCCAATATGCTCTTGCATAGGATCCATCCTAAACTTTCTTCCATTCTTGGTGATAAGGTATCTTCTCACCATCATGTTGTGCCTTCACATCATACTACCATGGATGTCCAAGAAGAAGGTGACAATCATCCATAGGAATAATCTCACATAGTACCTTGTCCTTATAATCACCTATCTCAAACTCAACCCAGGTTTGTTCTTCTATCATGTAATTTTGATTCTTATTCAACCAAGAGATCTTATGAGGACTAACATGGGGTAGTCTTTTCAACTTACATTTCTCTTCCATTTCAATAGACACTACATTCTCAGTAGAACCTAAATCAACAATGATTTTACAAAGCTAACAATATGCTATACCTTGGGTTCTGAAGAGAGTCTCCTTTGTGGGGGCTCTTGTTTCAATGGCATCTTCATCAAGGTTCTCTTGATCATCATGCTCTCTCCTTCAAGGACTGGTACAACACTACTAATGGGTGAATTCATACTTTGGAAATCATCATCTTTCAACAACTGATTCCTTCTTCCACCATCATGGGAACTCATTGCCTTCTCAGAGCATTTGCTCGTAGTATGGCCTACTTGATTGCAGCCATAGCATCTACCAGTGAAAACTCCAGGTCCTCTACCTGCACCACCACTTCTACCTCTACCATTTCATCTTCTCCAACCTCTAAAACCACCACCTCTATGATCTACATCAGAATGAGACTCTTGTTGATTTGAGTTTTCATTTCTACTTGACTGTCCTCTACCAAAACTACCTCTTCCCCTATTATTTCTGCCACCACTTCCTCTAATATTTTGATCACTCTTTCTTTTCAACTTTTCCTCTGCCCTAGAGGCTAATTGAAAACACTCATCCACTATTTTAGGAACCACCATACTAAATTTATCTTGTATGTTATACCTCAACCGATCGAGATATCTGGCCACCATCTCTTTCTCCTCCTCCTTGTGATTGGCTCTCATGGTCAATCTATGAAATTCTTCAATATATGTAGCCACATCCATATCCTTTTGTCTAAAATGATTAAACTTCTTGATGGTATGCAACTCATAATCAGATGGCATGAACTTATCTCTTAGCATGGCCACCCTTCTACTCCATTTGGTGATAGAGTTCTTTCCAACTTTCTCTCTTTCACATTGCATATAGTTCCACCAAACTAAGGCAAAACCTCTCAATCTTGTCTTAGCAAACTTGACTTTCTTATTGACACTATACTCCTTGAAGTCAAAATAGTTACTCATGGCTTCAATCCAATCCATGAGGGCATCTCCATCTAGTTTCCCATTGAATGTAGGAACATCCATCTTTGGATTGCCACTATCTCCCTGAGCACCTTTAAGTGCATTCAAGAATACCGTTTGGTCTGCAGATATACCATGTTCTTGAGGGCTCTCTTCTACCTCTTCTTCTTCTTCTGTATTAGAAGCACTTTGATCCTCTTTACTCTTACCCTTGGATCTCTCTTCTTTCAATCTTGCTTCCAGCATCTCCTCTACCATCTTCTTGATGGTTACCTAGCTCATAGACTTGGGAGGCATTGTCGTAGCCTCAATTTCTTTCTCCTTGTCTAACATATACTACTCCAATTCAAATATTGGCTCTGATACCAATATGATGTAGAGTGCATAGTGGAAGCTTCAAATTGATCAACAAACTAATCAGTGAGATGTGACCTATGTCTTGGCGACCAAACCTTGTTGGCCAAAAATATCCCATCAGCCACCTTACAAACTCTTTGACCGATCTATCAACTCTTCCCGATGGCCTAATTCCACTTCATTTTTGAAGAGACTTCTCCTATCGGCAGTGTCTTCTTACTTCCTATCGATCCCTGATGGCAGTTAGTTTCCACTTGCCTTATCCATAATAGTTGATTGTGACCCTGTTGGCTAGATTTAATTCATCGGTGAACCCTTGAGAATGTAAGCTGATACACCGATACAACCTAACATCACAATGACCATCTCTTGACTCTTTGGTGAGACTCCAAACATTGGTGAAGCCTTAAGTCCTTCACCTGATATGCCGATGTGTTATGTTGCCTTCGGCAAGACCTACTTCGTCAACGAGTTCCTTGAATGCTCTCCCGACATGTTGATATACTAGTTAACTTAGTATATACAAGACATGACTTGTTATCGTCAATGGGCTAATGTATCTTTACCCTGATTTCACCATTGTGACTGGTCACCTTTTGCATCTGACGTAATCTATATTCTCACATACATTCTCAACATACATTTGTGATATACATTTGCAATACACACTTAGTGAAACAATATCAATCTTATGTTGATGTAAGTTTCTTTGCTCTCCACCAATACACCACTCTATTGGTCTAACACTGTTAATCGGTGTAACTTCCAACAACTCCTCCGAGAGCTATTTCATGCCAATGACACTTGGTTACTCTGCAACTACACAGACACCAAACAAATATATAGAAATAGAAACTTGATAGAACAAAAGGGGTCTACACTCCTCTGCAAACACTTGATCACCCCATCAATTTGGTCACTCCACAACACCTTTCTTATTGTCTCAATGACTATTCACATAGAGATTTCTAGTCTACTGATGCCCAGACTCCTTGGGTCCTTAGGTGTTTGATCACAACTACAAAAAACACAAAACATACACTGTATTCCTCCATCACACTAAGAATGAGAATGCCTTCACTGGACAGAGGAATAACAGTCCATTTGTTCACAAAAAACCCTAGTTTCTAAGTTTTTAGAACAGTCTCTGCAAAAAGAACAAAACTCACAAACTACAATACTTCTAGACACCAAACTACTATCAATGCCTGAACATCTCCAACCAGTTTCAGATGATCAATTAACCATACAGACCGTATAGAAGACTGTTACAAAAAATTACTTAGAAAAAACACAGTATTTCCACACACCCAAGAACTCCATATTTTCATTCATTCACACTTCTCCCCAATTACATCCAACTCCTTCACCTCTAGAAGGCTTGGAACATCAGTTACATTCCTCCAACCATGTAAAACTGATTTGAAAAATAGTTAGCCATTGGGGTTCTCCTCTCACAAGAAAACTGCATGTTTTCCTTGTGTTATTACATCAACTTGACCAAAACATGGTCTACATAGGTCTAGTGACCAAATTGACATGAAAACCTTATTACAAACATGATGTGGATTAAAAAGCCTTATTGAAAACAAAAAAAAATTACTCTTGCACCATAGAGAAAGTGCTCCTACATGAAATTGACACAACACAGACTTATTAAGAAGCTAAATCAATTTTCTAAATACTAGAATAAGGAGCAAGGTCATAAGAGTCAACTCTAGAGGATGGGAAGAACAGATATAGAATAGAAGAAAAAACCACTTATGGTGGACATTCACATTAATCACAGGAAAGTTTGGAATGTCGTGATAGACCTAAGAGCAGATGTCAACATGACCATAAAGAAGTTGTGGAAGTAGTTAGAAATACCTAAGCTGACATAGACAACCTACAATATTATTTTGGCAAATGGATTAAATATACAAACAATGGGAATATGGAACCAGATAGAAGTTAACCTAATGGGGGTCAAACAAGTCCTAGATTTCATTGTTGTAGCAATGAAGAATTAAGGAGAATCTTTCAATGCACTTTTAGGGTTGAGATGGTTTGTGGATGCAAATAGTATCATAGATTCCTGGAAAGAAGAGATATCATTTGCTAATGATCACAAGACTGTCAACATTCCTTTGGGATCATCAATGGAGAAAGATTATATAGAAGAAGCCAACCTAACTGAAGATAGTGACAAGGATGTAAAGAATCTCTACACAATTACAAGCTTGGATATAGAGGAGCCAACAAAAGAGCCTAACTCTAAAGGAGAAATGGAGATAGAAGATAGTCACTATAGCACATATAGTGATGAGGTATTAGAAGCTTGGATGAGAGAAGAACCAAAATTAAAAATAAGGAAAATGTTGGGCTACTAGAGCATATGCGACATAGTATGGATAGACAAGAATCTTTATATCTCAAAAAGATCAGAAAGTGTAGCAAAGAAAATAGATAAATTGGCATACCAAGATGACTTGGTTACCATTGATACACATAGAACAATCACAAATGAAGATGAAGAAAAAAGGGAAAAAGAATGTAAGAAAAACATTGGGATGAGGTTGCTTCAGATACCAAATCACCAGATCATCAATCTCTGGAAGAAAGAAATTTATTGCAAAAGGATTCCTCCATGGCAACACACTATCTCAAAGCCTAGCCACTAATAAGGAGCAAAACTTAAGTCATAAGAAGAAAAGAAATAAAGTAATGAAGAAAAAGAATAAAAAATGTAAGAGGGAAAAATTAGGGCAAAAAGGAAACTTATTTAACTGCTGAAATGTTCAATTCTGTCTTCCTGTCAACCTTTATAGGACAAGCAATAGTCCCAACTATGACAACATCCTTGTCATTCTTCTGAACTGGTTGCTGTGTGCAAACCTGTTTTTGCACCTGCTGCTAACCCCTGTCAGTCACAACTGAAACTTGCTTCAGCTTGTTGTCTTTAACAACTCCTTTCCCTGTAGTGTCCTGAACTACCTTTATGCCTGCTCCTCTAGGCATCTGCACAAATTCCTTCTTTCCCATTAAAATGACTTTGGCTGCCTTCTGTGCTGCAGTTGCTTCCTGTAATGGCATCAACTTAATAGTCTTTCCATCTTTCTGGATGGTGTAGGTATTAGCATACCCATCATACAGTACCCTCCTATCAAATTGCCATGGTCTACCCAACAGTAGGTGACAACATTCCATGGGCAAAATATCACACAAAATTCTATCCTGATATGCTCCACTCTGGAAATCCACATATGCCTGTTCAGAGACAAAAAGTGAATGACTATCACTCACCCAAGATGCCTTGTAAGGGTGTGGATGTGGAATCCTTTCCAAATGCAGTTTATCCACCATTTCCTGGGATACCATGTTGTCTGTTGAACCAGTATCAATGACAACCTTACATACCTTACCTTTGCTCTTACATGTGGTCTTGAAAAGAGCTCTTCTGTGTGGGGATTCTTTGTCAGGTACCATCACTGTTCTTCTCATCAGTAGAGACTCTCCACTTTCTAGGTATCCACAATCATCAGCCTCCTTATCCTTTTGATAAGTGTTTGGACTCTGCACACTTTTCTCTTCTTTCTCTTCTTGCACAAGTTGTACTCTCTTGTCACTTGTTCTATCATTTCTGGATGATGAACCTTTGTTTTCTAGACATTTGAAGGATGGATGACCAAACTCACCACAGGTGTAACATTTCCCTGAAAATGTAGTAGAACCTCTACCACCTCCAAATCTGCCTTTATTACCTTTCCATCCACCTCTGAAATCAGACTATCCCTGTCCTTTACCAGTGTCTTCTTGACTCTCATTGGTTTGCCTTGTTCTATGGGCTGATCCTCTTCCTCTATTGTTTTGTTCTTGTTTTCTCTTCAACTTCTCTTCCACTTTCAATGCCAACTAGAAACATTTCTGAACTGTATCTGGATTATGCAGACTTAAATCATCCTGAATATTGAACTTCAATCCATTAAGGTATCTGGCTACCTTCTCTTCTTCACTCTCCTTTACCTTTGTCTTCATACAGAGTTTCATGAACTCTTCTGTATATGAGCTGACATCTAGCTCCTTCTGCTTCAGGTTTTGCTTCCTCTTGTGTAACTGGATACTGTAATCCAATGGGATATAAGCTTCTTTTACTAATGCCATCATCTTCTTTCATGTGGCAACTCTACGTTTTCCTTCCTGTACTCTATCATCTTGAACAAAATTCCACCATGTCAAGGCAGCTTCTTTCATCTTTGACTGTGCTATCTTCACTCTCTGTTGTTCTGGTATCTCCTCTGTTACAAAGAAATTGTTCAAACAGTCTATCCATTCCATCACTGAATCAGGGTCCATCTTACCTGTAAACACTGGCAAATCCAGTTTCACATCCATGGTTCTCCTCTCCATGGCCTTGAGGGCGTTCAACAGTGGTCTCTGGTCTACAGGAATGACCTCCTCGCTCCAATTAGGGATCTCTTCTTCTTCCCTATCATCTTCTCTACCAGAACCTACTCTGCTCCTCAACTTTGCTAACTCATCTTTCAACTCCTAATTCTGAGCCTTCACGGCCTTGCTTTCTGCAATCTGTTTCTTCACTAGAACTGCCAACTCAGCGTTGGTCATCCTTGCTGGAACCTCCGATGTTCCTTCTTCGTCTGACATCCTGCCTATCTTTTCCAGAAGATCCTAACCTTTACTCTAATACCACTATGATGCAGAGTCAAACGCAACGGAAGCTAACTAACAGGAAGGAGGAGCCAATAATACAAACAGCATGATAAAAATCCCTATCGGCTCAGCATCATCATCATATTTCCTGTAAACACTAACAGCATCATCATATTTCGGACGCTCACAATTATCCTCCTACCGACTACGGTTCACCTCCTCCGCCTGTCGCCTATCATCATCATCATGATATTCAACGGGCGCAAACATCCTCCGGTTGCACTGTTCATCGGGCGCCAAACACTAGCGGCATCATCATGATATTCAACATCACCTTCATCAGCAGGATATCAAATATCCGGTTGCTCCAAATATCCTGATGATGACCACTTCAACACCTTCCCTTCGATGCCCCGCTAGCCGACGATACAAGCAACAGCATCATGATATGATTTATCCGGTTCCCTCAAAACCTCCTGATGATGTTAATACAACTTCCTGCCTACGCCGATACCTAACCACTTAGCGACAACAGGATAACTCGCATAGAGTGATATCTCAATATCCTGATGACGATGACGTCACACAATATCCTGATGACCTCTTCAACACTTAGTCAAAAAAAACAAACTTTCACTCCCGCATCTGCTAGCGATATGCGGATGATGGCCACCCCCGAGAGATGATCCTGACGGTGATATATACACTGAGTATATATCTAACTTACAACATCCTGATGCAGTTGAAATATGCAAACTCCAACAGTTTCATAACCCGATCTTCACCTTATGCCGATGCACTCTTCTTCGGCAACTCCTGATGATGATCACCCCGACGAACTCGCACTTCATGCAATCGAAAGCATCATCCTCATCTCCGCTTATCAGGATGATGATGTCCAAAGCGACTGCAGGATATTCACCAAAATATCCTGATGATGACGTTTTGACGAACTTTCAACCTTAGCGGATTTTCACTGTTCTGATCGGCCGAACCTCCTGGGTTGACTCGATCCACTTCCAGGGTGATCTTCCACACTCAAACTTATCAGCTCGACCTAGCACATGAGGATGCTAGGCTTCTCAACACCTCTCGACCGCGATCCTGCACACCTGCATGCAAACAAACAGAAAACACAAACTACCTCCTAACCTACTGTACACAGCCATTCCACCGATTCAACGAATCAACCGGTGGAATGGATCAGCATGTCCATGAAACCACCAGATCTGCAAATCGATTAAACAATAGAATCCAACCAGAGAAAGAACACAAACAGGATCTCTTTATTGATTTTAAAGATGCAATTACAATGATCAGTCTCTCTCTCTCTGCCTCACTCTCGCAAAGTCTGATTGATGATATCCAATACCATCCGATCCTCATGCTTAAATAGATTTGCCTTCGAGTACTACTGACCCGACTCCAAGCGGCTGGGAACTCTCTCCAAGCGGCTGGGAGATCCAACCGAACATACATCATGACAACTGTCTTAACAAACTAACTAAAAATAGCAAAGCCTGGTCAGCATGATCTTATCATGATCAGCATGACCTTATTACATGCATTTGGTCTTAACAGACCTTCTTGGAAACATAAACAAGACCTATAACAAACTAACTGCCTCATGGAGGCCAGCTGTTAGGTAGGTGCCTCTGCACTAGAACTTCACTTTACACTCATACTTTGGAAAAATCCAAGCTCTGAGAGAAGAAGCAAGTGGCAAACATAGTAGCGAAGAGTAGAACATAGGCAACTAGAAAATACATAATGGCAACCCCTGAGCTAATCGACATCACACACAAGCCATGACCGAGTTCAAGAATACCACTAGAAAGCCCTATAGGTGGATCCAGATGACACATTCTTGAATGTGCCAACAAATGTGATGTATACAGAGGATGTAATGAAATTTGAAGAGATGAGGGACACACTGCTCAGAGATACAAGGTATCTACCTAATTATGCAAACATTCTAGAAAATAAATTAGATATATGGAAAGACTTCCCTGACTTCATATATGCCCATGAATGAATAAGGAACATTCTATGCAGAGTGCATGATAAGTTTATATATCTAGACAACCCCTATAGATTAATAAAGGAGGCCATTAGGTTAGTAACATGATTAAGTGCCATAGGGCCCCTACTGACAATGAAGGCTATCAAAATAGATTAAGTGAGGGAACTAACCAGAGCCACAATAGACGTGAGAAATATGCATGTCAAGGACATCCCAGATCTAGGGGCGAAATATACCACCATGGGCATTGTATACAAGGTTTACTATGCCAACTAGAAGGGTTCAACCACAACCATTGCAATTCATACGGCCTACCAGATGGTGAAGGAGGGCAAGGATTTTGACCTTTGTGAGGTGATGCACCAATAGCTCTTGGAGAACCTATAAAAGATTAAAGACTCAAACTATAATTTCTAGTATGGTACCTTAATCATTTGTCTTACATTCTATTTTATGAATGATTTGTCAAGGCATAGAGGGAAGCAATGGTAGTAGAATATACTGGTAGGGTTAGATGTTAAAAGACATATAGCTCAATTTTTTGACACCAAAGCATTTAGTGCCACATATTGGGGGTTTTCAAAACCCTACAAGAAGAGTTTAGGACAAGGGATAAAATCCCTTATAGAATAGTGAAACAATATATCAAAGATATCACATTTCTGGTCGATAAGGACTTCACATACATTAAGGTAGTGGAGGTAATAATAGCATGGGTACCTCAATTACCCTAGAGATAACTATGAAAGAAGCTAATTCCTATGCACAAAACCTAGTCAGCAAACCCAAGGACACAAGTGTGGAAAGATATGGCACTTACTCAGAAGTGATGAATAAACAACACAAAAAAAAGGCTTAGGAACACTAGATAAAAATAGAGAGAATCTACACAAAAAGTGGGGAGTTCTGGGAAAAGGAACCACATCAGCTACAAAAACTTGCCACCTCATCTCCCCTACCTACCAAGGAGGCTTTGAAAATGAGAAGAATTGAGAGAACAATGTCACAAGAACCATCATCTTCCACCATGCCATCTGGAGGGAGAGCAACATCAAAAGTATTTTCTGAAATAAAGAAAAACATAGAGAAGAAGGCTCCCCAATAGAAGTAGTAGGAAAAGAGAAAGAAAACTCAAGAAGTGTCAAAAGTTATTGAGTCAGAAGAAGAGGAGGAGCATGAGTTCAAATTGAAGAAAGGGAAGAAAGTACAATAGAAACAAGAGGAAAAAATGGTAGAATAAGCATCAGAGGAACCGACACAAGAACTCTACAACATAGATGTGTTGCTCAATGAAAGGAAGCTAGGTGTGCAGAAATCACTTCCTACACTAATCTATTGAGGAGAGGGCTATGCAAATTCAAATTTATCCTAACTATTACAACAATGTTAAACCATTAACATGAGATATTGTAGCAAAACACAAGAGCCAGAAAGTAGACAAAAGAAGAGAGACAAAGATTTACGGTGGGCAAAACCCTTATTGGGTGAAAAACCCCACACTCAGAAACTTGCACAATGTATTAACAAATCTAAAAGAATGTTTATAATACACTTGCAATGCAAGATTCAATGGTCTTCGACACACATGTCTGGAGTCAATCTAGCAGCATAATAGTACCTGTAAACCTGTGATACAAACTCCATCTCCAAGCACCTGTATAAATAGGAAATACAAGGCAATATTGGACCTTTCTTGGAATGGGCATCCAACATGGCTTCATGTACCAAAAACCATGCCCAAGGACACTTGGTCAATATTGTAGAATGTGTCTAACACTTGTCCATAGCTCCCATCCCAAAGGGGTTGCCTATTTCCAAAATGGGCTATGACAGATGCTCTTACAACACTTACAACCGTCACAGAATCTGTCATAGCGGTTACAACTTATAGCTGTAAGAGAATCTGTCATACACATGCTATAAATAACATATTCTCTTACAACATGTCATATTCCACCTTGGGGCACTGAAATATGTCTTATTCAAAGATGCTTCATGACACATGTCATCACCTATCTTACAACCTTCTATTTCTAACTCTTACATGTCATAGATTCATCATAGGAATCCATCATAACTATTTCGGTCAAACATTCCTTACACAACATGGAGGATGCCGACACATGGAAGAATATTCCTACCACTAAGTGGGATGCCTAACTCCTCATGTGAGGAAAAAATAACAAGTTGTCATAGTCCATGTAGGATTGACACATCACCGTGCCACATCCCACAACATGACAATATGAAATTTCCAAATATTTACAACATGGGCAATTAAATAATAAATACAAACATTACAAATGTAGAGAATTATCAAGGTTGAGACACCTTAATTCCCAACATTCTCCCACTTGTCGAACACCTTGTAAGAGCCAATAGAAAAATAGGATTTAATTGCTATAGGACGAGAAGCCCATAGACTTCAAACACCATCTAAACTTCTATGTGCTCACTGGTTTCATCAATGCATCTGCAACATTCTTCAAAGTATCTACCTTCTCCAAATTTACCTTTCCATCCTCAACCATGTCTCTCATGAAGTGAAACTGAACATCAATGTGCTTGGTTCTAGCATGGAAAGTTGGATTCTTTGCAAGGCAAATTGCACTATGATTGTCACAACTGATCATGATCTGACCTACATTAACACCAATATCGGAACACAATCTATTAAGCCGAATGGATTCCTTACAAGCATGAGTTGCTACCATGTACTCAACTTCTGTCATGGACAAAGCAACAACAGGTTGTCACTTTCTCATCCAACTAATAGCACCACCAAATAGTGTAAAAACATAAGCACTGGTGGATCTCCTGCTGTCAATGTCACCTGCCTAATCTGAATCCACAAATCTATGAATATCAACAGAATATGGAGGTCCTAAAACATTACCATGATAGCAAATGGAATACTCAGAAGTACCCCTCAAATATTTGAACACTCGCTTAACTGCATCCCAATGAACCTGTCCAAGATTAGCCATAAATCGACTAAGGACTCCCACTGCTTGAGCAATGTCTGGTCTTGTGCAGACCATAGCATACAACAAACTACCAATAGCACTAGCATAAGGTAGTATGCTCATGTCCTCCACCTCACTAGGAGATTTTGGACAATCCTCAATAGACAACCTTGTCCCCAAATAAACAAGAACACACAATGGTCTACAATCTACCATACTGAATCTGTGTAACATGGTCTTCACATACTTACTCTAGCTTAACCAAAGTTTTCTGTTGATTCTGTCTCTTCTGATTTCCATTCCTAGAATGTACCTAGATGCCCCTAAATCTTCCATTTCAAACTATGCTGACAACTAAGATTTAAAATCAGAAATCATATTCTTACCCTTCCCAATGAGCAACATATCATCAACATACAATGCAATAATGAGAATACGATCACCATCAAATTTATAATACACACAATGATCTGATTTCGATCTCACAAATCTAATTGACAACAAAAGGGCATCAAACTTCAAGTACCATCTCCTAGGGGATTGCTTCAAACCATACAAAGACTTTTTAAGTTTGCAAACCAAATTTTCTTTACCTTTCACCATGTAATGCTCTGGTTGTGACATGTAGAATTCTTCCTCCAAGTCACCATGAAGGAAAGATGTCTTCACATCCACCTATTCTACCTCCAAGTCATAACTTGCTGTGAGTGACAATAGGAATCAAATGGATGTCATCTTTGCAATGGGAGAGAAGATCTCACCATAATCTATACCCTCCACTTGTTAATAACCCTTTGCAACCAATCTAGCCTTATACTTCTCAACACTGCCATCTGTACCAATTTTCTTCTTGAACACCCATATACATCCAATAGGTTTCCATCTAGGAGGCAAAGGCACCAAGTCCCAAGTTTGATTCTTTTCCAAAGAAGCCATTTCTTCCTCCATGGCCTCCTTCTAGGAACCTGCATCCTTCATATCCAAATCCTCTGATATAGTTCTAGGTTCATCAATGTTAGTAAGCAAAGCATAAGCACAACTAGAATCAAGCAATGTAAAACCAAACCGTTCAGGTTGCATTCTTATCCATGTAGACCTCCTCAAGAGCTGAGGTTGAGGTTCATCTTCTTCATCTAAGCTTTTAGAGCTGCTAGAGCTCTCCTCATCATCAAGTCCAACATTGTCTTTCTGTTCAGTCTTCTTAGGGGTGAGAGGAAACTGAACAACATCCTCTTTCTTTTTTTTTTCTTCTGGCTGCAAAACAATAGAAGAAGGTGTAAGATCTCTGAAGATAACACTTTTTCTATACAACACTTTTTCAACCATGGGGTCCCAAAGCTTGTATCCTTTCACACCAACACCATAGTCGATGAAGATACACTTAACAACTTTGTTCTCCAACTTTGAGCGCTTCTCCCTAGGTACATGTGCATATGCCTCACAACCAAAAATATTAAGATGCCTTACTGAAGGCTTTCTACTAGACTACACCCCCATGGGTGCCTTTCCAACAAGAGCTAATGTAGGAGATCTATTTACCAGATAACAAATAGTGGCAACAACTTCAGCCCAAAACTTTTTTCTAGGCCAGCTCCACTAAGCATACTCTTAGCCTTCTCCATCAGTGTCCTGTTCATCCTCTCTGCAACTCCATTTTGCTGTGGGGTGTATGGAGTTGTCTTATGCCTTTCAATCCCAAGTTCCTTGGAATACTTATCAGATTCTGTAGAACAAAACTCATCACTGTTGTCAATTCTCAAACATTTAATCTTTTTACTAGTCTGATTTTTAGCAAAGGCTTTAAACTCCTTAAACTTGCTATAGACTTTAGATTTGCTTCTGAGAAAATAAATCCATGTCCTTCTACTGTAATCATCTATAAAAGATACAAAGTAAACAGATTTTGATAACGAAAGAACATTAACAGGACCAAACACATCAGAATGAATAAGGTCCAACACACCAGAAGACTTATGAGAACTCGAGTAAAACTAAACATGGTTTTGTTTTCCATAAATGCAATGTTCGCAAAAGTTGAACTCAAGATTACAATCATCTAACCCCTCAACGAGGTTCTTATTTTTTAGGGTACATAGGCTCTTCTCACCAATGTGGCCAAATCTCTTATGCCATAACATTGTCTTTTCAACAGAAAGTTTAACTTCCAATGCATGATTACAACCATAAAGATTAGAAACAATAGATTTCTTCATTGCTCGTTCTGATGGTGGGGATGAAGTGACTATTGACCTCTTCCTTGAGTCAAAAGAACTATTGCATTGTGAAATGCATGCTTCTAGCTGAAATAGAGTACCTCTCTGAGTACCCTTAGCAAGCACCATAGATCCTCTAGTCATCTTGCATCCTTCTTTCAAAAATAAAAACCTACACACTTGCATCATTCAAGCTACTTACAGAAAGTAGGTTTCATGCTAATCCTACGATGTGCATAACCCTAGAGATCCCCTTCACTCAACCATCAGGGAATCAAATAGAGACTCTTCCACAACCAATGATCTTCAAATGAGAGTCGTCACCCAGATACACCTTTCCACCATCAAACTCCTCATACTTAGTGAATCAGTCTTGATGCGAGGTCATGTGAAATGATGCACTAGAGTTGATTAGCCACACATCATCAGATGCATGGGTTGCTAGGGTTGCGATGAAAGCATCACCATTATCTTGTGATTTCTTAGATTCTAAATCAAGAGCTTTCTTCTTTTTCTTCTTCTCCTCTTTGCATTCCTTTCAGAAATGCCCGATCTTGCCACAATTCCAACAAAGAGCCTTGGACTTTCTAGGAGATTTGGATCTCCCACGGGATTTGGATCTACCCTTCTCAACTTTCTTGTCCTTCTTCTTCCCTTTCTCCTTGGGTCTTCCATGAACTGCAAGGGCCTCTTTGGCTGCCTCAGAAGACTTTCTCCGCATCTCTTCAGACAATAGTGAAGAAACCACCTCTTCCATTTTGAATGTGGATGTGGTGCTTCCAATTGCCATAACAAGATGATCCCATGAGTCTGGTAGAGAACAAAGCAGGGTCATACACCAATCCTCCTCCTCCATTTTAAACCAATAGATGTCAATTGTACAACCAACATGTTGAAAGCATCCATATGTTTAGCAATGGATCCTCCGTCCTCCATTTGAAGAGAATACAACTTCTTTCTTAGAAAAAGTTTATTAACTAGGGATTTGGCTTGATACACATCCCCCAACTTCTTCCAAAGGAGTTTTGTAGTAGTCTCCTCATGGACATTTAACAACACAAAATCAGCAAGACTAAGTCTTATGAGACCCTTAGCCTTCCGATCCTTGAGATCCTAGTCAACTTGTGACATTGCAGCTGGTTTAGTTCTGTTCACACTATCCCAAAGGTCTCGGTCAACTAACATGTCTTCCATCTTGAGCTTCCATAGCTTGAAATTACTGCCATTAAACTTCTCTACTTCAAACCTTCCTAATGTGCCCACCATCTCCTTGTTGCAATAAGATATAGAATTCTCTACACAGACTCCCACTCAACCTAAGATTAGCTCAAAAAACCCCTACCCAACAACTAGGACCAAAGGTGATCAAGCTCTGATACCAACTGAAAGGAAGCTAGGTGTGTGGAAATCACTTCCTACACTAATCTATTGAGGAGAGGGCTATGCAAATTCAAATTTATCCTAACTATTACATCAATGTTAAATGATTAAAATGAGATATTGTAGAAAAAAACAAGAGCTAGAAAGTAGACAGAAGAAGAGAGACAAAGATTTATGGTGGGGAAAACCCTTATCAAGTGAAAATCCCCACACTCAGAAACCTACACAATGTATTAACAAATCTGAAAGAATGTTTACAATACACTTGCAATGCAAGCTTTAATGGTCTTTGACACTCATGTTTAGAGTCAATCTGGCAGCATAACAGTACATGTAAACCTGTGATACAAACTCCATCTCGAAGCACCTGTATAAATAGGAAATACAAGGCAATATTGGACCTTTCTTGGAATGGGCGTCCAACATGGCTTCATGGACCAAAACCCATACCCAAGGACACTTGGTCAACATTGTAGAATGTGCCTGACACTTTTCCATAGCTCCCATCCCAAAGGGGTCACCTATTTCCAAAATGGGCTATGACAGATGCTCTTACGACACTTATGACTATCAGAATCTGTCATAGCGGTTACAACTTATAGCTGTAAGAGAATCTATCATACACATGCTATAAATAGCATATTCTCTTATAGCATGTCATATTCCACCTTGGGGCACCCAAATATTCCTTATTCAAAAATGCTTCATGACACATGTCATCACCTGTCTTACAACCTTCTATTTCTAACTCTTACATATCATAGATTCATCATAGGAATCCATCATAACTATTTCAGTCAAACATTCCTTACATAACATGGAGGATGCCGACACATGGAAGAATATTCCTACCACTAAGTGGGATGCCTAACTCCTCATGTGAGGACAAAATAACAAGTTGTCATAGTCCATGTAGGATTGACACATCATTGTGCCACATCCCACAACATGACAATATGAAATTTCCAAATATTTACAACATGGGCAATTAAATAATAAATACAAACATTACAAATGTAGAGAATTATCAAGGTTGAGACACCTTAATTCCCAACACTCAATGCTATGGAAAATATCAGTGTGTTGAAAGAAACTATTGTTTTGTATGAAGATTCACCTATAGAGAATAATCAAATGATAGTTACTGCTATGATACAATACATGAGGGATAAGGAAAAGATATTAGATGAAATAATGGAAGGATTTCTAGAAAGTTTAATAGAAGCATTGAGGGAAAGGAGAAATAAGGTATTCCAATTGAAGGAAGAAATAAGTCAAAGTGCCATTAATAAGATAAGTGACAGATTGTCACCAAAAGAAAAGAACAAATTGATACAACAACAAGCTATGGAGATGATGAGAAAAGAAAGGGTAGACACTCTCATGAGTGGAAATAAGAAGGAAGAAGAGAAAATACAAAAAGAGATAGAAGAGGTAACAACAAAGATATATTAGACTATCAAAGAGAAATAACAACAACAACCAACACCATCACCTTTGCACAACACTAGAATACCAATAGGAGGAGAGAACATAATAGAGGAAAGTTTTCTAGAATCTCTAACACAAGGGGTACCTCCTCTAGAGAACACAAGGATGGTTCAAGAGAGGAACACAAAACAACAAACAATAAATCTGGAGGATAAAGAGAAAGGAAGAGGAGAAAATAGAGGAACAAATAGAATAAGAAAAAATTGATATTCTAGAGGCCTCATCATTTTCAATTGAGTTAATCAAAGAACTTTTGGAGCAACAAAAATAAATAACACCCATTTGGACACCATAGTTGCTACAGTTATTGGTAGTGGAAGGTAAAATATACCTTGTTGGAATATCCCCACTATAGAAGCTACAATTGGGAGATGTGTTTCATTCCTCTACTAGAGTAGAAATTTTAAAGCAACATGTGGAAGGGACTGGACTCCTACAGGATGTGGTGGACACATTAGCCAAGGAGATGTTGGAAACACCAAGAGATACTACCTTACCCTTTCTAGAGCAACTAAAATAATTAACACAAGGATTTAAGGATTACTCTAGCCAACTGGAGAAGAAGGTAACCAAACAATTGAATAAGAATAGACTACCAAAAATGATGAATAAATGTGCCAAGGTACACACTTAGCTAGAGATACAAATTAAGAACTTACAACAATGCATTGTGGAGGCTAATATCCTATACCAGTTTTGTTTAAATGGCCAAAGTCCACAAAAGTAATAAAAGATCAAATGGATGCTTTAGAACTTTAGATCACAAATGTGACAACCCAATATGACCCTTTGGTGGATAAAGATGGAGTGATAAGGACACAGATGGAGACATTACATAACCAGCACCAACAACTCCAAGATCAAAGGGATAACATAAAGGGCTAAATAAAATAGTTGAGGGAAGTGGTCAACCTGATACTTGCTATCCTATCCGGTAGTTTTTTAGAAGCCAAACAAACTACATAGACCATAAAGATACCAACAAGTATACAAGAAGTAGAGGAGACATACATAAAAATAGAAGGGCAAATAGCTATGGTGGCTAAAGCTAAGAAGCATTGAGACAACAGCCTAACATAGCTAAAGCAAATCTATAATATTGTCCTACCTAGCAGTTGATTTTGCATGTCTTGAGGAGGGGATGATCTTAGCAGGGTAAAGAGCACAAGGAGAGCTGACCAGAGGAGACTACACACAATGTGGAGGTTGAAGCCAATAGGAAACACATCCCTATATGTAATACATATAGTATATATAGATATAGGATATAATGACAAGACATAGGAGAATAAGAGTATGATAGAGGATATATTATGATGTAAGAATGACATAGAAGTCATGACTATAACTATTGAGGTAGAGACTTAGACCTGCCAGAGGATGGATAAATGATATATACATTTGATGAATATTAATATATATATGGAGAGCTTCAAGTACCAGCTAATTGTATGTTGTTTTACTTTAATGGGTATGTGATGCTCTATTTTGTTATCTTTATGTTTTGTTGTCAATCTCTAGCTACTAGACTAAGGTATAAACTGACTACAAAGACTTGGCTGATGACTGGATCTCCAACTCAGTATCTCCTCTACAATTCTTGCTAACAATATCATGAAGGTTGTTGGGAATACACAAAGGGCTGCCCAGTGAAGCTAGATCCCCCCTAGATCTAACTCATCTAGGATGTGCAAATAACAATGAATACTTTCCATTCAAGACCTTCTTCTAGCGCCATTCTCCATTGAGGGTTTTTTGACACACTCATCCATAGTCATTTAGAACAATATTGCACTACCTCTCCTATAAGGAAACCAACCTCAAGAGGTTGATCACCTCAAGGCCCCTTTGTGTTAGACCCTAACAATGTTGGATAGTTCAATGGTCTATGTTGTTGTACCTATACTAGGGGTTGTTGGTAATCAAGTAAGCATATATGATTAATTTCATAAGGAGATCAACAAATAAGGTAAATAATGCATCACCAAGTTGCTCTAATCACCTACTACTAAAAAATGGACACTTGTAATGTTGTACCAATAATATGATAACTTGCAAATATGATGAATCGTGATTTATATCGGCAAGTTATGAGTGAGAAGACCATATTCTGTACCTAACCTACTCTTAAACTAATCAAATCTACAAAAAATAAATAAAATATAAGGGTTTTAAAGAGAGAGAGAAGAAAACAGACATCTTTGTTTATCTTCACTTGATCTAATACAATTGGTGAGAGTCAGAATAACCCAAAATGCTATGACTAGTATACCACACAATCATTTACAAATCAAATGCTAGAGTCCAAGGAAGTATTTGAAAAAACTAGACTAAAAACACCATATTGCATGCACTGTTATTAATCCTCATTTCTCAATTTAACATAAAGATATAACAATTTGGCACCTTGTCCCACCGGAAGGTATCAAGCACAAGATGAAGAAACAAACACATTACTAGCAAAAGCCAAAAGCGTAGGAAAGAGTCAACATTTTATTCATTGTGTCACAACCCTAATTATCATCTCCTATAACTTGTATGCAAATAGATGGATTTAATGTTTCCAAGTTAATTGTTAGGATAATATTCTATAGTTTGATTAATTTTTACTTCATATAAGTTTAATTGTTCTAATTATTTTTATATAATAAAATCGGTACTTATGGTAGGAATAAATATTAAATTTTAAATTGTGCTTAGATCCTTTTAGAAATAAATTATTTTTAATAAAGGATAAAACATTCTTTGGTAATGGAAGATGGAGTCATGCTTAGACTAATTTTAGTCTATAGAGTAATGGGAAGATTTACTCTTGTAATCAACATTGTGGGTTTTAAAGGATTGTCGACAGAAGACAAAGAGAGGGAGTTTTTTTGGATTGTTTGATTGTGCAGGTTGGAGGAATTTTGTAGATCAGAATTGCCAAGAATTAATTATCTATGTGCAGGTTTTATCAGGTGTGCTTTACTGAACATACTTATTGATGGGTATTTTTGCATGCAACCACTTAGATAAAATACCAAGTATCTTATCTCTCCTGAAAGGAATCAAATCCCAAAGATATGGAAAATGACTACCCCAAGGTCTATACTACCAGGTCTTGGACTTCACAAGATAATTTAGTTGTATGATTTCTTCTGCTATTCCAATCAAGGGGCCTACATGAATTTGGGCAAACTCCAACAAACAAGGTTAAATTACATAAAAAACTAATAAGTTTTTAGATTTAGCAATGCATAAGAAAATTGATCTAGTCATATATTGCCATAAGATATATCATTTTAGCTCATAACTAGAAATCCATCAACTTGCATTCATAAATATCAACTCTATAACAACACCATGCAAGCTTGAAAACCGCATTCTAACTCTACACTAACCAAGTTTGATATAAAAGTGTAAAAGCAAGGCAAGATAGAGAAAGGTTACAGTCATGTCTCATTTTTATGGACAACATAATTATTCTAGATTAGTGAACAATTACTATGATTGACTTTTACTTAAGTAATTTTATATGTGTGAAGATAATTAGCATGGAATTAGATATGCCAAAATTGGAAATTTGATTTAAATATTAAATTTTATCGATGTGATTACGATGATTTTCTTCAACTATGATTTTTTTTAGACACTAACCTATTGACATCGAGTTGAGTGCAAATAAATGTAGGTACTCATTGAAGATGAGAACATGTGATGTAGAGGCATCTTGTCCCTCTCAATCTTGGTTTTACTTTGTTTAACACATTTTGGTTTTGTAGGTGAATAAGCAAGTTTCCCTCTACAATTTTGGTGTGTGTCTGAAGCTCCTGTCGCCTTGCTTATTTAAGGTCCTATTGCCTAGTCTTGGACCTCGTGTCACTCATATGATAAAAGCTTGGTTGGCTGTTATATTTTATTATTGCTAAGGCAATAAATTTCTATTTAAGGTCGTGGCTTTCTATTATCTAATGTTTTAAGATAAAGGCCTCAAATTGTGCATTAATGGATCAACTATATTTAGCAACAACAGATTCATGGGCGATACATATCCTTATTTTCCTACTTGACCGTTACCTGACATTTTCCATTTATGCTTCATCGTGTGCGTTGGATTCGCTGAGTCTATCTCCTCTTGGCCATTTCATTTATGCATTCATTGGCATAGTGGAATGAATATCTTTGGCAGTGATAGTATTATTCTTCTATTTCAGACATCATGTATAGTTTACATTCATCGAATGGAGAGGATGACATTGTGGTTTTCCTCTGCCATCACTATTTCTTCCTAGCAGTGACGTGCAGATTGTTTTTATTATTTTCTAAAGCTGGCATGGGCGGTGACATAATTCATCTGGTTGTACAATTTGTAGCTTCTTCTAGTGGGCAAAACCTTAACAAGATGAGAGGAACATATTTGGGAGGTTAAACAGTTGCATTGAAGGAGGGAACAATATCAAGGAAAGTCTGATTGAAAGAAGGTTGATGACTTGTGAAGGAGGCCATTCTGTGATTCAATAGTAGGTTGAATTCTAAGTGAAGATCGAATGATTTTTATAGGAAGGTCAACACTAGAGAAAACAATAGAATGTTAGCATTTCTTATTTCTGTTTGATTTCTGCATATTAGATGACTACATAACGCTGATAATGATTTTTATATTGAATTGACACAATCAATTAGAAGAATATATTTTTTAATCTTCATGTCACAATTGATTAAATCTCCTATCATTTTTCCTTTGTTGAACTAAGTGTTTGCTTTCTATATTGATATTGTGAGGTGACTAGCAAGGCTGTGCCTTTAGTTTGGTATCAGAGCCACATATGATTAAGAGTGGTCATTGAGGGTGTCAATATGCATATGAGAAGGATGGGCATGGGTAGGGGCCAAGGTAGAGGCTGAAGGGACCATGGAGACCCTGATTTGATGTAGACTTTGATTGAGAGGATGGAGGCTCTTGAGAGGGCATTAAGGATAGGAAACCATGACATTGAAGATGTCAATGATAAGGAAGAAGAACCTTAGAGAGAAGAAAATGAGGAAAGATAGGTAGACCCAGGAGATGAATTTGGTGAAAGGTTGATAAGGTCAGTCATGAATTTGGGATCCAAACCCAAGATTGATGTACCAACGTATGTTGGAAGTCTTAATGGAGAAGAATTAATCCACTGGATAAATGATTTGGATAAGTATTTTGAATATGAGAATGTAACAGAAGAGAAGAGAGTAAAATTTGTCTGCACAAGACTAAAAGGTCATGCTACCATGTGGTGGGACTTTGTCCAGACTAAAAGGAGAAAGAGAAATAAAGAAAAGATAAACCCATGGGATAGGATGGTGGCCAAGTTAAAGGCTAAATTTTTGCCTAGTGAGAATCAGGCTAATCTCTTTAAGAGATTACAAAATTTGAAGCAAAACAAGATGTCAGTAAAAGATTACACAGAAGAGTTTTACAAGATCATAATCAGATCTGGGCATGTTGAAGAATATGTGGAGAAGATAGCCCATTATGTGAATGGTTTAAGATACAACCTACAAGATGAGATGAGTCTTTTGTCTCCTAGAAGTCTAGAAGAGGCTTACCAACTGGCCTTAAAGGAAGAAGAGAAGTTATAAAGGAAGCAAAATCAGAAAGAAAAGAAGAGAGGAAGAGGTTTCAGAGGAAGGGGACAAAAATCTAGTAGAGGACATCATCATTATAGTGAAGAAACTAGAAGTTCTTGTGTGACAGCCCACAATGATAGAGGTGGATTTCAAAATAGAGGAGGATGATCTTATGGAAGAGATGGTTCTCAAGGTAGAGGAAGAGGATTTTCTAAAAAATGTTATAAGTGCAATCAACTTGGACACAAGAGTTGGGACTATACTAAATCTTCACAAGGAGGACATTCCAAATTTGAAAGGAGCAATCAAGTTGTTTAGGCTGATCAAGAAAGTGTAGGATCTCCAATTCATCACAAGGATGGAGCAGAATCAGGAGAATCCTTGATGCTTAAGTGAACATTGTTGAAGCCATAGAAGGAAAGTCAAGAGCCAATTAAAAGGAAAGCACTATTCAGAACAAAGTGTAAGTCTCATGGTAAATGTTGTAAGCTCATTATAGATAGTGGTAGTACTGAAAAGATCATTTCCAATGAAATGGTAGAGAAACTAAATCTTAAAAGGATCAAACACCCACCTCCATATAAGGTAACTTGGTTACAAAAAGGCCATCTAATTTTGGTGAGTGAGTAGGCCTGTGTTGATTTTTAGATTGGTAGTTATAAGGATTGTGTTTTATGTGATATAATGCCTATGGATGTGTGCCAGGTTTTGCTTGGAAAACCCTGGCAATTTGACAAAAATTTAGTCCATGATGGAAAGGAGAATACATATACAATTATGAAGGATGGAGAGAAGCATACCTTTTTGTCCATAAAGGAGAAAGAAGAGGACAACAGTAGTAGCATTTATGTAATTTTGGTAAGTGGTAAAGAATTTTTTAAGGATTTGAAGAATGAAGAAATTGGTTTTTCTTTGGTTCCTAAACCACAATGTGTAATGACTTCTACAAAGTTGGATGAATTGGCTATTGAGATACAAGATATGTTGAATGAGAATATGGATATTGTTGCAAATGATTTGCCAAATGAATTGCCTCCTATTAGAAGCATAAGTCATCATATGGATTTGATTCTGGGAGCTAGCCTTCCAAATAAGGTTGTATATAGATTAACACCTATGGAGAATGAAGAGATAATGAAGCAAGTATTAGAACTTTTGGAGAAAGGTTTGATAAGAGAAAGTCTAAGCCCATGTGTTGTTCTTGCAGTGTTGGTTCCAAAGAAAGGAGGAGAATGGTGTATGTGTACTGATTCAAGGGTAATAAATAAAATCACAATAAGATATAGATTTCCCATCCCTAGGATTGAATATTTAATGGATTGTTTGAGTGGGTGTGAGGCCTACATTTTTTTATTTCCGTTCATGTGACTTTTTACCTTACTGTTACTGATACTTTTATATTTGTGGGACTGTTGATCCCAAATTTTTGAACTATTAAACCTTATTATGCTGAAGGAAAACTAATTGGGTGTTGTTAGATAGATGTTTGCATTAAGATAAAACAAATTGGGTGATATTAGATAGATGTTATTTTTAAAGGAAAACTAATTGGGTGATATCTAATTAATGTTTACATTACAAGAAAACTAATTGGGTGATGTTAGAAAGAAAATTGTAATGTGATTTCATTATGTTTTTGAGAACTGTGGTATGTTTTAGGAATGCATGTTTTAAATTTGCTTCGGCTATGATATTTATATGTGGAATTAACTTTGAAATTGAGTGTGCAGGTATTTCTAACAAAACCATAGATACTGGAGATTATTCCACACCTTATGTTGTAATCCCTTGTAAATCTGATCTAGTTCCACAAGGAACTGAGATCAACTCTGTGTTTGATTTAATGTTGTAATGTTGTCTTGCATAAGGTTGAATGGGATAGGTCTACCCTCTTGTAAATTTGAATTATGATTTGTGTTGTAAGAAATGTATTTGAATTTCATTTTTAAATTTTAAATCTTTGAGACCCTTTTCTTGTGTCTTAACTTGACCCTCGGTGTCCTAACTAGGTTAAAATTGACCCTGGGTTATACCCCATGGGTTTAGGATCCCTTTTGACTTGGATAACCCTTGGTTAACCTCTGTATGGTCACCTTAACTTCAAAGTGAAGTTAAGTGACGAATTTGGAGGTATGGGAGGGATAGGATGAGTGGTACCAACACTCAAGCCCATCCCTTTTCCATTCCCAAGGTTAAAGATGACTCCAAGATCCACCAATTGTGGAGGACTTGACTTCAAGTCTCTCTCACAATTGGTGAGAGTCCCCATGGAGTTGTGTGGTCCTTTGTGAGAGGGAAGGAGGGGAAGACATGTGTCATTCTTTCCCTCTTCAACTCCCCTTTTCTCTCCCATGTGTTGGAGAGAGGACTTGTGGTATGAGTGAGGAAGACTTTGGGGATGGGTGAGTGACATGTGTCAACACCCATCCCTTGGGACACAATAGTAGTTTGGAGGAAGAGTGAGGAGGTGACAAGTATCACCTCCCCATTCCTCTAAACTCATGGAATTGGGTTATTTTAATCCCACTTGGGATAGAGAGAAAGGTTGTTGAATTTTTGAGGATTTTTAGTTTATTGGAAATTATTTTTGGAGAAAAGGATAGAGGGAGTTTGGTGACTTAGGTTAGAGGAGATTTTAGTGGAGCTATACATAAACTACATCTATTAAAGGGCTTTTTAAGGTTGGATTTCAAGGTCTTTCCTTTGTATTTTCTATTTGTTGCATGATGGATGTGTGAAAATGTTTATTTTTGCTTGTGTTGTAATTTTTTTTATTGTGGGGAATTTTTATTGGGGTGTTGACAAAGTTTCTTCCACTTGGGAGAAATGCTCATCAAGTGTGGGGTAGGGGAGGAGTGATCCTCCTTGAGTTCACTTCTTTGTTTTGGGATGTTGAAAGCCTTAAGGGCATTTGTGTGACTTTGAGAAAATTTGTTATATAGATTGAGAGCCAAAATATGATCTCCTTTGGAATTTTTGGTTAACTTGTTTGGCTTGAGGCCATGAGAAAAAAATTGTGTTGAAATATTGTTGAAGGGTGGCACTCTAGAGTTGAGTGTGTCCACTCTCCTACCCCTTGTTAAACTCACTATGGTTGAGTTTGTGTTGTGTAAATAGCCATGGGTGTAATTGTGTTTTTGTAATGTTGTATTGCCTTGTTGTGGAATGGACTTTGGAATACCCTAGGTGTGTGGATGATCTCCCTAGCTCAGGGGTGACCCTCTTGCAGGTCTATGGTAGGGAGGAGAGCAAGTTGAGTTGTGTTTTCTCCCCTTGTGTGATATGCAGGTTCTTGGAGCTTATTGTGAAACTTGGAGAAGATTACTTGAACTTGGAAAATATTTTATTTTTCTTTACTCTTAAGGCTCTATAGAAGAGCTTAGACTTATCAGTGACTATATCCTTATTGATTGCCAAGAGGAGAAATTTCTCTTTCTATTGTTGTAATTTTTGTATTTTTGAGTTATGAGGAAATCCTCTTCATTGTAATAAAAGTTTTATTTATAGTGTTTATTAAATTTTGTTACCATTTATGAAATGATTATGAAAAGAAATTTGTTTTTAAAAGGATATTAGAATTGTCCATTTCCTTATAACCCTATTTGAAAAGTTGTGAATTAGTTGTTGTTATAAATAAGTTTGTTAAAATTTATCTCATTACATGACTTGTGAAAATGATAATTTTAATGAATTATATGAAGTTGTAATTTTCTCATTTGGAAAGGAAATGAAATTTCATTAAAGTTATGCATTTGAATTTAATAGAAATAAAATATATGCCTACTATATTTAATATTGAAGTTATAGACTTGAAATTGAAATGTTATTTAGAGAAAATTTGAATTGATTATCCTTGTATAATATTCTTATTTATAATCTTTAATTTTGTGGTGCATTAAAAATACATTTGTAGGAAAACTCAAAATAGACAAATTTAATATTTTGCCCTTCAAAAAAATAATTGGCAATAATTAATATATATATATATATATTTATTTATTTATTGTATTTATTCAGTTATCTATTCAATTTATAAAACTGTGAAACTAAATAAATTGTAATTCTGTGGAAATTTCTGTGTATGTATAAATATATATTTTAAATTCTAATAAACGAAATTAAAATGAAAAAAAATAAATAAAAAAATTTGTAGTTTTCTTTATATATCAAAATTACAGTAAAAAAAATGGTGGGAGGGGGTTTGAACCCCCCCACCACACTGTTGCCATTGTATTTGGGTGTGGGGAGGGGGCGGAGCCCCCACCCACACCCCCGCCATGCGTTTGTTGGCAAGAGACACTATATGGATTCATGTATGTTGTCATTGATGGCAACAAAGGTTATCCCACACATTCGCAAGACATGATGAGTCTCTACTGGAAGTCAGATTGAAGAAGTGTTATGATCTGGTAAGCAAGAACAGAACAGTCAGCAAGGTCTTACAGTTAGATCCAGATCTCTCAGAGGAAGTATCTCAATGAAGTGTGGATTTGGGGAAGTCAAGAGGAGTACCTTGACTAATAGATTCAAAGGATTTAGCCTCCAATGATGGAAGGATGAAGAGATATGAGCACTTGAGTGATGGGTTCCTATTTGGCAGAGTAAACAGAGGAAAAACTATACCAGCAGAGTGTCAGACCCAAATTTGGAAGAGATATTACTGATGACTAAGTTTCTTAAGGTTTCATTCATGATTGGCCAACATGATTGATGAATTCTACAAGCATATCTTAGATCCGCATCTCTTGGTAAGCAAGGATCCACCTGACAGATCAAAGCTTGGGAAAAATATTGACGATTCCAGATGCCGACTAGAAAGGTGGTGAGATTACTTGTGTGGATATCTATACCCGATGAGTTTAGATATGAAGGTGTGTTGTGTGAATGAACAGTTGTGCAAAGAAAAGTAGAAGAGTAGTGTGAAGGTAGTGAGACAGGTCCAAAATGTGACAGGATATCTAAACCAAAAGAAAGAAAGAATGAAGTGCAGCAGATCAGTTTATTGAGCTCAACCGAAACTGAATCCTAGCATGTGTAGATGCGTCTCATTAGTTCAAACATTGTGTTATCTTCCTCTCTTGCATCAATCAAATATGAAAAGAAATGTTTTTTGCCACAATTGCAATAGATCTGGTCATATTGCAAAATTTTGTAGAAGCAAGAATCAGGACAAAAGAGGTCCGGTACATCATAACCAGAATTAAGAGAGGGGAAAAGGAAAAGTGAATGTGGATGAAGTTCAAAGTGAGATGAACAAGATTTGGGTGAAGAAAAGTATAGAAAATGTAGGGGATGGATCTGCACCAGAATTTGGTGCTGATATTCCTTCTAAAAATTAAAAAGTGAGCTCTGGCTCAAGGGGAGACACAAGGAAAAACTTTTTCCCCTAGCCAGTAAATTGGTGCTGGAATTGGCACAAGGAAGGCTGCAGATTAAAGGGTTCTTAGAGAATCATCTAAAGAATCTATGATTAAAATATGAAAGATCCATAAGATATTTAGGACAAGATTGATCCGGTTCATCAAGTCATCTGAATAAGCAAAATAAGGCAAACCAGAATGACTTAAGTTGAGCATTTATTACAACTTGGTATTAGGGTTTGTAGAGTAATATAAGGGTTCTTCTTATTAAACATTTGTTCATTCTGCATTCAAGAAGAAGCACAAAGGATCTCTGGAACAAATTTCCTCAAGCTCATCAAAGATCATTTATAGAAGTCGATTCATCTAGTAATCGATCCGGCTCACTCCGTGAAACCTAAAGGCGTAAAAGGTATTTTCCATTCTTAAATATCTCTTTGCAAATCTTTTTAAAGATGTCTACTCTAAATATTGTGAAGATCACTGATAGGCCTCGCTCCAAATTCAAAAAACATCCCTACAAATCCTTGGAAGTAGATCCCCTAGGAGCATTTTCCAGTGTTCTGCATGGTGTCTTACATATAGAAGATATTAGGGTTTACCTTCACACAAACATTGAAGAATTCAAAGAGTTCAAATTGAGGGATATCTATCACAAACAACTAATAGATGATTCATTTGAGCTCAAACTCAAATACAAGGCCCTTCGGGAGAAGCACTTTGCACAGTGTATACATTTCCCTTGCTTTCCTGAGGATGAATGGGTCCGGTATGTCTTGAGTAGACTACATGACAACTTCATGTGGTTGAATGGACCATTCAAGATCACAAAAGATGCCATTAGGGAAGTTACTGGTTTGCACTCATCCGGTGGGATACCTACTCTCAAATCTGTCAAGAATCAGACTGTAAGTGAGGCTACCAGATCTAGGTTTGACAAAAGAGCAATGACAATGGAAGATATCATTGATCTGGATATCAAGTTTGCCTCCATGATCATCAGATACAAGATATATCATTCTAGTAGGGAAAATTTAGTACCTAGAACTACCATCTACACTGCTTATGAAATGTTAAGAAAAAATTCAAACTAGGATCTTTGTCAGCTCCTTCTAAACCAACTCTTGGAGAATCTGCAGAAAATAAAGAAAAATAAAAAGAATTCATTTAAGTATGGTGGGTTAATATTGTGCTTATTCTTCTACTTTATGAATGAGCTACCCGGATCTAGTGGATGGGTATGGCAGAATGATAGACCGATTGCCATACAAATTAGGGATTATTTGCATGGACTTGATGATGACAAAGCACAAAACACAACTCTCTGGGGTTTCTTCAAAAACTTCCAAAATATGATGCAATCTAGAGAGAGAATTCCCAAATCTCTAGTCGAGAAATACAAAGACATAGTATGCTTTATGGTAGAGATCGATTAGTGCCTAATGGAGGCAGTAGAACCAAGAATAGTGTGGATCATGCCAATGGGGTATGAGGTGGATGAGAATATCATAGAGCTACATGTTCAGCACATGCTGAGTCAACCAAAGGATCCCAAGGCAGAAAGGTTTGGAACCTTTGAAGAATTAAGTGTGAAGATCCATGTTGAGCTAAGGCAAATAGAGATGAAAAGAAAATCAAGAAAAGTAGAAAATATTGCCAAAAGATTTGGCATCTCAAAAGAGGCACTTGATGCCAATAGGGAAAAGAAGGAAAGGACTGAGAAAGAGAAGAAAGAGGCAGAAAAGGAAAGTGTTCCAATAGAATCCTCCTCCCGAACCAGATCTTCTAGGAGCTCTGCACCTACCACTGATAAGAGCTCAAGTAAATCAAAATCAAAAGCAAAATCATCTGGTAAAGTAGAGAAAAGAACTAAGACTAAGGCCACAAGGTCTTACATCAGTCAGAAGGATGATGAAGAGACTAAGTCAGATGAGGAGGTAAGGAAAATGACGAAAAATAAGAAAGTATCTGGTGAACCCTCTACCGGTGAAGACAAGGAATAGATGGCAAAAGATTTTGTTGAAAAGCCCACTCTATCATTAGATGATGTCATCAAATCAGTTATTGTGGATGGAAACCTTCAACCAATGACTAAATTCTATGATTATTATAATGAGGCTGACCAAAAGGTCTTACAGGAAGCAACAGTCAAGTATCTGAATATCTACAATAAGGCTTTTATTGAAATTATATCTCTTATTTTTAAAAGCCTAGAGAAAGTGTTAGAAATAAGAAAGAATAATGCTATGGCAAAAGATCTTGAGATCCGAGAATAGATAGCCATTCAACTATATCCTTCAATTGATTCAAAGCAAATGAATATGATCTTCAAAGATTGCAAGGATGAGTTCTGGAGCAAAGCAAGAATGAATCAACCTATGCTCAGAGAAACTGACAAAGTAGCAAAAGAGACAGAAGAGATCCTCTGGAATGCATACTCAAGATTCAACATTCCTATTATAGAGGACTTGGGCATTGATCCCTTGGCTACAAGTGTTGAAAAAGAATCACCTGAGGTAATGACAAAAGAAGTAATGGACACCAGTGAAGAAAAAGATAAGGACTTGAAATCCTCTGCTCTGAAAGAAGTGGCCCGTGAATAAACAAACATCACTCCTCTGATCTCCCCTATTGACTCTGGATCCAAAGGAGAAGAAAGAATAGATGATAAAGAAAAAGAAGTGAAGGAAAAAGAAGATGGCAGCACTAAGGTTGCAGAAGGAAAGAAGACTTCAACAGAGAAGACCACAGCTGCTAGTGGTAAGAGTGTAGAAGGAGAGACAGCTCTAAGACTACAGAAGAGAAGAAGAATCTGTCTCTGGCAAGAGACACTGTAGAAACTGTCAAAGAATTCTTAAACAAAGAGACAATGGTGATTGATGAACCAGAACTTCTACAAGGGCCATTTGATTTTGATTCTCTTTCCCCGTTACAAACAATGAAGATAGCTTCATTTGCTAATGCAAAGGTAAAAGAAAAACTCCTGAAGTCTCACATGGAAGACTATGACCTAATAGAAGTTGCATCTAGAGTATTAGAAAAGATCATGCCATCTTTTCAGAAGGATCCCTCAACCTCCTCATTCGGTAATCTAAAATCTCTAGTCAATAGTGTTAGCACACATTTTGATTCCCTAGAGAAGTCAGTAGAAGATAAGGTCTGGAAGGAATTTTTGGCAAAAAGATTATTAGAGGTACAAGAGTTAATAAATAATGATAGGAAGAATATGAATATTGGGATAAAGAGCTTAGAAAATACTCTTAAAGATGGTAGGGAAATGTACAAATTTTGTTTATCATGGTCCAAAGTAACATTGGATCTTGAGAAGAAAGTGAAAGAACAGGAGGACAAACTGACAAAAATCTCTCAAAATTTTGATCCTCTCTCCTCTTCCATAATAAATCAAGAATTTTAGACTATTACAGTCTTGAATGAAATCAAGAAGCTTGAGAAGGAAAAGCAAAATAGAATAAGAAGGTTGGGTGAACTTAGAGGGATAATTATCCCCAAGTTAGAGGCCATGCATGAGGCCATAAAAGAAGCTCAGATCACAGCCCGGACCAGTGATCCGATAGATCTAAAAAGGGTAGATGCGTTTGCATTCCTATTGAGTGGTCACATCTCAATTTTGGACAGGATGAAGCAAAATTGGGCAAGAAAATTCATCCAATTGAAGGCAACTTTTGCAGACATACTTCAGTATATGTAAGTATGCTATATATATATTTATGTGGCTAAGTACAGTTGACTTTTTAAGAATTTTGGTGTGCAGACCCTACCCTTTTCCATTGATGTCAAAGGGGGAGTGAGGAGAAGTGAAAAATGAGGAATCTAGCTAAGGGGGAGCTCTAAAAAATGTATATAAAAAAAGAGCATTAGCAAAGGGGGAGTATAGTGTGACACAGTCATTTTTCACTAAGTGTTGCCATCAATGCCAAAGGGGGAGATTGTTGGCAAGAGACACTATATAGATTCATGTATGTTGTCATTGATGGCAACAAAGGTTATCCCACACATCCGCAAGACATGATGAGTCTCTACTGGAAGTCAGATTGAAGAAGTGTTATGATCTGGTAAGCAAGAACAGAGCAGTCAACAAGGTCCAACAGTCAGGTCCAGATCTCTCAGAGGAAGTATCTCAGTGAAGTATAGATTTGGGGAAGTTAAGAGGAGTACCTTGACTAATAGATTCCAAGGATTTAACCTCTGGTAATGGAAGGATGAAGAGATATGAGCACTTGAGTGATGGGTTCCTATTTGGCAGAGTAGACAGAGGAAGAACTATACCGATAGAGTGTCTGACCCAAATCCGGAAGAGATATTGCTGATGACTAAGTTTCTTAAGGTGTCATTCATGATTGGCTGACATGATTGATGACTTCTACAAGCATCTCTTAGATCTGCATCTCTTGGTAAGCAAGGATCCAACTGACAGATCAAAGCTTGGGAAAAATATTGACTATTTCGGATGCCGACTAGAAAGGTGGTGAGATTACTTGTGTGGATATATATACTAGATGAATTTAGATATGAAGGTGTGTTGTGTGAATGAATAGTTATGCGAAGAAAAGTAGAAGAGTAGTGTGAAGGCAATGAGACAGGTCTGAAATGTGATAGGACAGCTGAACCAAAAGAAACCAAGAATGAAGTGTAGCAGATCAATTTATTGAGCTCAACCAGAACTAAATCCTAGCATGTGTAGATGCTTCTCATCAGTTCAAACATTGCGTTATCTTACTCTCTTGTAGGCAGTGAGCCTCTTGTGAGCAGTGTGCTCAGGCAGTGAGCCTTAAATTGGCAGGTGCCATTTTGTACTTCTATTCTTTTAACAGAGAATACATTCTTGGGTTAATCACCCCGTGGTTTTCTCCCTTAATAGGGTTTCCACGTCAAAAATAATGTGTCATGTGTATTTCCATTTCATGGTTATGTTTGCTTATTTGAATTAATGTTGCATTAATTATTAAGAAAGTTTAAAAAGCTGAAATAATTAAGATAACTAATTCACCCCCTCTTAGTTATCAATAGCGTTATCCCCCGTGGCCACTACACAGTCCCCACACCCCACCATATACTCCAAAGCCCCCTAGGCTAACCACCTTCACCACCCGTGACCTCGCAACCTGTCATAGCCACTCTCTGTGGTAACTCCGCCACAACACCCCTGCTCCCCGTGGTCCCCGTGACCCCGTCCTCTCCCAAGCCCTCTGTGGTGATCCCTCCGCCGTGCCTCCTCACCTCCATGCCACCTATGGGCTGTGCTTCCCTCTATTCTGTAACCTCCTCCATGGCCACCGCCACCTTTGCATCCATAGTTCCTGCTCATACCCACCAAAAAAAAAAGTATGTTAGGGTTCTTTGTGAAGTTCAAAATAAAATATGACATGAAAACAAAAATAAAGCTTTGGTTTTATAAAAGAAAACCTAACATTTTAATACTATAAAATATTAATATATATATATATATATATATATATATATATATATATATATATATAAATTATTTGTTAAAAATTTAAAAAGGGAGGCTATGATTTTTAAGAAAGAAAGAAAAACATAATAGGGGATTTTTTTTAATGACAATAAGAAAAATATATTTATTTTATTTAAAATAAAATGTATTTCGGAAGTTTAAACAAATATTATACCAAGAAAATGAAAAGAAAAATATGTTCTTTCATTTTAACAAAAGACACTTAGAAATATAAATGCAAATAAGCATATATATATATATATATATATATATATATATATATATATATATATATATATATATATATATATATATATATATATATATGCGTATCTTTATAAATATATGTGTGTGTGTGTGTGTGTATCTTTATAAATGTAATTAAGCCATCATATGCATTTTATATGAGGCCGTTGAAAACTAAACCGGAAGATTGAGAAAATGTTAGTTTGAGTAAACATCTAATTGAGAAAAAGAGAGACAAAGAGAAAGAAAGAAAAGAGTGAAAACAAAGAGGAGAAAATGTGATGCATTTCTGAATTGGGCTAAGAGAACTAAGTAAGACTGACCTATTGTTAATCCTGATTAGGGACAAGTTAATTATCAAAATTAATTCAAACGTTGAATTAAACTAGAGTGGAAACCTAGGAGACTATGTCAAACAAAGTTAGTAAACCCTATTTAAGTGATCTGGTCTACCAAGAAATTAGGAATAATGTAAAGGATGGAGTGATAACTCTGATTGATAGAGAATGTGAAGAAAAGTAGGATAAATATAAAGAAACCTTACAAAATAGGAAAGAGAATGTGATAGAAATACAATCAAAATTAAATTTAAGAGAAACAGAAGAGAGGGCAAATGAACAGGCTTTGTTGAAAATGCTAAGATCAGAAGGAGGAGAAATTAATATTAAATTTTAGAAAATGTGAAGGAGAACAGATGATTGTGCTTTGTTGAAAAATGATCAATCAACTTAATCAATTGTTGTACCAAAGTAATTAGTGAGATTAACCTAAATTAGGAAACCACGGGACCAAGATTAGTGTTAGTGTAATAAATCCCACTCACGCGCCTGAGGTGTTATGCTGCTGGAATTTTCTAGAATTTAGGGTTTAGGAGCTTAGAAGTCCAACCCTTGTAGTGACGTTAACCATGTCGTGATGACCCCCTTGTTGGCCTTCCTGCGTATGGGTATGCACACAGGTGTGTATCACCCTGCTGACAACTGTATTATTTACACCTTAAGTGTATGCCACTAAGCATGCTTATGCATGCAAGGGGGTTTCTAGGGAAGCATGGAAATTTTTTTTATATTTAGTGTCATGACAACATGACACATGTGGACATGACACGTGTGATGTGTGTTGTAACCACATGGGAAATGTGGGCATGACAGTGGGTCAATGTATTTTTTAAAGATAGACCTAAAAAGTGGTTATCATCAAATTAGAACTAGACTAGGGGATGAGTGGAAAACTACTTTTAGGACTAGTGAAGGGTTGTATGAATGGCTGGTTATACCTTTTGGGTTGTCTAATGCTCCTAGTATGTTTATGTGTTTAATGAATGAAGTGTTGAAACCATTTATTGGTAAATTTGTGGTTGTGTATTTGGATGACATTTTGGTGTTTAACAGGTCCAAAGAGGAGCATCTTGATCATCTGAGGTGGGTTATGAAGAGAATACAAGAAGAAAAGTTGCAGATAAATTTGAAGAAGTGTGTGTTTTTGCAGACTGAACTTGTTTATTTGGGCTTTGTGGTGTCAAAGGATGGGTTGAAGATGGATAAGGAGAAGGTTTAGGATATACTTGATTGGCCATCACCAAGGAGTATCATGGAGGTAAGAAGTTTTAATGGTCTTTCTAGTTTCTATAGAAAATTTATAAGAAATTTTAGTCATGTTGTAGCACCTATATTGGAGACTATAAAGGGAAGTAAAAAAATATTTGTGTGGACAAAAGAGGCTGAAGAAAATTTTAGATTTCTAAAAAAGAAGGTGAGTGAACAACCCATAGTTGCTTTGCTAGATTTTGATAAAGTGTTTCAAGTAGAGTGTGATGCTAGTGGCTTGGCTATTGGGGTAGTTTTAAGTCAAGAGGGAAAAGTAGTTGCTTATTTTAGTGAGAAATTGAATGAAGCAAAAAGGAAGTATTCTTCTTATGATTTAGAATTTTATGCTTTGGTTCAATCCCTCAAGAAATGGAGACATTAGATTTTGCCCAAAGAGTTCATTGTGTACACTGATAATCATGCTTTACAGTTTATTAATAGCTAGCACAAATTGAATCAGAGGCATGCTAAATGGGTTGAGTATATTTAGAGTTTTAATTTTGTTTTGAAGCATAAAAGTGGTCAAATGAATAAGGTTGATGATTCTTTAAGTAGGAATAATTTGTTGTTATGTGAGACAAAGACTAACAGTGTGGGTTTCAAAAGTTTGAAAGAGTTGTATGCAGAAGATATAGATTTTGGAGAAGCATTCGTAGCTTGCAGTGACCCTATTTGTAGGAATAAAAAGCCATGGAATGATTATATGATACAAGAGGGTTTGTTGTTTAAGGAAAATAAGTTGTGTATTCCTTAAGGCTCCCCGAGAGATAATCTGTTGAAGAAAAAACATAGTGGTAGTCTTGTTGGTCACTTTGGTCAGGATAAAACTTTTCAGCAATTGAGCACTCATTACTATTGGCCAAGGATGAAGGCAGATGTGAGAAGATATGTGGAGAGATGTAGAATTTGTCAACATGCTAAGGGGAAAAGTCAAAATGTTGGTTTCTATCAGCCATTGCCAGTTCCAACCAGGCCTTGGGATTCTATGAGTATGGACTTTGTTTTGGGTTTACCTTATACTTAGAGGGGTAATGATTCAATCTTTGTTGTTGTTAGATTTTCAAAGATGGTTTATTTTATACCATGTAAGAAGACTAGTGATGCAACTAACATTGCAAATTTGTTCTTTAAAGAAGTTGTAAGGTTGCATGGTATTCCAAGAAGTATTATTTTTGATAGGGATACAAAGTTTGTGGATCATTTCTAGAGGACTCTATGGAAAAAGTTGGGCATAAATCTGAGTTTTAGTTCTGCACATCATCCTCAAATGGATGGACAAACCAAGGTTGTCAATAGAAGCCTTGGAAATTTATTGAGGTGTCTTGTTGGTAAGTCAACTAGAAGTTGGGATCTTATGTTAGCACAAGCTGAATTTGCTTATAATGATTCCCCAAATAAAAACACAGGTTTCAACCCTTTTTAAGTGGTGTATGGTATACATCCAAGATGTGTGTTTGAGCTTTGTGATCTTGCTAGAATGGAGAAAATAAATGCAGATGGTGAAGAGTTTTCTCAAGTCATTCATGACATTCAAGAGAAGGTGAAGAATAATATTGAAGATTACAATCTGTAGTATAAGAGGCATGTTGATTTGAAGAGAGAGCTGCAATTTCAAGTTGGAGACCTTGTATTGACACATATCTGAAAGGAGAGATTTCCTATAGGGACATACAATAAACTCTAGATGAAAAAGATTGGTCCTTACAAAATACTGAGGAAATTTTCAGCCAATGCCTATGAGATATCACTACTTGAAGAGTTGAATATATCTCCCATTTTCAATGTTGTAGATTTATATCCATATAAAGGAAATACATAAATTGAAGAAGATGATGTAGCTAATTCATCTCATAAAGAACAAATTGGGACAGCCAATGGTCCACAACAAATAGAATGCATTCTTGATCAACAAGTGCTAAAGAATAGTCATAAGAAAGAATATTACAAGTATCTTGTCAAGTGGTGCAATCATCCCATTGAAGATGCATCATGGCTTGCTGAGGATGAGATCAAAAAGATGGGTCATTTAGTTGAAGACCTCATGAGTCAGAGCTCATGATTTCTTTCTTCCTGGGAGTTTGATGCAGGGGCATCTTGTCCATCTCAATTTTGGTTTTATTTTGTTTAACACATTTTGGTTTTGTAGGTGAATAAGCAGGTTTTCTTCTCTACAATTTTGGTGTCTATCTAAAGCTCCTGTCACCTTGCTTATTTAAGCTCATGTTGCATAGTCTTGGACCTCCTGTCACTCATATGATAAAAGCTTGGTTGGCTATTATATTTGATTATTGCTAAGGAAATAAATTTCTATTTCTTTTATGAGGTCGTGGCTTTCTATTATCTTGAGTTTTTTAAGACAAAAGCCTCAAATTGTAAATTGATGGATCAACTATATTTACCAATAGCAGATTCATGGGCGATACATATCCTTATTTCCCTACTTGACTGTTACCTAGCATTTTCCATTTCTGCTTCATTGTGGGCATTGGGTTCACTAATTCTATCTTCTCTTGGCTGTTTCATTTATGCATTCATTGGGATAGTGGAATGAACATTTTTGACAATGACAGTATTATTCTTCTACTATGGACATCATGTATAGTTCACAAGGATCAAATAGAGAGGATGGTATTTGTTGCAAGTATGGGCCTAACTAGTATTGTCATTGATGTCGACATACTCCTGTTGCATTGATGATAAGGATTGGATGAGTTGTATGCTAAGGATATTGAGAAAATTAGTCCTATCAGGAACAAAGAAGAACAGTGAAGACAGTGAGGTAAAGATCCCAGCTAAGATGAAGATTAGAGGATGTGCATCAAAGGCTTTGTAGACATGTGTCTTAAGATGATCTAGTAAAGATTTTAGAAGTTCGCATGAAGATTTGAAGAAGTTATGGCCACTTAAGTAAAACTAGTTCTGGCAGATGTTGAGAGGTGACAGAGTGACACAGATAGGTCAAGTGAGATCTGAAAATGCAATATCTTGTTCTGCAGATTTGGTGGAGTGTTTAAGAAGTCAATGTGAATTGACAATTCAATTGGTTCATGGTCTAGAGGTCCACAAGCATCTATTCCAATATGATAGTGATGACAAACTATGTTCTTGAGGTTCTAGATGAAGGAGAGAATGATTTTAGTAAGCAGAAGTAGTGTGGATGTTCTTGGTGATTCAGGAAAGTTTGTGGAGGTTTCTAGATTATGTCTAGTTCATGTTGGTGGTCCGCATTGAAGATTGAGCTCGTAATTGAAGAATTACTTCTAGATGATGATGTTCTTTGTAAGTCTAGCTGACTGGATGAGTTACACATCCTGTGGATGATCTTGAAGATGTTTTGTGAAGAATGGCATGTCCCTAAAGGAAGATTGAAGTCTTAGATCTGTGTGGCCAATAGTGTGTTGATCCATGTGAAGTCTTTTTGTAATTAGTCATGTTGTATTTATGTATTTACTCTATAATGTACGCTAACTTGGATGATTATCCCTAAGTCGATGTATTGTATAAATAAGGAGTTGTAAAGTCATTTCAAAAGCATCTTGTGGAGATGAGAGTGTGGTAGAGAGGAGCAGAGCAAAAGGCAGAGTAGAAGTATTTGGCTTAAATGGAACTGACTCAAGCATGGTGAAGATGCTATTCTTCATTTCAAGTATGTAATACTTATTATTCTGTAGACATTGTGTCTCCTGCAGGCAGTGGGACTCTTGTGAGAAGTTTGCTCAGACAGTGAGCCCTAATTGGCATGTGCCATTTTGTTCTTCCTATTCTTTTAACAAAGAATACAATCTTGGGTTAGTCACCTTGTAGTTTTTCCCTTAATTGGGTTTTCCACGTTAAAAATCTTGGTGTCATATGTGTTAATGTGTTTTTTCTCTTGAATTGTTGTATTATGTTTCCATGATTGATTTATTATTATGTTGCTAAATTAATAAAAGGATTTAAGTGATTAATTGGAAGAAAGTTTTGGACAACTGATTCACCCCCCCTCTCAGTTGTCTATCCTAAATCTAACAATTGGTATTAGAGCTAAGTTCCTCTAAAAGAGCTTAACCACTTAAGGAGATCTAGGATGTCGTCCTACAAGGATAGTCCAAGGTTTGATGGAACCAATTTTGCTCTTTGGAAAAGTCACATGGAATGCCACTTGAAATGTATGGGAATGTAGTATTGTATCATGGCTTCAAAAAAGTATGTTCCTCCATAGAATGGTCCAAGCACCGTAGATGAAATCAGAGATGCTAAAAATAATCTACGGACTAAAGAAGCTCTTCTAAGTGCCTTATCTGATTCAGAGCTAACAAATGTTATTGATCTTAAATCTGCATATGAGATTTGGCAAAAACTAGAACTTCTACATGAATGAGACAAGTATGTTAAATGTGCCAAGCTACAAAGTCTGAAAGGAAAATTTGAAAACTTGAAGATGAGAGAAGATGAAAATATCACTACATTTATGCCAAGAGTAAATGAGATTATTTGTGGCATTAGATGTGTTTGTGGAATCTTGGATGAAGATGAGATTGTTGCCAAAGTTCTCAGATCCCTTCCTGATTCTTACAAATACAAGGTTGCTACTATTGAAGAATTCAGATCCTATTTAGGTATCACAAGAGAACAATTGGTTGGTAAATTGGTTGCATTTGAATTGACTAAGTTTGGAGATGCCCCCCAAGACTGAATCTGCATTCAAAGCTAGTGCCTCTGTGAAAGGGAAAAAAAAGTTTGACCTAGGAGAGAACTCTTCAAAGAAACTATCATGGTATGAAAAAGAAAGAAAAGACCTGGAAGAAGATGAAGCAGAAGCTACTCAACTTGAAGCCCTTATTGTAAAATGATTGCCAAGAGGATCCGGTAAGTATGAGGGGAAATTACCTTTTAAATGTTTTAACTACAATAAGATTGGTCATTTTGCCTCAAGGTGTCTAGAAATATTTTCAAGGCCAAATCCTAATAGATCAAGGTTCCAAAAGAAATGTTACTATGTTCATGAAGATGATGATGATGAAGGAGTAACAGATGATGAATCAGAGATAGGAAACAAATCTGGAAGTGACTAGGTATTTATTGCCATCAAGGAAGAAGATCCAATGCCCTCTGAATCTATCAATCATAAATTTGTAGAAAGAGCTTTCGCTGCCCAAGTTGAAGAAAAGGATGATTGGGTCATTGCTAGTGGATGCTCCCACCATATGATAGGTGACAAAAATAAATTCATAGATTTGGAAAGGTATGAAGGAGGAGTGGTAAAATTTGGTGATAATTCTGCTGGAAAAATCAGAGGTAGAGGAACTATTTCTTTTGATGGAAAGAACAAAATGAGTAATGTACTATATGTTGAAGGCCTGAAACACAATCTTCTCAGTGTTGGACAATTGGTGGATAAAGGCTATGATCTCCGATTCAAAAATGGAAAATGCAAGATCTTTGAAAATTTTAGAATAGAGATTGCATTTGGTACTCAAACTAAAGGTAATATCTTCCACTTGGTTGGTACTGGTAAAAGTTGCTTATTTATTCAAATTAATTAGAGTTGGTTGTGGCATAGGAGAATGTGTCATGTGAATTTTGATAATATCATCAAGATAAGCAATTGATGGGGAGCGAAATAGTTTATGGTTTAATAGTCTTTAGTCATCAGCCAGAGAAACACCATCAGTCTTCTTGACTCATGTCACTCTGACATCACACCACTTGCTAATGGGTGGCTCCACATTTCTTTCCTATCAGCAAGAAAAATACTATCGATGACCTTTGGAATTGCTTTGTTGAACACCCAAGTCTACCCAACACCTCCTATCAGCGAGACTTCTTCTCCATTGAGTTGATAGTTAGTTCCACCATAACCGATCTCTCATCACTATGGCCTTCACCATTGGTGAATACTTATCAAATTGACCTAATGAACTGATGGGCTTCAACCGTCTGTGTGACTTCCTTCATCAGTGAACTCCTGCAATATTTGGCTGATGCCCGATGATGGTCAAGCTCTACCTCATCTTAACCATGATGGCTTCCTCACTGGTTAGATATGACCTTATCGGTGGGACTCTTTTCATTAGCGAACACTTGTAGACCTTGGCTGATGTGTTGATGGAATTATCTTCAGCGTAACTTTCCCTATCAGTTAGACTTTCCTTGGAACCGCTGATAAACTGGTCACTCCGATCTAAACCTTAAGCTGTGACTTCCATTCAGCAGCTTGATCCTCCCTCCGGCCAGACTATCCTCGTCACTCTGAGTGAGGAATGCTTTTACAATGGCCTCTGTCTCACCGATAACAACTCCAACTCCTCCAATCCAAACCCTAGCACATGGAGTTGCTAGGCCGCCTACTATGCACACTCCAATTTGGTCCTCTGCACTACCAAACAAGAAAATGAAATAGGAAACAAAAATAGATATCTGGACAATGAAGCCATTCCACTAATTTTGACATAAATCTTATTAGTGGAATGCTTCACACTGACATTTTGCAACAATGGGAATATAGAAAGGAAAATAAATCTATAGCTATGCAGTTTGTAATTATAGAGAACAGAAAGCAAATTGACAACACAGAATAGTTTGATTTCTCCTTAACACAATGCATGATTACATTCAACCTTCTTCTCTTTAATCTAATTACAATATGCCTTCTGAGTTGGTTCATTTCCCTAGGGTTTATAAGCTTGCCCATAAGAACACCAACCCATTCCAAATGGCTGGGAGAAAAACTAGCTGATTCCAAGCAGCTGGGAGATCAATTGTCTTCAGAATAACAAACTGACAAAAGTGACCTAAGTCACAAGGGACTACAAAAATAAAATGGAACTACATTGGTTAAATAGACATTATTATAACACAAAACCTATTTAAATCAAAACATGAACTTAAATGCCTCACGGAGGCCAACTTGTGTTAGGTGCTCCTACACCAACAACACTCAAGCTGTAAGAGATCTTCCAAGACTGGTGAAACCAACTAATAGTTTGTGCAAAGAATGTCAGTTGGGTAAGTAGAGAAGAGTCACATTCAGAAGTAAGGAATAGTCTTCTATCAGATTATTGGACTTAGTTCATACTGATCTATGTGGTCCAACAAGAATCAGGAGTGTGAAAGGTGATAGATACTTCATGTTATTAATTGATGACCACTCTCGGATGATGTGGGTGACTTTTCTGAAATAGAAATCTAAGGCTCTTGAGAAATTCAAAATATTCAAGGCTATGGTAGAGAATGAAACTGGATTGAACATAAAATGTCTGAGGTCTCATAGAGGTGGAGAATTCACATCTGATGAGTTAATAGAATTATGTGAGAAACATGGAATAAAAAGACAGTTGTCTACTCCAAGGACTCCATAGCAAAATGGAGTAGTGGAGAGAAAGAATCGAACCATCTAGGAAGCATCCAGAACCATGATGATGGAAGAAAATGTTCCTCAGATCTACTAGAGAGAAGTTGTAAGCACTGCAGTCTATACTCTTAATCAAGTACAAATCAAAAGCAATATTGGTAAGACTCCTTATGAACTCTAGTTTGGCATCACTCCCACTGTGAAGTATTTTAGAGTCTTTGGTAGAAAATGTTACATTAAAAGAGATGAAGATTTAGGCAAATTTGATGCTAGAAGTGATGAAGGAATATTCTTGGGTTATTCTACTCAAAGCAAAGCATATCGGTGTTATAACAAGAGATTGAGAAATATTATAGAAAGTACAAATGTGAAGGTTGATGAAGGTATTAAAAAACCCTCAAGGTTTTATGAATATGATGAAGATGATTATATTGATGTTTTGATCCAAGGAGTCCAAGCCCCTTCTAAAATTTAGATTCAGACTGATCCAGTGAATCAAGAAGAAGAGATGAGTTTGAATGAACCTATTCAAGAAATAGAAGTGCAAGAAAGTCCCAAAATTCCCAGGTATGTAAGACTGAATCACTCTGAAGATTAGATCATAGGTGATAAAAGCAAAGGTGTTCAAACAAGAAGAAAGATTGCTCAAGAGTCAAAAGAGTATTGTCTGATTTCAAAAATTGAACCAAAGTCAATAAATGAAGCATGCAATGATGAAAGCTGGACTAAATCAATGGAGGAAGAGCTGATGCAAATTGAGAAAAATCACACTTGGGATCTTGTTCCTAGACCTAGAAACAAGAATGTGATTGGAACCAAATGGGTATTTCAGAACAAATTGAATGAAGATGGTGAAGTAGTTAGAAACAAAGCAAGATTTGACTGCAAGGGTTACTCTCAAGTAGAAGGAGTTGATTTTGAAGAAACTTTTGCTCCAGTGGTAAGAATTGAAGCAGTTAGATTATTTTTGGCTTTTGCTGCCTTCAAAGACTTCAAAGTATATCAGATGGATGTCAAGTCTATCTTCCTGAATGGAGACTTGGAAGAAGAAGTATACATTGAGCAACTAGATGGATTTTAATTTTCTGATCATAGTGATATGGTCTGCAAGTTGAAGAAAGTACTGTATGGACTCAAGCAAGCCCCAAGAGCCTAGTATGAAAGATTGGATAAGCATCTTTTGAAGATTGGTTTCAACAAAGGTACTACTGACAATAACTTGTACTTCAAAATTGATCATGAAAATATCTTGATTGTTGAAGTTTGTTGATGATATCATTTTTGGAGGAAGAGATAGTATGTGCAAAACTTTTGCAAATCAAATGAAAAGTGAATTTGAGATGTCCATGTTTGGGGAAATGAATTTCTTCTTGGGTTTGCAAATCATTCAAATAAAGAAAGGAATCTTCATTTCTCAGACTAAATATGTGAAAGAATTGTTGAAGAAATTTAGGATGGAAGACTCAAAACCAATGAGTACTCCCATGGCAACCAGATGTAAATTGAGAAAATATGATGACTCTCCTCAGACTGATAAAAAAAGTATAGGTCAATGATTGGAGGATTATTGTATCTCACTCAAACTAGACCTGACATTATGAATGCTATTGGTCTTGTTGCTAGATTCCAAGTTGATCCTAGAGAATCTCATGTCATGGCAATCAAGAGGATTTTTAGATATCTAAAAGGGACAATTGAGTATGGATTGTGGTATCCTAGAGATCATGATTTCTCTCTTCATGCATATACAGATGCAGATTGGGTAGGAGATGTGGATGACCAAAAGAGTACCAATGGTGGAGCATTCTTTTTGGAGAAAAGATTAGTTTCTTGGCTGAGCAAGAAATAAAAGGCAATATATTTGTCCACTACAAAAGCAGAATATATTGTAGTAATAGGTAGTTGTACTCAAGTATTGTGGATGAAGCAAATGCAAAGAGACATCAGAGTGGAGTATGAGGAACCTATCACAATCTTTTGTGATAATTCAAGTGCAATAAATATATCAAAGAGTCCAGTGTTGCATTCAAAGACTAAACATATATCCATCAAGTTTCACTTTTTAAGAGAGAAAGTAAACAAGAATGAAGTCAGATTGGAGCTTGTGCCTTCCAAAGATCAAATTGGAGTTTGTGCCTTCCAAAGATCAAATTGTAGATATTTTTACTAAAACTCTACCTAAGGACTCTTTTGAGTATCTCAGGGAGAAGTTAGGGGTTATTACCCTTCTAGTTTTGAATTAAGGTGCATTGATGTGCTTCAGTCTAGTGGATCTCACAATTATATCTTGTGGTCCAGATTGATGATGGGAAGTTGCTATTCAAGGGGAGCAGCTAGTATGATTCTGAAGTGATGCAAGTATGTGCCCTTTGCCATTGATGTCAAAGGGGGAGAGAAGACATGTGAAAAACAAGTAGTTTCTGATCAAAGGGGGAGTAGTAAAGGAAGAGAAGACATGTGAATGGTTGTTGTTGATAGGGGGAGTTATGTCAGTGAGTAGAAGTTCTTGTCTTGATGGTTAAAATAGTTTTTCACATCAGATGTTGCCATCAATAACAAAGGGGGAGATTGTTGCAAATATGGGCCTAACCAATGTTGTCATTGATGTTAACATACTCCTATTGCATTGATGATAAGGATTGGATGAGCTGTATGCTAAGGATATTGAGAAAATTAGTCTTATTAGGAACATAGAAGAATAGTGAAGATAGTGAAGTAAAGATCCTAGCTAAGATGAAGATCAGAGGATGCACATCAAAGGGTTTGTAGATATGTATCTTAAGATGATACAATAAAGATTTAAGAGGTTTGCATGAAGATCTGAAGAAGTTATGGCCACTTAAGTAAAGCTAGTTATGGCAGATGCTTAGATATGACAGAGTGACACAGATAGGTCTAGTGAGATCTAGAAATGCAAATCTTGTTCTACAGATTTGGTGGAGTGTTTAAGAAGTCAATGTGAATTGACAACTTAATTGGTTAATTGTCTGGAGGTCCACAAGCATCTATTCCAATATGATAGTGATGATAAATTGTGTTCTTGAGGTTCTAGATGAAGGAGAGAATGATTTCAGTAAGAAGTAGTGTGGATGTTCTTGGTGATTCAGGCAAGCTTGTGGAGGTCTCTAGATTGTGTCTAGTTTGTGTTGGTGGTCTGCATTAAAGATTCAACTCATAATTGAAGAATTACTTCTAGATGTTGATGTTCTTCCTAAGTCTAGCCAACCAGATGAGTTACATATCCTGTGGATGATCTTGAAGATGTTCTGTGAAGAATGGCATGTTCCTAAAGGAAGATTGAAGTCTCAGATCTATGTGGCTGACAATGTGTTGATCCATATGAATTATTTTTGTAATTAGTCATGTTGTATTTATGTATTTGCTCTGTAATGTATGCCGACTTGGTTGATTATCCCCAAGTTGATGTCTTGTATAAATAAGGAGTTGTAAAGGCATTTCAAAAGCATCTTATGGAGCTGAGAGTGTGGTAGAGAGTGTTGGCAAGAGACACTATGTGGCTTCATGAGGGTTGTCATTAATGGCAACAAAGTCCATCCCACACATCTAGAGGACATGGTGTGTCTCTACTGGAAGTCAGATTGAAGAGTATCTTGGTCTAGTGACCAAGAACAGAGCATGTAGTAAGGTCTGACAATCAGGTCTAGATCTCTTAGAGGAAGTATCTCAGTAAAGTAAAGACTTGGGGTAGTCAAGAGGAGTAGCATAACTAACATATTCTAGAGATTGAGCCTCCGGTGATGAAAGAGTGAAAAGATATAAGCACTTGAGTATTGGGTTCCTATCTGGCAGAGTAGACTGAGGAAGACTTGATCGACATAGCATCAAACCTTAATCTAGATGAGATATTGATGGTCATCAAGCTTCTTGAGGTATCATTCATGATTGGAGACATGATTGATGACTTCTATAAGGATCTCTTTGATACGCATCATTTGGCAAGCAAAGATTTAGCTGACAGACCAAAGGTTGGAAATATATTGAATATTTTGGATGCTGACCAGAAAGTTGATGAAATCCTTGGTGTGGATATATATACTAGATTGATTTCAGTATGGAGGTATGTGTGGTGTGTTTTGAAATGTGAAAAGTAGAGAATAGTGTGGAAGCAGTAATATAGGTCCAGTATGTGACAAGACAGTAGCACCAAAGAAGAGGAAGAATGAAGTGCAGTAGATCAGTGTATTGAGCCTAACTAGAACTGAACCTCAACATATGTGGATGCTTCTCATTAGTTCAAGTATCTTGTTACTTTCTTTGTACCTTGTAGACAGTGAGTCTCTTATAGGCAGTGAGCCTCTTGTGAGCAGTGTGCTCAGGCAGTGAGCCATAATTGGCAAGTGCCATTTTGTATTTCTATTCTTCTAACAGAGAATACAATCTTGGGTTAATCACCCCGTGGTTTTTCCCTTAACAGGGTTTTCCACATCAAAATCATTATGTTATGTGACTTGACTTTGTTTCCTCTTTCATGATTATGAATGCTTATTTGTTTTGATGCTGCACTAATTATTAAAGAAGAATAGAAAGTTAAGTTAATTAAGATAATTGATTCACCCCCCCTCTCAGTTATCAATAATTGGTATCAGAGCCAAGTTCCTCCAAATAGAGCCTAACAGCTTGAGGAAGATTTGGGAATCTCAATGGATATGTATGGTATGAGGGAACAACTTTAGTCTACCCTAGATGATCTTGAACAATTTCACTCTGAAGTCAATAACTTGAAGGAAAGACTCAAACAGGCTAATGATTTCATAAATGAACTAAAAGAGAAACTGAGTATCTCTATGAAAAAGAGAAAGGAACTTCTTGAACAATTAGCAAGTCAAAGTGAAGCCAATAATACTAATGAAGATCTGAAAGAGAAGAACAAGTTATGTGAGAAGCTATCAAAATAAGTCATTATGGTAAGACATGAAATGGAATCAGGGGTTATGAAATTCACCCAAGAAATTGAAGAAAAAAGAAAAACTGAAGATGATCTAAGACAATCTCTCAAGGAGAAGTCAGAAGACTACCATAAAATGGATAGAATAAATAGGCATCTGAAATCTGATCTTGAAGAAGCAAGAGATAATGAAGAACAACTTGAGAATTAGATTGACACTCTTAAAAGGGATCTTCAAACAATAAATGAATACAAAGAGAAATTCAAGATAAGCTCTTCTCAACTTGAAGTTCTTCTTCAAAGCCAAAAGAGGGTAGATGACAAGCAAGGCTTGGGGTATGAGAAAGGTGAAAGCTCCAAATTTGGTCAGAAGAACTCTGGATTAGGAAATCCAAGGAACAGGCCTAGAAGATCTCCGGTAAGGTAACCAAATGCTCAAAGATATCCATCCTTCAATGGATACTGCCACAATTGCAATAACTTCGGTCATAAAGCTAACTAGTGTAAAAGAAGAATGAATCGGCTTAATTCATCCTTCTCCAGACAGTGTTTCAATTGCAAAAGGCATGGTCACAAATCTCATGAGTGTAGAAATATGCAAATGAATAATTCATTCAATGGTAGATGCTTTATATGCAATATAATGGGACATATGGCTAATCAGTGTAGTTCAAGAGGATATCAGTCAAATTTGCAAAGAAATGTTGTTTTCTACAATTGCAATAGATCCAGTCATATTGCCAAATTCTACAGAAGTAAAATTAGGATAAAAGGGGTCTGGTGCATCATAATCAAAATCAAGACAAAGGAAAAGGAAAAGTGAATGTGGAAGAAATTCAAAGGGAGATGAACAATATTTGGGTATAGAGAAGTATAGAAAATATTGGGGATGGATTCGCACTAGAATCTAGTGCTAATATTCCTTCTGAAAACTAAATAAGATGAGATCTAGCTTAGGAGAAGTCAAGAAGGAAAACAAATTTCCACAACCAAATAATTAGTGCTTGAAATTGGCATAAAGAAAATTGTAGATTAAAGGGTTCTCAGAGAAACATCTAAAGAAGCCTTGGTAAAGATGTGGAAGATCCGCAAGAAGATTTGAAGAGTCTAATCCTCCAAGATTAATCTGATATGATAGTTTTTTGGTAAAAGCTGGATTTTCACAGTTTGATCCGGTGTGATTCTAAACTAAAACATCTTGATCTATAGATAAAGGGGATGATTCAAGGAAAGAAAAGACATTAAAATTAATCACTAAGAATAGCTTTAAGTACATCTCAGTGATACAGAAAAATCTCTCTCATGATAAGGCAACTGAAATAACTTAAGTTGTGCATTTATTACAAAATAAAATTAGGGTTTTCTTAGAGATAAAAGGGTTCATTTTCTTATCATTTTCACATTTGCATTAGTGGAAAAGATAAGAAGAGCTCTGCAAACAAGTTTGCTTCATCTCTCTCAAGGATCAACCATAGAATTCAAGCCAACCGGCGATCTTTCAGCTCTTTTCGTGAACCCTAGAGGCGTAAAAAGGTACTTCTCACTCTTGTAAATCTCTCTCTAAATCTGTTGAAAGATGGCTACTCTGAATGTTGTCAAAATCACTAATAGGCCACACCCTAAATTCAAGAAACACCCTTATAAATATCTAGAAGTAGATCTTGTAGGTGCATTCTTTAGCATTCCGCATGGCATTTTCCATGTTGAAGACGTTAGGGCATACATTCATGTGAATATTAAAGAATTTCAGGGAATCCAAGCTGATGGATATATATCATAAGCAGCTAATAGATGAATCATTTGAACTCAAACCTTAGTATAAAGCCATTCGGGACAAGCATTTTGGATAGTACATTCATTTCCCCTATTTTGCAGAAGATGAATGGGTCCGATATATTCTAAGCAGAGTGCATGGCAACTTCATTTGTTTAATGAGGCCATTTAAGATCACAAGGGATGCCATTAGGGAGGTGACTGGATTACACTCATCCGGTGGGTTACCTACTCTCAAATCAGTCAAAAACCAAACTGTGAGTGAGGCTACCACATCTAAATTTGATAAAAGAGCAATGACAATTGAGGATATCATAGATCCAGATATCAAGTTTGCCACCATGATAATTGGCTACAATATATATCACTCTAGCAGAGAGAATTCTGTATCTGAAATAGCAATTTACACTGCTTATGAAATGTTAAGAAAGAATGTTGACTATGATCTTTGTGAGCTCCTTCTAAACCAACTTTTGGAGAATCTGCATAAGATAAAGAAGGATAAGAAGAATTCCTTCAAATACGGTGGCTTGATACTCTGTCTTTTCTTCTATTACATGAATGAGCTACCTAGATCTAATGGCTAGATATGGCAAAATGACAGACCTATTTCCATACAAATCAGGGATTAGTTGCATGGGCTTGGTGATGCCAAGGCACAAAACACAGCATTGTGGGGTTACTTTAAAAACTTCCAAAGCTTGATACAGGCCAGAGACAGAATCCCCCAATCATTGGTTGAGAAATATAAGGATACAATGTGCTTTATGGTAGACACTGATTAATGCCTAATGGAGGCAGTGGAGCCAAGGATAGTCTAGATCATGCCAATGGGGTACAAAGTAGATGAGAAAATTGTTGAGCTACATGTTCAACACATGCTAAGTCAGCCTAGGTACCCTAAGGTAGAAAGGTTTGGAACATTCCAAGAGCTGAGTGTGAAAGTTCATGTTGAACTAAGACAGCCTGAAATTAAAAGCAAAGTAAGAAGAGAAGTGGAAGAATTTACCAAGAGACATGGAATTTCAAAGGAGGTAGCCAATGCCAATAGAGAGAAGATGGAAAGGGTGGAGAAAGAGAAACAAGATGCAAAAAAGAAAGTGCTCTAGTGCAAGCCCCCTCCCAGACCAAACCCCCCAAAAGCTTTGCACCTACCACCTCCAAGAGCCAAAAAGTATCAAAACCAGAAGCCCAAACATCTGAAAAGGCTAAGAAAAGAACAAAGAAAAAGGCAACAAGATCCTATACAAGTCTCAAGGATGATGAAGAGACAAAGATAGATGAGGAAGTAAAGAAAATGAAGAAGAAGAAGAAAACATCCGGTGAATCCTCTACTAGTCAAGACAAGCAAGAAAAGATAGAAGAATTTGTTGAAAAACCTACTCTCTGCATTAATTATATCATCAAATCAGTCACTATGGATGGGAACCTTAAACCAATGACTGAGTTCTATGATGAATATAATGAATCAGACCAGAAGATCTTCCAAGAAGATACAGTCAGGTATCTAAATATCTATAACAAGGCATTTATTAAAATCATATCTCTAATTCCTAAAAGCTTAGAGAAGAACTAGAAATAAAAAAGAACAATGCTAAGGCAAAGGATCTTGAGATCTAGGAACAAATAGCTATTCAGCTCTATCCTTCAATCACTCTGAAACAAATGCATATGATCTTCAAAGATTGCAATGATGAGTTTCAGAGCAAAGCCAGAATGAATCAGCTTATGCTTGGAGAAACTAACAAAGTGGTAAAAGAAATAGAAGAAATCCTCTGAAATGCTTTTAAAAGATTCAATCTTCCTATTATAGAGGACTTAGGTGATGAACCCTCTGTCATGGATGACAAAGGAGAATCTACTAAGATAGTGGCAGAAGAGGCAAAGGAGACAAGTAAAGAGAAAGCTAAGGACTTAGATTCCTCTTCTCTGGAAGAGAAGTCCATGAAGAAGCAAACATCTCTCCTCTAATTTCCCCTATAGACTCCAGATCTAAAGGAGAAGAAAGATTAAAGGAGAAAACCAGTCAAGAAGAAGAAGTAAAGGAAAGGGAAAAAGACCAAATAGAGAAGACCCCAAGAGATAGTTCTAAGACTGTAGAAGGGAAGAAGACTCTGTCTCCAACAAGAGACACTGCAAAAACTATAAAAGATTTCTTAACCAAAGAGATGATGGAAATTGATGAACCAGAATTGCTTCAAAGACCATTCAATTTTGATTCCCTCTCCCCAGTTTAGACTATGAAGATAGCATCCTTTGCCCATGCAAAGGCAAAAGAAAAACTTTTGAAGTCTCACATGGAAGACTGTGAGCTAATTAAGATTGCATCTGGTGCATTCGAGAAAATCATGCCATCCTTCTAAAAGGATCTCTCAGCCTCCTCATCCGGTAACTTAAAATCTCTTGTCAATTCAATTAGCACACATTTTGATTCTTTGGAGAAGTCAGCTAAAGATAGAGTCCAAAAAGAATTTTTGGGAAAGAGATTCTCTTAGGTGCAGGGTCTAATAACAAATGATAGGAGAGTTATGGATATTGGGATAAAGAGCTTAGAAAATGCTCTTAAAGATTGCAGAAAAATGTATAAATTATGTCTATCCAAGTCCAAAGTGACAATGGATATTGAGAAGAAAGTGAAAGAACAAGAGGAAAAACTGTCAAGACTATTTCAGAATTTTGATCCTCTCACCACATCCATAATAAACCAAGAATGTCAAACTATTGCCATTCTAAATGAACTAAAGAAACTTGAAAAGGAAAGGAAGAACATAATAAGAAGGATGGGTGAACTTAGAGGGATCATTATCCCTAAGTTAGAAGCCATGCATGAGGCCCTAACTGATGCTTAGGCCACAACCCAGACCAGTGATTTGACAAATCTTAAGAAGGTAGAATCTTTTGCATTCCTATTGAGTGGTGACATCTCAATTTTGGACAAGATGAAGCAGAGTTGGGTGACAGAAGTTGTACATTTGAAGAATACTTTTGTAGATATACTTAAGCATATGTAAGTACAACTTGTATATATACTTATGCAGATATGTATAAATTGATTTTTTTTAAAATTTTGGGGTGTGAATTCTACCCTTTTCCATTGATGTCAAAGGGGGAGTGAGGAGCAGTGAAAAATGTGGAATCTAGCTAAGGGGGAGCTCCGGTAAAGTGTACATTAGAATAGAGCATCAGCCAAGGGGGAGTGTAGTGTGACAGTCATTTTTCACTAAGTGTTGCTGGTGCAGGAGCACCTACCTGACAGCTGGCCTCCATGAGGTAGTTAGTTTGTTTTGAGTCTTGTTAATGTTTTCAAGAAGGTCTTGTAAGACCAATGCATGTAATAAGGTCATGTTGACCAGGCTTTACTATTTTTAGGTAGTTTGTTAGGACAGCTGTTATGCTGTAGGTTCGGTTGGATCTCCCAGCCGCCTGGAGAGTTCCTAGCCGCTTGGAGTCGGGTCAGTAGTACTTGTAGGAGATCCTATTTATGCAGTAGGATCGGTTGGTTTTAGAGATAATATTGTATCGCATTGAGAAGTCAGATTACAGAGCGAGATTGAGCATTGTAATTGCATCTTTTGAAATCAATAAAGATCCTGCTTGTGTTCATTTTCTGTTTGACCTCCAGTGTGATCGATTTGCTGTTTTGGTGGTTATATGGATTCGCTGATCCATTCCACCGGTTGATCCTGTGAATTGGTGGAATGGTCCTGTATTATAGTTTAGTTTGCATTTGTGTTTTCTATTTATGCATTGCACTGTTCAAGAGATCAATTGGTAGCATGCTGTGAATCAGCCTAGCATCCTCATGTGCTAGGTCTAGAAAGATAAGCTGTTAAATTTTGGTTTGAAGGTGATCCGGCCCGATCATCATATTGTCTTTGTGAAATTGTGCGGTTCTAAGTGTTTGCATGCAGCGGACGGATATACAGGAGTCTGCATGTGCGTTTCCAGTCAGAACGAGCCGCATCGTCATCTGCGAATACATCGCCATCAGGATCGGGTTATGAAACTGACAGAGTTTGCATATTTCAAGTGCCTCAGGATGTTGTAAGTCAGATATATACTCAGTGTATATCACCGTCAGGATCATCTTCTGTGTGTGCCCATCATCCGCATATCGCTATGGGATGCGGGAGTGAAAAGTGCATTTTTTTGACTAAGTGTTGAAGAGGTCGTCAGGATATTGTGTGACGTCATCGTCATCAGGAGGTGACGTCATCGTCATCAGGATATTGAGATATCACCCTATGCAAGTTTATCCTATTGTCGCTAAGTGTTTAGGTGTCGGCGTAGGTCCTCGGCAGAAAGTTGGGTTAACATCATCAGGATGTTTCAATCGAACCGGATAAATCATATCATGATGCTGTTGTTTGTATAGTCGGTTATCGGGGCATCGAAGGGAAGGTGCTAAAGTTGTCATCATCAGGATATTTGGAACAACCGAATATTTGTTATCCTGCTGATGAAGGGAGTGTTGAATATCATGATGATGCCGATAGTGTTTGGCACCCGATGAACAGTACAACAGGAGGATGTTTGCGTTAGTTGAATATCATGATGATGATGATAGGCGGAAGATGGAGGAAGTGAACAGTAGTCAGCAGGAGGATAATTCTGCTCATCTGAAATATGATGATGCTGTTGGTGTTTGCAGGAAATATGATGATGCTAAGCCGATAGGGATTATTAACATGCTGTTTGTATTATTGGCTCCTCCTTCCTGTTAGTAAGCTCCTGTTGCGTTTACCTCTGCATCATAGTGGTATCAGAGCAAAGGAAGGATCTTCTGGAAGAGATAAGGATATAGCAGGATGTCAGATGAAGAAGGAACATCGGAGGTTCCAGCAAGGATGACCAACGCTGAGTTGGCAGTTCTGGTGAAGAAACAGATTTTAGAAAGCAAGGCCGTGAAGGCTCAGAATCAGGAGTTGAAAGATGAGTTAGCAAAGTTGAGGAGCAGAGTAGGTTCTGGTAGAGAAGAAGATAGGGAAGAAGAAGAGATCCCTAATTGGAGCGAGGAGGTCATTCCTGCAGACCAGAGACCACTGTTGAACGCCCTCAAGGCCATGGAGAGGAGAACCATGGATGTGAAACTGGATTTGCCAGTGTTTACAGGCAAGATGGAACCTGATTCAGTGATGGAGTGGATAGACTATTTGAACAATTTCTTTGAAACAGAGGAGATACCAGAACAACAGAGAGTGAAGATAGCACAGTCAAAGATGAAAGAAGCTGCCTTGACATGGTGGAATTTTGTTCAAGATGATAGAGTACAGGAAGGAAAACGTAGAGTTGCCACATGGAAGAAGATGATGGCATTAGTAAAGGAAGCTTATATCCCATTGGATTACAGTATCCAATTACACAAGAGGAAGCAAAACCTGAAGCAGAAGGAGCTAGATGTCAGCTCATATACAGAAGAATTCATGAAACTTTGTATGAAGACAAAGGTAAAGGAAAGTGAAGAAGAGAAGGTAGCCAGATACCTTAATGGATTGAGGTTCAACATTCAGGATGATCTAAGTCTGCATAATCCAGATACAGTGCAGAAAAGCTTTCAGTTGGCATTGAAAGTGGAAGAAAAGTTGAAGAGAAAACAAGAACAACACAATATGAGGGGAAGAGGATCAGCCCATAGAACAAGGCAAACCAATGAGGGTCAAGAAGACACTGGTAAAGGACAGGGACAGTCTGATTTCAGAGGTGGATGGACAGGTAATAGAGGCAGATTTGGAAGTGGTAGATGTTCTACTACATTTTCAGGAAAGTGTTACACCTGTGGTGAGTTTGGCCATCCATTTTTCAAATGTCCAGAAAGCAAAGGTTCATCATCCAGCAGTGATAGAACAAATGACAAGAGAGTGCAACTTGTGCAAGAAGAGAAAGTAGAGCAAACAGATAGAGCTTCTAAAAGTTATGGATATCCTGAGGAGGGAGAAGCATTGATGCTAAGGAGAACTAGTTTGCAGGCATCAAGGGATATGATGCAAAGAAGAGCTCTTTTCAAGACCACATGCAAGAGCAAAGGTAAGGTATGTAAGGTTGTCATTGATACTGGTTCAACAGACAACATGGTATCTCAGGAAATGGTGGATAAACTGAATTTGGAAAGGATTCCACACCAACACCCTTACAAGGTATCTTGGGTGAGTGATAGTCAATCACTTTTTGTCTATGAACAGGCATATGTGGATTTTCAGATTGGAGCATATCATGATAGAGTTTTGTGTGACATATTGCCCATGGAATGTTGTCACCTACTGTTGGGTAGACCATGGCAATTTGATAGGAGGGTACTGTATGATGGGTATGCTAATACCTACACCATCAAGAAAGATGGGAAAACTATTAAGTTGATGCCATTACAGGAAACAGCTGTAGTACAGAAGGCGGCCCAAATCATTTTAATGGGAAAGAAGGAGTTTGTGCAGAAGCCTATAGGAGCAAGCATAAAAGCAGTTGAGGACACTGCAAGGAAAGGAGTTGTTCAAAACAACAGGTTGAAGAAAGTTTCAGTTTTGACTGACAGAGGTCAGCAGCAGGTTCAGAAACAGGTGTGCAAACAGCAACCAGTTGAGAGGAATGACAAGGATGTTGTCATAGTTGGGACTATTGTTTGTCCTATAAAGGTTGAAAGAAAGACAGATTTGAACATTGCAGAAGTTCAAGAGGCAGTTCAGATAGAGGTTCTGGTCAGACAACCTGACAAACACAGGGTATGTGAGAGACAGGCCTACATTGACAAGCATGAGGATTTACTTGCAAGACAGCAAGTTACAGTTCAGCAGTCTTGGAGAAGCCAAGAGACAGCAGGGGATAAAGCTGGAACAGGGCAGAACACTGCAAAGGCAAAGTGTAAAGGTGGAGGACTTCCACAACCTAACTCATGGGACATGAGTTATTTTCTGTTGGGGAGTATGGTGCAGGAGCACCTACCTGACAGCTGGCCTCCATGAGGCAGTTAGTTTGTTTTGAGTCTTGTTAATGTTTTCAAGGTCTTGTAAGACCAATGCATGTAATAAGGTCATGTTGACCAGGCTTTACTATTTTTAGGTAGTTTGTTAGGACAGCTGTTATGCTGTAGGTCCGGTTGGATCTCCCAGCCGCCTGGAGAGTTCCCAGCCGCTTGGAGTCGGGTCAGTAGTACTCGCAGGAGATCCTATTTATGGAGTAGGATCGGTTGGTTTTAGAGATAATATTGTATCGCATTGAGAAGTCAGATTACAGAGCGAGATTGAGCATTGTAATTGCATCTTTTGAAATCAATAAAGATCCTGCTTGTGTTCATTTTCTGTTTGACCTCCAGTGTGATCGATTTGCTATTTTGGTGGTTATATGGATTCGCTGATCCATTCCACCGGTTGATCCTGTGAATCGGTGGAATGGTCCTGTATTATAGTTTAGTTTGCATTTGTGTTTTCTGTTTATGCATTGCACTGTTCAAGAGATCAATTGGTAGCATGCTGTGAATCAGCCTAGCATCCTCATGTGCTAGGTCTAGAAAGATAAGCTGTTAAATTTTGGTTTGAAGGTGATCCGGCCCAATCATCATATTGTCTTTGTGAAATTGTGCGGTTCTGAGTGTTTGCATGCAGCGGATGGATATACATGAGTCTGCATGTGCGTTTCTAGTCGGAACGAGCCGCATCGTCATCTGCGAATACATTGCCATCAGGATCAGGTTATGAAACTGACGGAGTTTGCATATTTCAAGTGCCTCAGGATGTTGTAAGTCAGATATATACTCAGTGTATATCACCGTCAGGATCATCTTCTGTGTGTGCCCATCATCCGCATATCGCTATCGGATGCGGGAGTGAAAAGTGCATTTTTTTGACTAAGTGTTGAAGAGGTCATCAGGATATTGTGTGACGTCATCGTCATCAGGAGGTGACGTCATCATCATCAGGATATTGAGATATCACCCTATGCAAGTTTATCCTGTTGTCGCTAAGTGTTTAGGTGTCGGCGTAGGTCCTCGGCAGAAAGTTGGGTTAACATCATCAGGATGTTTCAATCGGACCGGATAAATCATATCATGATGCTGTTGTTTGTATAGTCGGTTATCGGGGCATCAAAGGGAAGGTGCTAAAGTTGTCATCATCAAGATATTTGGAACAACCAGATATTTGTTATCCTGCTGACGAAGGGAGTGTTGAATATCATGATGATGCCGATAGTGTTTGGCGCCCGATGAACAGTACAACAGGAGGATGTTTGCGTTAGTTGAATATCATGATGATGATGATAGGCGGAAGATGGAGGAAGTGAACAGTAGTCGGCAGGAGGATAATTCTGCTCGTCCAAAATATGATGATGATGTTGGTGTTTGCAGGAAATATGATGATGCTAAGCCAATAGGGATTATTAACATGCTGTTTGTATTATTGGCTCCTCCTTCCTGTTAGTAAGCTCCCGTTGCGTTTACCTCTGCATCAGTTGCCATCAATGCCAAAGGGGGAGATTGTTGGCAAGAGACACTGTGTGGCTTCATGAGGGTTGTCATTGATGGCAACAAAGTCGATCCCACACATCCATAGGACATGGTGTGTCTCTACCAGAAGTCACATTGAAGAGTATCTTGGTTTGGTGACCAAGAACAAAACATGCAACAAGGTCTGACAATCAGGTCTAGATCTCTCAGAGAAAGTATCTCAGTAAAGTGAAGACTTGGGGTAGTCAAGAGGAATACCATAACTAACATATTGCAGAGATTGAGCCTCCGATGATGAAAGAGTGAAAATATATAAGCACCTGAGTATTGGGTTCCTATCTGGCAAAGTAGACTGAGGAAGACATGACCAGTAGAGCATCAGACCTTAATCTGGATGAGATATTGATGGTGATCAAGCTTCTTGAGGTATCATTCATGATTGGCTAACATGATTGATGACTTCTATAAGCATCTCTTTGATACACATCATTTGGTAAGCAAAGATTCAGCTGACATACTAAAGTTTGGAAAGATATTGAATATTCTAGATGCCGACTAGAAATTTGATGAAATCCTTGGAGCGGATATATATACCAGATTGATTTTAGTATGAAGGTATGCATGGTGTGTTATGAAGTGTGAAGAAAAGCAGAGAGCAGTGTGGAAGTAGTAATACAATTTCGGTATGTGATAGGACAACAACACCAAAGAAGAGGAAGAATGAAGTGCAGTAGATCAGTGTATTGAGCCTAACTAGAACTAAACCTCAGCATATGTGGATGCTTCTCATTAGTTCAAGTATCTTGTTACTTTCTTTGTACCTTGTAGACAGTGAGTCTCTTGTAGGTAGTAAGCCTCTTGTGAGCAGTGTGCTCAAGCAGTGAGCCCTAATTGGTAAGTGCCATTTTGTATTTATATTCTTCTAATAGAGAATACAATCTTGGGTTAATCACCCTATGGTTTTTCCCTTAATAGGGTTTTCCACATCAAAATCATTGTGTTATGTGACTTGACTTTGTTTTTTCTTTCCTGATTATGAATGCTTATTTGTTTTGATGTTGCACTAATTATTAAAGAAGAACTGAAAGCTAATTTAATTAAGATAACTGATTCACCCCCCCTCTCAATTATCAACAGAGAGGAGCAGAGCAAAAGTATTGGGCTTAAATGGAACTGACTCAAGCATAGTGAAGATGCTATTCTTTAGTTCAAGTATGTAATACTTATTATTCTGTGGACAGTGTGTCTCCTGTAGGTAGTGAACCTCTTATGAGTAGTGTGCTTGGGCAGTGAGCTGTAATTGGCATGTGCCATTTTGTTCTTCCTATTCTTTTAATAGAGAATACAATCTTGGGTTAGTCACTCCATGGTTTTTCCCTTTAATAGGTTTTCCATGTTAAAAATCTTGGTGTCATACATGTTAATGTGTTTCTGCTCTTGAATTGTTGCATTATGTTTCCATGATTGATTTATTATTATGCTGTTGAATTAAGAAAATGATTTAAGTGATTAATTGGAAGAAAGTTTTGGACAACTGATTCATCCCCCCTCTCAGTTGTCTATCCTAAATCTAATAGGTATTGTGGTTTTTGTCCATTGTTGTTATTTCTTCCTGGCAGTGATGTGCATATTGCTTTTATTATTTTCTAAAGTTGGCGTGGGCAGTGACATAATTCATCTAGTTGTGTGATTTGCAGCTTCTTCTGATGGGCAGAACCTTAATAAGATGAGAGGAACATATTTGGGAGGTTGAACAGTTCCATCGAAGGAGGGAATGATAGCAAGGAAAGTTTGATTGAAAGAAGGTCGATATCTTGTGAAGGAGGTTGATCTATGATTCAATAGTACGCTGAATTCTAAGTGAAGATAGAATGATTTATATAGGAAGGTTGACATGAGAGAAAACAATAGAATGTTAGCATGTCTGATTTCTATTTGATTTCTACATATTGGCTGACTACATAAGGCTGATAATGATTTTTGTATTGAATTGATACAATCAATAAGAAGAATCTCTTTTTTAATCTTCCTATCACAATTGATTGAATCTCCTATCATTTTTCCTTTGTTGAACTAAGTGTTTGCTTTCTGTATTGATATTGTGAGGTGATTGGAAAGGCTGTGCCATCAACATGGTTGAGGTAGAAGTGTTCTAGCCACTTAGCAAGAACTGATGGGATGGTTTACCCTGATGCAATCACACACTCACGTACTTGCATATGCATTTTTTGACTAGCTTATTTTATGCATTGATGTGTGATTATTAATCGTGATTGATGATTAGATTTTAGAAAATTAGTGTGTTAAAATCATTTTCGAATGCATGATGTGATTACCTAAATTTAAATGTCTTTTCAAATTATATTTAAATGGTGTATTATATTTTAAATAAGGAAGTATATATGTTTGTAATTTATTAAATAAATAATAAATAATGTTTTCTATTTACATGATTATAGACGTTTGGAAGACAACATGTAAAATAGATTTAAATAATTATATTAAATTATAATAGATATATATGTATATATGTATTATTTTTACTTCTTGATTTATTTAAAGTAATTGTGTTTTAGTGAAAATAGTTAACTTATGTTAATAATAATATTATTATATTTAGAATTTTTAAATAAAAAGAATTAAAATCAACTTACTGTCATGCATGCGACAATAAACTAATTAAAAGATATTATTATTATTATTATCATTATCATTATTATTATTATCACATCTTGAGTTGATTGGAGTGCTTATGTTTATTTAAAATAGATAAATAGTATTAATAATAGTATTATTATATTTAGAGAGCTAAAATAAAGAGAATTAAATAAATTACTGTCATGCAAGTGATAGAAAGATAAATTAAGTTATTTTGTTTTATTTTAAATAGAAAATTAAGTCTTTTAAATTGAAATTCTCATGCAAAAAAAGAAAATCTTGAGTTGAAATGAGTTAAAAACCTAAACTTTGGACACCAAAAACAAAAGAAAGGAGAATTGTAAAAAAAAATAAGAAAGAAAAAGGCACTTTTCAAAGGGGAGAAAAACCAGTCAAGAACAACGATAGTAAAATGGCGATAACTTTGTCATATAAAAATGAAATTTGAAACCGTAAAGTGTTATAGAAAGCTGGGGAAGAGTAGAACAAAACCCATAAATAGTTTGAAGAAATTCACAAATTTTAGTGAAAATTTTTGCAAAGGAAGAGGATGTGTTTTCATGGCAGTAGCAAGAAGGTAGTCGGCCATTTTGGACAGCGAACATCAGCAAGCAAATCAACCTCTATTTTTAGCCAATCATTCTAGGTATTTTCTTTTGTATTTTGTATTTATTAAAAATATGTTAAATGGTAGTAGAACTTATGAAAATTAGCCTATATGTGTGTATCCTTTGTTGGCCTAGATACTATGGTCATTTTCTCCTTGTGGTTGGTCGTTGACTTCACCACTAGCCATCACTTTATATGCTAGCCATTTGGTTTTGTGGCTACTTATGATCTCTTCACCTGGGTGATCTTGACTTGCTAAAACATATCAATCTCCCTCTTTTTATTCATTGTTTTCTTATTGTTGTTGCAAACTGTTGTTTCCTTGTTTTGTATTTTCTCAAACTATGGATGGAGTCTTGCAATCTCAAACTAATTAAACCTACCTCTATTAGATCTAAAACTAAGAGATGTTAACTTTCTTATTGCTATAGGAATCAGTTTTGCCAAAAGAACCAACTTTTATTCATTGACGAAATTGATGTTTGGAAAACATCTAAACATAGACAGAAGTATTTTGGTTCATGTAGTTTATTTTTAGTATTATTTTTGTTGTTAAAACATTTTCGTAAACCTTACCTTCGAGTTATAGACCATTTGATAATTTGTTGTTCTCTAATTTTTGCATTTTAATTTATTGTAACAGCTCCTATCACTGTTTTCACAGAAGGTCTGTCTTTAACGTCCTATCACTGCAGTGACAGTAAGGTTATTGTCTGATAAAAGGTGTTTAATTGCAAGATAAATGGATGGAATTGTTTCTTATCACTGAGTTTGATAGTATGATTGTTGAAAACATTTAGGATGAATATTATATTGTGAATTATAATTGATTTATCGATGAAGTGAATGTATCAAATTAACAAATTTATGGATGCAAAATTTTATAACAAAGAATGGAATTATCACTTGGAAAGTGTGTTTCCTTGATTAGATTTTTGGAAAAGGGATTTGAAATGATTTATAGTCTGAGAACATTGAATTGTTTCATTCTTGAGGAAAGATATAAATAATATTTGACATAAGTATGCATGAAACCCCATTGTATGAGAGTTGAGTAGTCAAACCTCACCATTTGATTTTAATGATTGGATTATGAAATAGACTTTGGATATGAAGTAAAAACATTAGTTTTCTACAATCTATTTAAACCATGTAAACACAAATTGAGAATATATTCAGATTACAAAATCTATATTGCTTATGATGTTCATCATTACTACATGATCGAAAAGTGTGTTTTCTTCATTGATGCATGGGAAAGGGATTAGAAGTGGTCATAAGTGATTTTGATTTATTCATTACTTTATTTTTTTATTGACTTATTTACTTATTTACTTCTTGGGGAAAGAAGGTAGATTTTTATCTAGGAATGTATTGGGTTACTTTCTAGGCTAGGATGTCGAATGTGGATTATCAGAGATGGATTTTCCTCTTTTCAGGAATTGAACCAAATTGCTATATTTAAAGGATTAGATCTAATCTAGATGATATTGAAATAGATGTTTATTTGTCTAGAAAAACTTATTTATATATACTTTGCCACATCCTATTATGAGACAATCTACATTTTATTATTTAGAATTGCACATTCAAACATTAGGGTTACATCTGGGGTTCCCTCCTGCCAATTGTTTCCAGGTAGCTAGACATTTCATGTAGGGTTGGGTTTCCTTCATTTATGAAGGGATCCAGGGAAGTGTATTTACTTCATGGTTGGGTGGAGAAGAACATAGGCCATGTTCCTGTCTCTCAGCTTGTAGGTAGTGGACCACTTGGTTCATACAACTGATGAGCATATTGATTTATTTATTCACATGGTTCATGATTATTGGATGTATTATGCCATGGTTGTCAAAGGACTTTGTATATGATTTTATAGTACTTTTATCTAGAATGAGCATGCGAGTTGTAAGATTTAATGACTTTATTGATTTATATTGATGAGATTATCTTTTGCAAGATTTATTAAATCTTATTTATGAGTCTTGTCTTTTTACTTGTAATTAAGTAGATTAATTCCATCATTTTACTTTCGTTATTATGAAGTTGTATTTAAGAAAATTAATTACCTCACCTTATTTCTTTATTGTGATGTTATATTTAAGTGGATTATTTACTTCATTTACTTTAGTGATGAAATTGAGGGCCTTTATAGTTACTATGAAAACTAACTAAAAATCTAAATCCATTCAATTATTTTAGCTTCTACAATGGATAGACAAGTTTGCAAACACTTTAACCATTCTTGATTTGATCATGACAAGTCAATAATCAAGTTTCAAGAAAGTGCATTCATCAATGGTGAAATTATGGGTGTTCAGGATAACCACACAAGGTAAATTAAAATAAGAAAACTATTAGTGCTATGAACACTTTGCAAACTCATCAAATATCCATTAATCTTTAGCTAAAAATTAAAGAACAAACTCAACTTGGTATTTAGAAACCATGAAACAAACTTTGTGTGATGACAAGTTCAATCAATCTCAACAATTTCTATTCACTGTCTTGACTAGAAACCATGAATCAAACTTGTATTAAGCTCAAAATATTGATAAACATCAACAATTTTTAAAATTGGTGTAGAGAAAACCATTAGAATAACATGAAAAATCAGAAAATACTATGCATTTTCTCTCAAATTCAAAGCACAATTGTCTTCCAAGTTATCTACAATGAGTTTTTCCCAAAACAGCAATGAGAACCAATTATTTCTTGACCAATTCTAACTTCTTCTAACCTCTTACAATGAGGTTTCAGCTATCTACTTATGCAAATCTTCTTTACAATACTAAGTTTTCTCCTCAAGATCCAATGGCTATGATCATATTTGATCCAATGGCTCAAATTTAATGCTCAAACACAAAGTCAATTTTTGTGGTAAGGAATACTCCACTTCATCCCATGTAACTTCCTCAACAAGATTCCCTTAGTATCAAAAACTAATAGTTTATTTACTTTTTGTTAGTAAGTTTTCCAAATATGACAAAAAGTAACTTTTGGAAGCTAAAAATAATTAATATTTGCAACAACATCTCCAACCATTTAATTTTTGTGACTAAAAATCAAAACATTTGTTCTAGTATGAGAAATCCCCATAAGAAAGACAAGCAACTGTAGAAAGTTATTTTCTCCCTCATATGTGGTTGTAGTCTTCATTTTTCATGTGTAAAATGCATTTTCAGCCTTCATATTTCATGATTTCTCCATTTTGCCACCTAAAATCTCCATCTTAGACTTGTAATAGCATGATGAGCACTTGTAGAAAATTATATCAGTTATGTTTGAAGCTATAAATCAGGTATAAGGTGGTACAATTCACCTCCAATCAGCTACATGGTTTTTTCCTTCTCATCATTTCCCATCATTTCTAGCTTTGATTTTGCATGAACAATAGTAGCATAAGTCTGAATTTTGTACTTCTATAGCTCTTGGAGTTTATCTTCATGCTCCTTTAAATCAAATTGGATTCATTTTGTAGGTACAATAGTGGTTTTGGTGTGAAAATGAAGTTTCTTTATGGTTGGGACAACAGGGTGTCTATAGGTTTTCACTCTTCCAAGATAGCTCTAGCTGATCTCCATTCATTTCTAGCCTCTTAGACCTATAAGAAACAAATCCAAGCATCAAATTCCTCATAAAAAAATCATTTCCAATTACAAATCACCAAAATCTATCATTAGAAACATCAAACTAATCAACAATGCATAAATTATCAAATTATCAAGTTGTCTTCTAGGCGTTGTAGCAGTGTTCATAATGTTTTCCTCATGATTAGTGTGATGCCTCATACTATGACTATCCTAACTTCCCTAAATCATCCTTTGAGGTATTATTGTACATTAATAAATGTCCCTAATCCATCCCATATCCACCAAAAACATCACAACCATCCAAGTTCTTAATATTTTGTGATTGTAAGACATCATGTTTGGTGATTTGCATCACTTTAGGAGCTCCAATTTCATGAAATGAATCCATGTTCTTGTTTACCACCTATATATAAGTATTATGAATGTAAAAATTTGTTGGATATATCAGTGTTAGAGACACTATTGGATCACCAAGGTGTATGACAATCAAGGAGTGTTATCATAAAAAGTTTTGTCATTGGTCGCAACAATGTTTAGAGTAGCAATGGTCAGATGGAAACAAAGGTATAGAGAGGGCTAGGATACCCAAAGAATTATTGCAATAGGCCAAAGCTAAGAGGAAAGTAGCTAAAGAGGCTATGGCTGTAGAGGAACAAGAGAAGAAAACTAAAGAAAAGGAGCCTACACCCATCACTAGAAGGACAACTAGGATCTCTGTTGTTGCATCCAAGGCCTCTAGAGCTCCTACTACTGTTGTTATAGAGAAGAATGATGAAGCTAGTGCTTCTAAATCAGAAAAGAAGAGAAGAGTCAAAAGAAAAGGGCACATAGATGTATATGTTAGTCATGATGTTGATGAAGAAAAAGAGGAAGAATAAGAAGCAGAGAAATTGGTTCGGAAGAAAAAGGAACCAATCTCTACTGAAGAACAAACACCAACAAAGAGGACTAAGGTTGATATTTCTTCTAGAGAAGAAGGAGAGTCCTCCAGAAAGGGTAAAAGAAAAGGAAAGAAGAAGAAGAAGGATAAAAAAGGTAATGCTACTATGACTCTTAAAGCCACAACCATTGCAGTCACTATGCATGGGAACCTAAAGCCCATAGCAGATCTCTATAATGAAAGCCTAGATAATGATAAAGCAATCATTGAAGCTACTGTGGTAAGATATTTAGATATGTTTAACAAAGCCTTGATTGAAGTGATTATTGACCTTCTTGAAAGCCTAGTAAGCATTTTAATTGCTAAAAGAGATGAAGCTATGGCTAAGTATACATAAATAAAAGAAAATGTTTTGAAGAAGTTTTACCCAAGACTGTTAGGACAAGAGAGAGTCAAAGTCACTTAGATGTTAAGTAAAAACTTTAGAAGCCATTAAGGGCATGGTTTGGTGGTTAAGTCACTCAGTTGTAGTGGCAGCCACTAGATTTCAAACCCCCATTGGGCCAATGTGCTCGCAGGCTTTACGCCTTTGTTGGGCCAATGAGCTCATGGGTTTGAAGTGTTCCTTCTTGGGGATGAGGTCCCCCATGTTGTGACCTCACCGGTTCATTGCTCTGAGAAAAAACATTAGTGTGGAGTTGGAAGGCATGTCATGCTAGCGTCACCAATCACATTAAAAAGTTTACCAGGTGCATTATCTTTTTTTAAAAAGTAAAGACTTCAGAAAAAAAGAAGAATCAACACTTTGATGGCAGGAGATAGAAAGGAAATTGAAGATCTAATGAAAGAAATTGAAGATATAACATTAAGTGTACTGAATGAGCTGCAAATGCCAGTTGTCATAGACACTGATGAAGAGCAGTAGAATCTAGATGTGGGTACTTCAAGTGTAGCTTAGGGTGTAGATGATGAACATAATGCACAATCTTGGTGCAGGAGCATCCAGTGGTGTAAGGGTAATCTTGCATCACCCAAAAAGATGTTTCTTCAAAATCATTATAGTTGTTTTCATTTATTTCCATAATTAGTATTTCTAGTTCCATAATCTCCTGAATAATGATGTAGGACTTTCAGGTTTTTCCAAACTACTAAAAATAGCAAACTGCTAGTTTTGGAAAGTGTAACTGCCATTTTAGGAAATTTTTGCATTTGGGCACAGATTGAAGCAAAAATTTATAGAAAGATTCATAACTAAAATATAAGACCTTTGGCAAATGAATCAAGCAAAGATCATTTGTGAGTTGAAAGATATTAAATTTTTTGTTTTTTGAAAAGCCCCTGAAATTTTTTGAAACGAGATATGAGGCAATAAAACATCCCATAAAGTCCCAAAAAGTTGATAGAAATCTTTTTACGGATTTTTGGCATGATAGTTCACATCATGAGCTTTCCAATGCTTAAAATGGTTCATCAATCAGACACTCGGATCAAAAGTTATGCTTCTCAAATGTTGACCTACTTTTGGAGGGAGTTGCAAATTTTGAAATTTACCTGGAGGCCTCCAAAAAGTGCTATTTATGACTATTTTTGGAACCCTGGGCAGTGGTAGAGTTAAGGGGGGAAAGTGTAGAGTCAATAATAGGTGGGAAAATAGAAGCCCTAGTTGATTTGGGGTTACAGAAGGCTAAAGATTCTAGAGTCTTGAGGTTAGGAAAGTTGTAATGTGTTGCAGCCAGTAGAGGATTCATCCTTTGATTGTACTGAGCTTTTGTAATGTAATGTGTTGTCCAAATCAATAAAAGAACATCTTTCTTTTTTGTGTGAAATTTCTATTGTTGTGTGTTTTATGATTTACCCCCTTCATCAAGTGGTATTAGAGCAAGGGTTCTTGAGTGTGTAGACAGATCGCCGACCATGAGGTAGTTTGCACTAGGACCTGAGGTTGTGGGTTTTCTGCGGAGATCAAGATGCCTCTATGAAGAAATTATATTGGGAGGAATACTTTGACAGAAGAGGGTTTTAGAGCCCTGCAAAGACAAATTGATGCATTGCAAGAGGAGCTATGAAGAAGGTTTGAGCTAAGAACAAGAGAAGAAAGTGAAGATGAAGCTGAAGAAGAGCTATCTAAGGAAGAAGAAGAAGCTGTAGGAGATCCTGTAGAAGTAAGGTTGTTGAGGGCCATTTCAAAGATTGGAAAGAGGCCCAGGATTGAAGTTTCTACATATTCTAGAGATTCGAATGCAAAATAGTTTATTGATTGGATCAATGACATGGAGGAATATTTGAGTATGAGGATGTGGAAGACCCCGATCGGGTCAAGTTTGCAAAAATAAAATTGAAAGGACATGCCAGTATTTGGTGGAAGAAGGTCTAGTTAGAGAGGAATAGAAGAGGAAAAGGAAAGATTACTAGATGGGATCAAATGGTGGAGAAACTAAAGAAGCAGTTCATTCTTGTGGACTACGAGATGGAGTTGCTAAAGAAGCTACAAGGATTGAAGAAAGGTAACAAGTATGTCAAGGAGTATACAGAAGAGTTTTATAAGATTACTATCAAGACACGCCATGTAGAGCCCAAAAAGGAGAAGGTGGCCCATTACATTAATGGGTTAAGACCAAGTATTCAAGAGGAGCTGAACCTGGTCAGAATGACCACCATAGAAGATGCATACTAGTTTTCCCTGAAGGTGGAAGAGAAGCTGAATAAAAGATTTGATAGAAAGCAAAGGGGAAGAGGTTAAGGTGGAAGGACTAGTGGAAGACCCTATGGAGGTCGTAATGAAGATCAAAATAAAAGTGAAGAAGTTGACACCAGTCAAAATTAGAGAGGAGATAATACCTACCACCCTTGTGACTAGAACAATGGTGACCAAAGAGGAAGAGGCCGACCTGGGCAAGGACCCGGAAGAGGAGGTTTCAAAGGTACCTATTTCCAATGTGGAGAAGAAGGGAATTGAGTATACAAGTGTCTATAACATCAAGGAAGGACAAATAGAAGACCTAAAGGTAATGCACGAGTTGCATATGTAGAAGAAGATGCACAATCTGAGCGTTCTGAAGATGCTAAAAGGGGAGAAACCCTAGTTGTCAAAAGAACTTTGTTGAATGAGGAAAAATAACCCAATTAGAGGAAGAGTTTATTCCACAGAAGGTGCAAATGTGAAGGTAAGTATTGTGATATTATTATTGATAGTGGAAACACTGACAATCTTGTTTTAGAGGAGATGGTTGACAAGTTGAAGTTGACAATAAGAAAGCATCCACATCCATATCACATTGCATGGTTGTAGAAGGATCATAGAGCTTTGGTCAATGAGTAGTGCTTAGTGAAGTTTAAGATTATGGACTACCATGATGAGGTGCTGTGTGATATCATACTGATGGATGCATGTCATATGTTGTTGGGGAGGCCGTGGCAGTATGATAGGAGCAATGTCCATGATGGCCATGCAAACACATATTTCCTAACAAAGGATGGAGTTTGTCATAAGTTGAAGCCCTTGAAGGAGTTGGAAGAAAAGGTCTGTAGTACTACCAAAATTTGCTTGGTAGATGGTAGGAAATTTTTGGAGGTTATGAAGCATGAGCGTCATTTCTTTGCATTGATTCCTAAGATTAGTCAAGAGAAATGTGAAGATGTACCAACAGAAGTCTCAGAACTCTTGGAAGAATTTTAGGATATTGTCTTTGATAATGTACTAGAAGGTTTACCACTAGTGAGGAAGATAAGTCATCAAATGGATTTGATACTAGGAACTAGTTTGCCAAATAAGGCAGCCCATAGAATGACTCTAGTAGAGAGTGAAGAGTTGAACAGACAAGTTCTGGAGTTGTTGAGGAAGGGATTGATAACAAAGAACCTAAGTCCATGTGTGGTACCTGTAATACTAGCTCCAAAGAAAGATGGAGAGTGGATAATGTGTACAAACTCTCGAGCCATCAATAAGATCATGATCAAGTACAGATTTCCATTGCCCAGAATGGATGACATAATGGACTATTTGAGTGGAACCAAGTACTTCACAAAGATTGACCTGAAGGGTGGGTATCACTAGATCTGTATCAGAGAAGGAGACAAGTGGAAGATGACCTTCAAGACAAAGGATGGTTTGTATGAGTGGTTAGTCATGCCATTTGGGCTAACCAATGCACTGAGCACATTCATGTGGCTCATGAATGAGTTACTAAAAGAATTTTTGTGATTTTTTGTTATTATTTATTTGTATGATATTTTGATTTTTAGTAAGAGTTGGGATGAGCATTTTATGCATATTAGAAGAGTTCTAGAGAAGCTGAGGGAGGAGAAGTTGTTGATTAATTTGAAGAAATTTAGTTTTGCAAAGAAGGAGTTGGTATACTTGGGATTTGTTGTCCTAGAGGAAGGTCTTAAGATGGACCCACAAAAAGTAAGGGCTATCATTGAATGGCCTACACCGAGGAGTGCTATAGAGGTAAGATCTTTTCATGGTTTGGCAAGTTTTTATAGAAAGTTTATCAGGAATTTTAGTAGCATTTGTGCACCCCTAACTGAGACATTGAGAGGGGATAGAAAAGAGTCTAGATGGAATAAAGGAGCAGACAAAAGCTTTGATACATTAAAGTAAAAAGTCACAAAGAAACCTATTTTGGCACTTCTAGATTTCAATAAGGTATTTAAGGTAGATTGTGATGCTAGTGGTAGTGCTATAGGAGCTATTTTGAGTCAAGAAGGTAAGCCCATTGCCTATTTTAGTGAGAAGCTTAATGATGCCAAGAAAAAGTATTATGCTTGTGATCAGGAATTTTATGCAATAGTTCAGGCTTTGAAAAAATGGAGATATTATTTGTTGCTAAAAGAGTTTGTTTTATATACTGATCATTATGCTTTATAGTATCTTAATAGTCAAGTAAAGTTGAACCAGAGGCACTTAAAATGGGTTTATTTTTTGTAGAGTTATACTTTTGCTTTGAAGCACAGGAGTGGGAAGTCCAACAAAGTTGTAGATGCTTTGAGTAGAAGGCAAAATTTGTTGACAGAAATGAATATAGAGGTTGTTAGGTTTGATGAGGTCAAAATTTTGTATCCTAAAGATCCATTTATTGCAAAGGCTTGGGAAGCTTGTCTGCAACCTATTACTTTGGATAGGACAAAATGGTTGGATTTCATAATCCAAGATGGCATGTTGTTTAAAGGAAGCTAGTTGTGTATTTTGAGGAGTTCTATGAGAGAGAACCTAATTAAGGAGAAGCATAGTGGAGGATTGGCCAGACACTTTGGTTGAGATAAGACCATTGCTATTATTGGTGAAAATTATTAGTGGCCATAGTTGCAGCAGGATGTGAGGAAATTTGTGCAGAGTTGTAGAGTATGTCAGATGGCGAAAGGAGCAAGTCAGAATACAGGTCTATATCAGCCACTACCTGTACTAGAGAAGACATGTGATGGTATTAGTATGGATTTTGTTCTTGGTTTACCAAGGACACAAAGAGGACATGATTCCATTTTGTCATGGTGGATAGATTCTCAAAGATGGCACATTTCATTCCTTACAAGAAGACTAATGATGTTGTTCATATTGCAAAATTATTTTTTAGGGAGGTGGTGAGATTACACTCTACCAAAGACCATAGTTTTAGATTGAGATACCAAGTTTGTTGGTTATTTCCAGAGGACATTGTGAAAGAATTTGAAGATAGATTTTAAGTTCAGTTCTACACACCATCCATAGACTGATGGATAGACAAAAGGGGTGAATAGGAGTTTGGATAACCTTCTATGATGCTTAGTAGGAGATAAGCCCAAGGGATGGGATTTGATTTTACCACGGGCATAATTTGTTACAACAATTTTGTCAATAGGAGTACTAGTAAATCACCATTCTAAATTGTATATGGCAATAGTCCAAGAAATGCTTCAGAGTTAAGGGAGCTAGACAAAGGAGAAAAGACAAGTGCTGAGGCTAAAGAATTTGTAGAACACTTGAAGAATTTGCATGAAGAGGTGAGAAAGCATATTAAAAAGATGAACATTTAGTACAAGGCTAAGACAAATCAAAAGAGGAGATATAAGAAATTCCAGGTAGGAGATGAAGTCATGGTTCACTTGAGAAAAGAAAGGTTCCCAATTGGAACATACAATAAGTTGAAAATGAAGAAATTTGGACCGTCTAGAATCCTAAAGAAGCATGGTTTAGTAAATGCATATGAAATAGAGCTGCTGAGTTGGATCAATATTTCCCTTGTGTTCAACATTTCTAATTTAATAGAATATCATGAAGGTGGCACAACAGATGGACCAACAGAAGGATAGTGGAGTATTCCAGCATCTACTTCAATGAAGGAGATAGAAGAGATCTTGGATAGCCATGTGGGAAGAAGTACTTGGAATAGGCAATATGAAGAATATATGTTGAAATGGAAAGGAAGGCCTATTGAAGGTTCTTCTGAGTTGTCTAAGGAAGAGGTTGACCATTTGGGTTTTCCTCAAATAAACACTTGAGACGTGACAAAGTCACTTCTCAAATTACATTTGGTGACTAATGTAGGAGCATCCAATGGTGTAAGGGCAATCTTGCATCACCCAAAAAGATGTTGCTTCAAAATCATTACAATTGTTTACATTTCTTTCCATAATTAGTATTTTTGATTCCATAATCTTGTTAATAATTATGTGGGACTTTTAGTTTTTTCCAAAATGCTAATAATAGCAAACTGTCAATTTTGGAAAGTGTAACTGTCATTTTAGGAAAGCTTGCATTTGGGCATGGATTGAAATGAAAAGTTGTAGAAAGATTCATAACTGAAATATAAGACCTTTGGCGAAGGAATCAGGCAAAGATCATTTGTGAGCTAAAAGATATTAAAGTTTTTGTTTTCCAAAAAGCCCTAAAAATTTCTAAAACAAGATACAAGGCACTAAAACATCCCATAACATCCTAAAATGTTGATGTAAATCCATTTATGGTTTTCTAGTGTGATAGGTCACATCACAAGATTTCTGGAACTTAAAACAGTTCACCAATTGGACACCCAGATCAAACGTTATGCTTCCCGAAAGTTGACCTACTTTTGGAGGGAGTTACAAATTTCAAAATTTAGCTAGAGGCTGCCAAAACATTTTATAACTATTTTGGGAACCCTAGGTAGTGGTCGAGTTAAGGGGGGAAAATGTAGAGTCAAGGATAGGTGGGAAAATAGAAACCCTAGTTGATTTGGGGCTATAGAAGGCTGAAGATTCTAGAGTCTTAAGGTTAGGAAAGTTGTAATGTGTTGCAACTAGTAGAGGATTCATCCTCTGATTGTACTAAGCTTCTATAATGTAATGTATTGTCCAAATCAATAAAATAACATCTCTATTTTCTATGTGCAATTTCTATTGTTGTGTGTTTTATGATTTACCCCTTTCATCAAATCTTCACCTCCTCATACAATCTCAAAGGATCAAGGTGTGTCCCATCCTTCGGAGAACACATGAAATGATGAAGGGAACATACTAAGAAGAGGACTGCAGAAGAAGTGGACAAATAGAAAGAGGAAATTCTAGAACAAGTTGATAACTCCTTTGGTCTTGAGATTAATACTAAACAACAAGTCCCTGCTGATGAAAGTCCTCTGAAAGTTCCTAGTGTACAAGTGTCTAATGGAGAGAGAAGGAGAGACACTAATGGTGAAATCTCTGTAGCTTCACTATTGGATTCATTAAGAGAATTTTTAATAAAATAAAGAGAATTACATGCTCTAACTGCTTCTAACTTGTTGCCAATGCCTTCAGCTGATGGTTAGTTAATCTTGGCAAGTATGTCCCCTCTCCAAAAATTGAAACTAGGAATAATTTTTCAAACTACAACACAGGAAGAGATTCTAAAGTCTCACATTGAAGATAATAAGTTGATTGAGGAAGCCATTACTATTTTTGAGAAAAAATTTCTAGACATTGAGAAAGATACTTCATTGACTCCCACTTTACAAATGAAGAAACTCACGAAGTCTATAAATAGTAAGTTTGAGTCATTTGAAGTTGCGGCAAAGAAGAAAGATAGAGAAGAGTATGATAGCAAAAGGTTAGTAGAATTTAATGATAAGTGCTCTTAGGCACAAATTTTGCTAGATAACAATATTCAGTATGTTGAGATAGTAATCAATGATGCAAATGCTTTATATCAAATTTTCTTAACCTAGCCTATAACAACAAAAGATATAAAGGATAAAATAGAGAATCTTGAGAATCATCTTGTAAAGCTCTCTACAAATTATGATCCTTGGGAAGATCTCAATGGAAATTTAAGAGTTGATATAGAGAAAATTCATGCAATAATTAAGAATTTGTAGATTCAAAAGGAGATAGTTAGAAATAAAATGAACGGATTAAGAGATTGTAAGTTTCAAGATGGCTTCCATGATGGGTCTGATCTGTGAAGCTGATAAGATAAGGAAAATGACTGATGCCCTTGACACAGTAGATAAGGTAGAAGATCTACCAAATTAATGGACATGTTGAGTTCTTAAAGTATGCTAAGGCTAGATGGGATTTAGATGTGGCATGGCTAAAGATTATCTACAAAGATATACTGCCTAAACCTCAATAAGTTTTGATTTCTCATGTACATATGCAGAAGGTTATAAGACTTTTTTTTAAAATTTTGGTGTATATAGAAATCAGTTATGTAGGGGGAGCAAATTTTTAGTTTCCATATACTCATGGTCCTAGACAAAAGGGAATCCCATAAAATGTTCCCTTGCCATTGATGTCAAAGGGGGAGAGAAGCAGACGTGAAAAGGGTAATTTTGATGAAGAGATGTAGATGTAGAAAATATCTATCTCAGGGGGAGATCTTTTAGAGTTTGGTTTTGATGGTTTTTCACATCATATGTTTCCATCAATGCCAAAGGGGGATATTGTTGGACATATCAATGTTAGAGACACTGCTAGATTACCAAGGTGCATGACAGTCAACAAATGTTGTCATAAGTGTTGTCATTGATGGCAACAATGTTTAGATCAACAATGGTCAGATGGCAACAAAGGTAAAGGGAACTAATTTGAGTTGTGATTATAGTAATTTCTCTCACAAGATGTTTCTATACTCATAATGATACTTATGCAAGAAGTTTTGATCTAGAAGATAACTTAGTGAAAAATTGGCTAAGTGATTGGATTGTCCCTTTCAGTGCACAGTTTTATAGTTTTTTGGTCCGCATTTATCTTAGTTTGAAGATTTTTGTCTACATTTTTGGCAAGTTATTGAGGACTGTTAGATGCATTTATTTCCAAGATTTCATCCTCTTATGTGTTCTGAAAGATTTTCTACTTGTTGGCTAAGTTCGACATAGCAAAGTGCAGTCTCAGGCAGTGTAGAGTACCTATTTGTTTTGGTTTGCATTTGACCATTGTGTTATATTTTATTTTGTAGTTCTAAAAGGTTATTGACATATAAATGGAGTTTCTAAATCTAAAGTTTCATAGGTTAAAGACTATCAAAGTGTAAGATAAAATTATCTGAGTATCACTATTTGGATAGACAGAGCTTAACTGTGATAGTGACTGTCTTCCAGTACTCTGCATTTCACTAGACAAAGGCATTTTGCTATGTGGTTTTGAGGATATGTTTTTAATGTCTAAAGTATGTTAGTTCCAAGTTTGAAGTCTTTTGGAGTTTCGGTTGCTGAGTTATGATCTAACAGTTAGTGTGCATCTAAGTTGCTCTGCTCTTGAAGCTACCTAATAAAGTTCACTTGGTGTGGTATAGTCCAAAGGTTGTGATGTTATCTAAGGTGATTCTATAGGTCAAGCCAACCTAGGAGAATATGTTTTATGTCTTGGTTTAGTCTGCATTATAGTTTGAGGCCGACCTATGCTATTCTACACACTACACTCAAACAAGCCAACCTATTTGGTGTTATTATTGGAATTAGGGCTGACAACTAAGAGGGGGGTGAATCAGTTGTCTTAAAAATTTAATGTTTACTGTAGTTAATTAACTTTTTACCACTTCTTAATAGATTGAATATATAATCATGAAAAGAAAAAATCAATAACACATGAGTAGAAGCATAATAACACACTTGACACCAAGATTTTTAATGTGGAAACCCAGTTAATGGAAAAACCATGGTGGGGGTTAATCCACAAAGATTATACTCTATTAAAAGTAATACAAATGGATAATGCACATGCATTTAGGCTCACTACTTAGAGCTCACTACTCAAAGGAAGGCTCACTACCTACAATAGGCTCGCTGCCTATAGAAATAAGATTACAATGTGTGTGAATTGAAAATTAGCATCTATCAATACAAAGATTTAGTTCTGCTTAAGCACAGAATACTGACTTGATACACTTCATCTTTGTTTTGCCATGTTTCACTCCTCTATCATAATCTGAGATTAGATCTTCACCTTCACACTTATCTCTAGCTTTATTTGCACTTATTCATCATCGCAGCACACCACACACTAATCACTTGAATCCATCAGCTATATATATATCCACATCATGAATTTCAATAATTTTTTAGTAGGCTTCAAGAACACTTAGAACTTTTATTGAAGACTCTGCTCTGTTGGCCAAATCCATGCACAACTTGTAGTGCAGACCAAAAAAATGTATTCATAAATCATCCATCATGTTAGCCACTATCGCTGATCATCACAAATTGCCCAACCATTAACTTTCATATATCCAAAAGCAAGATCGTTTACAAAGTCAGCCTATTCTTCTTTTGTTTGCACTAAAAAACTAGAACCTGATACTCATATGCTAATAAATTTTGAATCCTTCACCACTGAATGCAAAAATTCTAGATTTAGATTCTCCTAACAATCCTTGTGACTCCCTCAAGTCTATAGCACACTATGCTTTACCACCGGAGAGATCCAGACCAAGATACTGGACCTTGTCACATGCCCTATTTTTGGCTACCTGGACTTAGGTAAATTCTTATTCTAACTTCTGATATGAACAAATTATGTTATGTGGATGTGTAGAATAGTCTTATTTGCCATTAATGACAACACCTATCATACGTAACAGTGTCTCTTGCCAACAATCTCCCCCTTTAGCATTGATGGCACCACTTAGTGAAAAATGACTATGTTGGAGCTATTCCCCCTTACTCTATACACTTATGCTCTCCACTGTTTCCAAAGCTCCCCCTTTTTTGGATTCATCATTTTTCATTGCTCTTCACTCCTCCTTTGACATTAATGGCAAAGGATGGAATTCACAAACCAAAATTCACCCAAAAATTCTATATACAATGTCCCATATGTACAACCAATCCTTAAGTTATATTTACATATACTTAAGTACATCTCCAAAAATATTCATCAGTAGGGCCAACTCTGTATCCCAACTCTTCTTTACACTATTCAAAGTTGAAATGTGGCCATTGAAAAAAAATGCTTGTGCTTCAGCCTTCCAAAGGTCAATGGGATCACCTATTTATATAGTAGTTTGGGCTTCTATTAGAACATTGAACATTGCTTCTATCTTAGGGGAAATCAATCCCTAGAGCTCATCCATTCTTACTTCAATGGTCTCCTTTTCTCTTCTTAATTTCTTTATTTCTTCCATTAGGTTGATTGCTTGACACTCCTTACTTGCCACTGATACTGTCAACGGATCAAAAGCTTGGGACATACTTGACAATTTCTATTTGGAGTCCTTCATTTTATCTTCTATATCCTCTATGACTTTAGAAGAAGATAAACAAAACTTATATATACTACCTCCTTTTGAAAGAGCATTTTGAATACTCTTTACACTGTTATCCAGCACCAATCTATCTACCTCAATCATGCCTTTAAGTGCATCAAATCTTTTGCTATCAAATTCATTCTAAACTTTAACCTCTATAGATTTTTCAAGTGATTCAAAGTGTGTACTTACAGAATTTACAAGGCTCTTCAGATTTCCAGAGGGAGAATTAGATGGATTCTTTTTGAAAGTTGGCATTATCTTCTCCAATTTACCAAATACAAGACCTAATAGCTCACTATCGTCTATGTGAGATTTTAATATATTTTCTCTTGCCTTGGCTTGTATGAAAGATGCTATCTTCATCATTTAGACCAGAGAGAGAATCCAAGTTGATTGGTCCTTGAATCAGTTTTGGTTCATCAAACTCTAGCATCTCTTTACTCAGAAAACTCTTCACTGCATCTGCAGTGTCTCTTGCCACAATTTTTGGACTACCTTCCTTTCCTTGAGTTTTCTCAGTATCAGGACTATTTTGTTTAGGTGCATCAAAATTTGCACCATCTTCTTTTGCTTTATCTTCCTTACCTTTCAATTCTTCTTCTTCTTTCTCTACTTCACTTTTCTCTGTGTCATCTAGAGGGGGATTCTTTCCTTTGTCCTCACCATTTGCAATCTGTTTTGGAGGATCTTGTGTAGTAGCAATATTCTCATAAATTGTCTTCTTTTCCTAATTGATCAAGAGGAGTTAGAGTATCTCTTGCATCATTAGTTTTATCCACCATCTATGTATCTTCCTTGTTTATTTGCTCAACTTTTGGAATAGAGGAGTCATCAACCTTGGTTTGTTGCTCATCAATTTTCATTTCTTTAATATCTAGGATTGATGAATCAATCCCATCATTAGTCTCTCCTCAACAAATGGAAGATTATGTCTCTTAAATGCACTTAGAAGTATTTCCTATGTTTCTTTAACTATTTTGTCTAATTCTCTAAGCATCAATTTGTTCATTCTCTTCTTGCTCCTGAATTCATTCTTCACTTCTTTGAATATCATATTCATTTGAAATTGAGTGATCTGAGGGCATAGTTTTATCAATACATGTTCTCTAAGCTCTAAATCCTTGATTTTTGCATTTTCTTTCCTCAACTCCAAAATGTCTACAAGAATTTGAGGAATCTCAGAAGTTATTTCAATCAGGGCCTTATTATAGATATTTAGATATCTAATAGTTGTTTCCTCTAACACCCCCTTATCTACATCACTATATTCATCATAAAATTCAGTCATGCATTTCAAATTTCCATCCACAGTGACTAATTTTATTACATCTTTCATAGAAAGTGTGGGCTTCTCAACATATGTATCTGTCTTCTATCTTTTTTCTTCTAGAGGGCTTCTCCTTAGTCACCTTGGCAGCTTTTGTTCCAGAGGCTTTCAACTCCTTTATCTCAGCATTTGAATCTATTTCTTCTTCATCAACTTTTGTGCTCTTATAGGTTCTTGTGGCCTTTATTTTATTTCTCTTTCCTTCTTCACCAGATGGTATAGCTTCTGGTGTCTCAATGGGAATGGATTTGGATTTCTCAGAGATAGTTGTAGAACTTCTTGTTTTTCTTGATGAGCTAGGTGTGACTTCCAAAGTAGCTGATGGTTCACTTTTTGCCCTCTTCTAAAGCTTGGTTATTTCTTCTCTTCATATTTTCAATTCTTTCTCTATTCTTTCTTACAGCTTCTTTTGTGATGACAATGCTTTTAGCATACATCTCAACTTGCCTCTAAGCTTTTCTCTTGGTCTCAGGTTGCTTGAGCTCAACATGCAATTTTAGACTTATCTCCTTATACATTCCAAATCTTTCAATAGAGGTGTCTTTTGATTTGCTTAGGAGATGTTGAGCATACATGTCCAAAATCTTCTCATCAACCTCATATCCCATAGGCATAATCCACATAGTTCTGGGTTCCACAGCCTCCATTAGGCACTGATCAGTGTCAACCATAAAGAACATTTCATCCTTGTACTTCTCAACTATTGATTTGGGGATTCTTTCCCTAGAATGCATTATATTCTAAAATTTTTTAAAGTAACCCTAGATTATAGTCTTCTGTGCACTTGAGTCTCCAATGCCGAGCAAATGATCTCTTATTTGCCATGCAACTGGCATGTCATTTGTCCAATACACACCTTATACTCTAGGTACTTTATTCATAAAATAGAAGAACAAACATATAACTAGGGAACCATATTTGAAGGTGTTTTCCTTATCTTTTTTTATTTTCTCAAATTTTCAATCAGTTGGTTCTGTAGTAGCTCACATAAGTCATAATGTACATTTTCCTTCAATATTTGATATGCTACATATATGGCAGTTTTAGAGACAAAATTCTCCCCGCTGGAGTGATAATTCTTGTAGCCAATCACCATGGAAGAAAAATTAACATCCGATTCTATAATGTCATTGATGGTCATTGCCCTCTTGTCAAACTTTGCATTGGTTGCATCGGTAACAGTTTGGTTTTTCACAAATTTCAACATGGGTAATCCACTTGTTGAATTTAACCTAGTCACAATCTTAATAACATCCTTGGTAATCTTGAATGGTTTTAATAGCCATATGAATTCATCATGCATCCAGCTCAAAACATATTGAACCCATTCAATTTCATCAAATGTCAAAAATTTAATCACTTGTAAGAAATGTTTGCTCTCTAGGGTTTTGAATTCCAGTTTCAAATTATAATTATCATCCATTAGATGGTTCTCAAACAATTATAGCAATCTCAAATTTCTAAATGTATGCCCTAATATATTTGACATGCAGTACACTATATGGGATACCAGAAAATGCACCTAATGGTTCAACTTCAACTGACTTGTATGGATGCTTCTTAAATTTTGGTCGGGGCCTTTTAGTTACATCAACAACTAGAGGAATAGTCATTGCAAAAGATTACAAATTCAAAGCTTCATAGATAAATACCTTTTTCTTTCACAAAGTTAGGGTTAATGGACAAATTTGCCAGTCACACTTCAAATCCTTGAAATCTCAGCTCAGATGCTCTTCTTCTTGCTTTCTTCTAATGCAAAGTGATTCAAATGAAGGATGAATGACCTTTTTATGCTTTGCAAAACCTAATTTGTCTTTGTAATAAATTATCTTCCCTAACACATCTGGTTATAATGTTTCTACATACAATCCACCATTCATTGCTCCACAAGTTGTTAAATCCACTTCTTTTCTTCTGGAGATCCTTTCAAATGACTTACAGTAACCCAAATTATCTTTTCCCATCATGCCAGATTTAGGCACCCACTTCCTAGATGGGGGAATTTAATTTTTAATGCATCTCCCCCTAAGCCAGAGCTCCCAATTCAATTCTTGAAGGAATCACTAGTGCCGAATTCCAGTGCAAATTCATCACCATTGTTTATTGCACCTTTCTTCACCATGTCTTGTTCATTTCGTTCTAGATTTCATTCACATCAAGCTTGCCCTTGCCTTTGTTTTTTTTCTACTCATCTAGTTTTCTATTTACTAGACCTCCTTTTCCATTATTCCTACTTCTGTAGAATCTTGCAATATGACCAAATTTGTTGCAGTTGAAACACAATCTTATTTTTCTAACAATCACTAGTTGGACCAGGTTTAGATTTGCAATGCACTATAATATGCCCAATAAACATCTTCCATTGAGTACTTGCTTGTTCTTAGGAGGATTTATTGATCCATTTTTGCATTCCTTAGCCTTATGTCCTATCCTTTTGCAATTAAAGCATTTATCAGAGAAAGATGATGCATTTTGATTCACTTGACTTCTACATTGATTAGCTCTATGACCATATCTATTACATTTGAAGCAATAGTCATTGAAAGATGGATACATTTAAGCATTAGGTTGTCTTATCAGAGGTCTTCTGGGTCTGTTTCTCCCATTTCTTGATTGAAAATTTCTTTGTCTAGATTCAGAGCTTTCACCTTTCTCATACCTAAGACCATTCTTATCATCTACCTTCTTTTGACTTTCAAGCAATACTTCACGTTTGGCTGAACTTATCTTAAACTTCTTCTTATATTCATTTGCACTTTCTAGGTCATGTCCAAGATGACAATTTGCCTTTCAAGTTCCTCCTCATTATATACATTCTTATAGATCATATTTAAGGTGGCCAATTGTACTATCCATTCTATAGCATTCTTCAGTTCTTTCCTTTAAAGTTTGATTCAATTCTTCTTTAGTCTTCTTCCTTTGCTAAATTTCTTTAGTTAGCATCATCACCCCAGATTCCATTTCAATTTTTAGAATAGAGACTTCTTTTGTCATCTTCTCACATTCCTTTGTCTTTTCCTCAAAAGCTTCATTCATGTCATTTCTTCAGTAAGATTTTTTAGCTATAGAAGTAGCTCCTTTCTCTTTTCCATAGATTTCTTTAGTTTTTCTTTTAACATTTCAATGCAATTGTTAGCATCTTGAAGGTTCTCTTTCAGATCAGTTATTTCAGCTTTAGACTGGCCAAGATCTTCTAAAGCCAACTAAAGTTGTTCTTTGAGTGAACCCATTGTTATTCCTTCCTAGATCTTCCTCAAACTATTAAACTTCTTTCAAGGAACCTCGCTCTGATACCAATTGTTGGAACTAGGGCTGACAACTGAGAGGGGGGTGAATCAGCTATCTTAAAACTTTAATGCTTACTGCTGTTAATTCCCTTTTTACCACTTCTTAACAAATTGAATATATAATCATGAAAAAAAATCAATAACACATGAGCAGAAACATAATAACAAAATTGACACCAAGATTTTTAACATGGAAACCTAGTTAAGGGAAAAGCCACGGTGGGTGTTAACCCACAAAGATTATACTCTGTTAAAAGTATAACAAATGGAGAATGCACATGTATTCAGGCTTACTGCCTAGAGCTCACTACCTATAGAAAGAAGATTACAATGTGTGTGAATTGATAATTAGCATATATCAATGCAAAGATTTAGTTTCGGTTAAGCATAGAATACCAACTTGATACACTTCATCTTTGTTCTTCCCTATTTCACTCCTTTGTCATAATCTAAGCTTAGATCTTCACCTTCACACTTATCTCTATCTTTATTTGTACTTATTCATCGTCGCACCACACCACACACCAATCACTCAAATCCATCAGCTATATATATATTTGCATCATGAATTTCAATAATTTTTCAGTCAGCTTCAAGAACACTTAGAACTTTTATTAAAGACTACTCTATTAGACAAATCCATGCACAACTTGTAGTGTAGACCAAACAATTGTATTCACAAATCATCAATCATGTTGCCCACTGTCGCTGATCATCACAAATTTCCCAACCAACAAATTTCATATACCTAGAACCAAGATTATTTATAAAGTTAGCCTGTTCTTCTTTTGTCTGCACTGACAAACTAGAACCCAATACTCGGATGATAATAACTTTTTAATCCTTCACCACTGAAGGAAAAAATTCTAGATTTAGATTGTCCTAACAATCCTTATGACTCCCTCAGATCTGTAGCACACTATGCTTTACCACCAGAGAGATCTGGACCAAGATACCGGACCCTATCACATGCCCTGTTTCTAGCTACCCAGACTTAGGTAAATTCTTATTCTAACTTTTGGTATGAACAAATTATGTTATGTGGATGAGTGAAATAGTCTTAGTTGCCATCAATGACAACACTTCTCATGTGTAGTAGTGTATTTTGCCAACAGTTATAAGTAAAGTGGTCCTAAAGGGAAGGTAAAAATGATGTGTTAAGTGAGATCTATTGTAGGTCCACCCCAACCTATTTTTTATTTTCAATCTTGGCATGGAGTTTGTGGTTAAGTTTGAGGCATGTTTTTGAGATGACCTATTTGGTGGTGAAGATGAAGTAGATATATATACGTGGAGATTTGGTTTTGATGTCACTTGATTATGTGTGTGCTAATAATGTAATACGGTGTGTGATGTGATGCGATTGTTTGATGTTTGTATTTTGAATGTGTGAATTAATAAAGAATAGAGCAAATTGTTTAATTACAGAGTAGAGTAGAACTATGGTTCAGAATAGTGAAAGAGAATTTTGTTTGTGCTTCAATGGAACTATATTCCATGCATATGTAGATACAATCGTAATAGTTTATTTCTTTGTAAAATATTGAAACGCTTGCCCTTTAATAGATGAATAAAAATTCCTTCACACAAAATTAGTCCATAACCTATTTAAAAATCTTCAAATCTATACATTGAGGATGGAATCAAGGATTTCATGAAATCCAAACAAGGAAATGGAGAAATAAAAATAAAAATAATGGCAACTCGTGAGATTAAACCCCAGAAAAGAAACTATTTTCTCCTTCATGTGCAAGTTTTTTAGTAAAATTACTTTTTTTAAAAGTAATTAATAGTTGAAAACAAAATTATTCCATACATGTGTTGCAAATATGTGCCTATGATGTTTTGTCATTGATGTCAACATATCCCTTGGTTAGAAATAGGGGAAACAATGCAAATCAGTGAAGTAGATTGATTCGTATTTCTAGAGGAATGAAGAGCAAATCATGCGGACCATATGGCTATGTAGAGGATTGTCTAAAGTAGCTCCATTTAATATCCAAGAGGTCCACATGAATATTCGAAGAAGCTATGGCCATATGGGTAGAACTAGGTTTTGCAGTTGTTCAGAGGTGACAGAGTGATAGAGATTTGGTCTAGATTGATCTGCATTGGAATATTATGATTTGCAAATCTAGAGGCATGTTTGGGAAGTCAGTGTGTATCCTCAACTCAAATGGTTCATGGTTTGGAGGTCTCCACATAATCTTTCTAGTGTGAAAGTCATAGCAGATAGTGTTCTTGAGGTATCAAATGAAGATGCAAGTGATTTTGATGATTTGAGAGTAGTGAGGATGTTATTGTTGAATTCAATGTGCTTGTGGAGGTCTCTACATCATGTGCCTACTGTGTTGGAGGTCCGCATTGAAGATTGAGCTCATTGTTGAAGATTCCTTCCTTGGTGTTACTATTCTTCCCAGTCTTTGTTGATTGGATGATTCAAGCATGTTGCAGATGATTCAAAAACAATTCTCTGGAGTGTAACATGTTGATCAAAGAAGATTCAAGTCCCAACTATGTTTGGCCAATAGTATAGTGATCCACATTGAGTCAAGCTGACCTTGATGTTCATTCCAAGTTGGATGAAGCATATAAATACTTGTGGATAAGTTGTGGAAAGGTGTGCTTGTGCGAAAATGATAAAATCCTAAGAAAGGTACAAAAGAATAACAAAGAAGAAGAAAAATAGAAGAACAAGAGTAGTAAAGGATGAAGATATACCAAAGAAGTGTTTGGGGGTAGAGTAGAAGTTTTGTGAGCTGTTAATGGGACTAAACTAGGTATGAAGAAGATGTTATCTCTTAGTTCATTCTTTCTATATTAAACATAAAATCTTGTAGGTAGTGAGCCTCTTTGAGCAGTGAGCTCTAGGTAGTGCACTCGAAGGCAAGTGCCTTCCCATTTCTTTCAAGTACTTTTAATAGGGTAGAAATCTTGTGGATTAATCCCCACTATGTTTTCCCTTAACTAGGTTTCCACATTAAAAATCTTGGTGTCAAGTGTATTAATTGTGTTTCTGCTCATGTGTTGTTGATTCATTCTTTAATGGGTATGTGCAAGATCATCGTGGGCCAAATAGTGGCAATGGAAAAAAAATCACGTCATTACTTAGCCAAATGTGTGAATTGGCTAACTTTGACTTTCGTAGGCATGTTAAAAATATCCATTTTGGGGTTTAAAAAACCATTTTTATAGTTTCAGGAAATGGATATCCGTTTCTAGAATATTCCCAAAATAGATATCTGTTTCTGGAATATTCCCAAAATGGATATCTGTTTCTTGAAACTATAGAAATGATTCTTTTTAATTCTTTTCATTGGTTTTTTAATTTTTTTCATTTGTGTGTGTCATGGTATGATGTCTCAAGGAATGGGAAAAAAAGATGATGATTCATAAGATAATATGAAGAATGATGGTAGAGTGAATTGGCATTGTGGTAACTATGGCATGTCATGGGGTGAATCATGCATTAATATAGCTTGTGGAGTGAGAAAGGGGTGGTATGAGTATGGTTAAATGGAGTAATGAGGTGATTTAATTAGTGATGACCTAGGTGAAGTGATGGGTAAGGTGTCTTATGTGGGATTGCTAGAAAGTGTGATTGGTAATGGTGGGGATAGCTAAATGTCATCTTCTAGGGGTTCAAAGGTGAGGAAAGTGTAAGATGGGGATATGGGATAATCCATGGTTTAATGATTAATCAAGGGAGACTCCTTAAAATGATTATCAACAATGGTGTCAATAGGGGGAATGGAGGATATGAATGTAGGTGTGGGAATGTGAGCTATGACATTGGGATTGTATTGAATGAATAATAGAAAGTAGGGGCACCTGTCTAGTGATGGAAGGATCCACATGATCAAATGATGTTTAGGGAAGGGATTTTCTTAGGAAAGTAAAAATTTGGGTGAGGGTCTAGGGTTTGGTGGAGAAAAATTTATAGAAAATTTAGAGGTCATTAAAATTGACATGAATAGAAGAAATACAAGACATGGCTAACGATAAATGGTAGGCTCAAAATAGGATAACTAGGACTATGATGATGAAGATGGAAAGAAAAGTTAACAACAATAGTATGATATAGGGATAGGATTAGAAAAAAAAGAGTACTACAACCAGCAAGAGGAAAGTGAGGACATAATGCAAAGTTATAATGACATGAACTCTCTTGGAAGGCTAAGCATGGACTATAAGAAGATTGAACTAGTTGGCTCTATTAGGCTCACCAAATGAATGAACCTTAAAGGTTAACCTTAACTTGGTAAGGTTATTTTTGAGTGTGGTTGTTTGTGCAACAATGTGTAAATTAATGTTACCTAAGGATAAATCTAACTATACTAACATTTTAATATCCATGCGAGCTAGGACTAACAATTAGACTAAAAACATGACAAATAATACAACTTGGACACATGTAGGACTTGGAAAATGGAAAAGAATAAGTATTAAATGTGGAAAACAATGAAAAAGTGGTATTAGTTGTACCTATGCAGAGAAGTGGTCTTTATGAAAGATGCTTAGAATTATGCTCTATATCTATTTGTGAAGTTTGGAGGTGATTGGGCCTAAAGGATATGACCACCATATGCAAAATAGCCTATCTAATGGGTATGTGCATGGAGAGAGAGAGAGAGTCCTAGTTTTCTTGTTTTCATGTCCTTCATTGATAAAGAAGAGGGAGAGATAGAGGGCAGAGAGAGGGAGATATAGGAATGATAGGAGGAGAGATACAAGAGAGAGATAGGGAGAGATATCTAGGTAGAGAGAGATAGAGAGGAGACAGATAGGGAGAGATAGAGGAGACATAGGGGAGAGAGAGGCAAGAGATAGGGAGAGATAGATAGGTAGAGAGAGGAGATATCTTGGGAGAGATAGAGGAGACAGAGGGAGAGATAGGGAGATAGAGAGTGAGTGAGATGTTGAAAGAGATAGGGAGAGAGATTGAGAGGTAGAGGGATGATAGAGAGAGGGAGATAAGGGAGAGATACTTGGAGATAGAGGTTTAGGATTGCTCAAGTTTAGGGTTTAGGGGTTATGGATTAGGGATTAGGGGCATTATTGAGGGTTGAGAGATTTACAGAGAGAGAGACTTCTTTTGACATGCAATCGTAAACCTTGAATAATGCCCCTAAACCCTAAAACCTAACCTGATGCAGAGAAAGTAGCAAAAATGCTCAAAACAACAAAACATATTGAAATATATTGAACCACCATAGTGGTTGAACCATTGAACTCCTTGAACCTTTTGAACCTCCAAATTCATTGAACCAGTGAACCATTTTCACTTTGTTGGACCAGCGCACCCACGAACTCTCAAACCATTGAACCAATTGTATTTCATTGAACCTTTGAACCAAAGGAACCAATTGAACCCGTTGAACGTCCAACTTAAGGTACAATGATTCAATGCTATCTTTTTCTTTGGCAATACTTGATTCTTCGGTCTAACTTTAAGCTAGTCTCTTGATCCCCAACCTCACGCCGAAAGGCTTACACTAGACTTCGCCTTCGGCAAGACTTCTATTATCAGTGATGCCCTCTTATCTCTAGCCGATACTTCAATGAACCTTAACCTATTGTTGAATCGATGAACCAAATGAACCTGTTGAACCATTGAACCGATTCAACTATTGGTTCAACCATTGGCAAAATAAACATTATCAGTTAAATCAAAAATTCTCTTACTGAAGTCTTTGTGACTCTGATGACCTGTACTTTGTATATACATTATTTAACCTTCTACCACCAGTTCTCCTTGCTGCTAGTACCAGTCACTACATGCATCTTTTGACATGCACATTTGCTTATGCAACAACGATATACTTTTCTAGGATACACACACACACACACTTACATTTGCATACAATAGCGACATACACATACTCTGTCTCTGACATACAATTGATGGATATATAGGAAATGTATTTCCCTAGACAATTTTGACATACACAGGAAATAGACCTTCATACAATTGTGATATATACAGGAATTGTATATCCAACGAACAACACAAACTTCACCCAGAAAGATTTTTATACATACCTTTCTTCACACAGTATACGCAGGATGATACTCACATACAAATGTGATATACTCACAACCTATTCCCATTATGGAATTGATATATATACCTAACTGTGTATATGAACCACACGCCGGCAACCTCCTCTGTAACAAATCTTGTAATTTCTACTCTACCATGACCATGAATAAAAGGAAAACAAAATAGAAAACTATTTTACAAGTTCATTCCACTGATTTCGCAGAAATCCACCAGTGGAATGGCTTTAATCATACATCTCAACAACAGAAAGACTAAATTAAACACAAAACGAGTCTATATAGATAATATACATAAGATGATTCAATACATAGGGAATTTACAAAGAATCCAGAATTTGTAAAACACAACTAACAGAAGTTCTATTTCTTCATTCTTATAGAGATTCGTACATTTGATAATTTTAGAAGGTGGAAGGTGAACTGTCTTTTTCCACCACCTTTGTCTATTTCTTTTCTTTTATTCTGCCCTCTTCTCCTTTTGCTTAACCAAGATTGTAAACAAAAACCCTAACTAATTTCATGACACTTGTTTGGCTTTAAACAACAAAACTCCAAACAGTTTGACACATTGATTTAATCAGCCACATATCCCAATATCTAATGATGTCCAAATTGGCTTATTGGAATGCTCAATTTGTGACCTCGATTTGTATGGTGGATGGTGGGGTTGGTTCTTACAAACATGAAATGTTAACACAAAATGCTACATGATAACATTAAATGTATCAAACATATCAAAATCTTATTCTTCTCCCTCTTATGCATATTTTATCTTGTTGAAGGGGTGCTCTTACACCATACTCCCCACCTTGAAAAGAACTCATGTCCCATGAGTTAAGACTTTGACTGAATCCACCTTTATCTTCTGCTGTCTCATTTTTCCCCTATGATCTCTGGACTACAACCTGCTGCCATGGGACCAAATACTTATGCCTAGTATTGTAGGCTCTTCTCACACTTTGCTGGTCATCCTTTCTTACCATCATCTCTGTCTGAACATCTACATTGGAAACCCCCTGTACTGCTATGGTAGAATGTGTTTGTCTTTCAACTCTTAGAGGACAAACAATGGTCCCTACTATGATGGCATCTTTGTCTTTCCAATCAACCAGTGGCTGTGTACAAACCTGCTTCTTAACCTTCTGCTAATTCACCTGATCCCTATTAGTCAAAACTAAAATTGTCTTCAAACTATGATCTCCTCTCCTTGAGATATCCTCAATTTCCTTTGACTCTGCTGTAGGCATCTCCACAAACTCTTTCTTTCCCACTAAAATGATTTTGGTTGCCTTTTGTGGTGTAGCATCCTCCTGTAATGGTATCAACACAATAGTTCTCCCATCCTTTTTGATGGTGCATGTGTTAGCATATCCATCATATAATGCTTTCCTATCAAATTGCCATGGCCTACCCAAAAGTAGGTGACAACATTCCATGGGCAATATGTCACATAAAACTCTATCCTGATAATCTCCAATCTGAAAATCAACATATGCCTGTTGATATACCAAAAGTGATTGACTATCACTTACCCAAGATACCTTGTAAGGATTTTGATGTGGAATCCTTTCCAATTTCAACTTATCCACCATTTCCTGAGATACCATGTTATCTGTTGAACCAGAATCTATTACTACCTTGCATATTTTACCTTTCCTTTTACAATTGGTCCTGAAAAGTGGCCCCCTTTGTATCATCTCCTTGGATGTCTTCAAGAGTGTTCTCCTAAGCATCAATGATTCTCCCTTCTTAGGATATCCATAACTATCAGGAGCATTCACACTTTGATAAGTGTTTGAGCTTTGCACACTTTGGCAGTTAGACTCTTGGATTAGATTTGTCCTTCTTTCCCCCTTGAACTTGTTACTTTTTCTAGACATCTATTGGCTATGTGGCCTTCTTTATTGCAATTGTAACATCTAAGAGGTCCTCTTCCCCTAAAGTTTCCTTTTTGATTGTAACTTCCCCTTTGAGTTTGATTGTTGTCTCCTTTGCTATTCTCTTGATTGGATTCACCTTGGTGTCCAAATCCATTTCCTCCTCTTTGATTGCCTCTGAAAGGACTTCTTCCCCCTCTTTGCTGTCTTCCGCTTCCTCTGTTCTGCTGTTCTCCTTTTCTTTTCAATTTCTCTTCTACTCTCAGTGCCACCTGGAAACACTTGTCAATGGTTTCTGGTGTCAAGATGGTAATCTCATCTTGTATACTGTACTTTAGGCCATTAATATACCTGGCAACTCTTCCCTTCTCACCCTCACAATGCCCACACCTTAGAGACAATTTATGAAATTCCTCTGTATAGGTGGATACATCCATATCTTTCTACCTGAGGTTCTACATTTTTCTGTATATCTGCACTTCATAATCTGCTGGTAAGAACTGAGCCTTGATCCTCTCTACCATCTGACTCTAGGATGAGATCATGCTCTTGCCACTCTTCACCCTTTCTCCCTAGGTGTAGTTCCACCACATGAGTGCAGCGCCTTTCAATTTTGTTTTTGCAAACTTGACTCTTCTATTCTTCGGTAGCTCCTTGTACTCAAAGTAGTTGTTCAAAGCCTCGATCCATTCGATGACTTCTTCTGCATTCATCTTTCTGCTGAACATCAAAATCTCCATTCTTGATTCAGACAACTCCTTACCAAGTGATTTTATGGCCTCTAGAAATTGTTTCTAATCTGCAGATATATCTATCTGTCCTGAGGTTATTTCCTCTTCCCCATCTTCTTCTCCATCAGACTCCTTGTCTAGTTTCTTTTCTTTTCCTAAGGTTTTCAACTCAGCCTAGAGTGCTTCCCTAACTCTAGTTTTAATCATATCCTCTATCTCCTTGAATTTCTTGGCCACTTTAGTGATCATCCCCTTTGGAGGCATCTCACTAGCCCCTTCTTCGCTTTCTCTATCTGACATAAACATTCACAAACAATGCCAAGACTTTTGCAAATCCTCTCATCCAACAACAGATCCTGGAGACGTACTACCACTCTTTCTCGTAGTGGTTTCACTCTGCACCCTCTTCAAGTCAAATCTCTATTGGTGAATAGTCAAGACAGACCCCAACATCATCTGTCCACACACTACAGGAATAGGATTCAATTACCTTTTAAAAAATTAACTACTTAAACACCTCTGCCTAGAGCTTTTTCTAGCTCTAATACCAATTTGATGCAGAGCGAGCAGCGGAAATGCTCAAAACAACAAAACATATTGAAATATATTAAACCACCATAGTGGTTGAACCATTGAACTCCTTGAACCTTTTGAACCTCCAAGTTCACTGAACTAGTGAACCATTTTCACTTTGTTTGACCGGCACACCCACGAACTCTCAAACCGTTGAACCAATTGTATTTCATTGCACCTTTGAACCAAAGGAACCAATTGAACCTGTTGAACCTCCAACTTAAGGTTCAACAGTTCAATGCTATCTTTTTCTTTGGCAATACTTGATTCTTTGGTCTAACTTTAAGCTAGTCTCCCGATCCCCAACCTCACGCCAAAAGGCTTATGCTAGACTTCACCTTCGGCAAGACTTCTATAATCGACGATGCCCTCTTATCTCTGGCTGATACTCTAATGAACCTTAACCCATTGTTGAACCGATGGACCAAATGAACCTGTTGAACTATTGAACAGGTTCAACTGTCGGTTGAACCATCGACAAAATAAACATTATCGGTTAACTCAAAAATTCTCTTACTGAAGTCTTTGTCACTTCGATGACCTCTACTTCATATATACATTATTTAACCTTCTACCACCGGTTCTCCTTACTACTAGTACTAGTCACTACATGCATCTTTTGACATGCACATTTTCTTATGCAACAACGATATACTTTTGTAGGATACAAACACACACTTACGTTCGCATACAATAGCGACATACACATACACTATCTGTGACATACAATTGATGGATATACAAGAAATGTATTTCCTCAGACAATTTCAACATACACAGGAAATAGACCTTCATACAATTGCGATATATACAAGAATTGTATATCCAACAAACAACACAAACATAACCCAAAAAGATTTTTATACATGCCTTTCTTCATATAGTATATGCAGGATGCTGCTCACATACAAATGTGATATACTCACAACCTATTCCCGATATGGAATTGACATATATACCTAACTGTGTATCTGAACCACAAGCCGGTAACCTGCTCTATATCAAATCACACAATTTCTACTCTGCCATGACCACAAACAAAAGGAAAACAGAACAAAAAACTATTTTACAAATCCATTGCACTAATTTCACCGAAATCCACCAGTGGAATGGCTTTAATCATACATCTCAACAACATAAAGACTAAATTAAACACAAAATGATTCTATACAGATAATATACATAGGATGATTCAATACACAGGGAATTTACAAAGAATCCAGAATTTGTAAAACATAACTGACAGAAGTTCTATTTCTTCATTCTTATAGAGATTCATACATTTGATAATTTCAGAAGGTGGAAGATGAACTGTCTTTTTCCACCACCTTCATCTATTTCTTTTCTTTTATTCCACCCTCTTCTCCTTTTACTTAACAAAGATTATAAACAAAAACCCTAACTAATCTCACAACACCTATTTGGCTTTAGACAACAAAACTCCAAACAGGTTGACACATTGATTTAATCAGCCACATATCCCAATATCTAATGATGTGCAAATTGGCTTATTGGAATGCTCAATTTGTGACCTCGATTCCTATGGTGGATGGTGGGGTCGATTCTTACAAACATGAAATGTTAACACAATATGCTACATGATAACATGAAATGTATCAAACATATCAAAATCTTATTCTTCTCCCTCTTATACATATTTTATCTTGTTGAAGGGGTGCTCCTACACCATAACCCCTAACCCCTAACCCCTAAACCCTAAATAATGCCCCTAAGCCCCAAGCCCTAACCCATAAACCCTAGACCTAAGAAACCCTAAACCCCAAAACCCTAAACCCTAAACACTAAACCCAAGCAACCCTAAACCTATATCTCCCTATCTCCCTATCTATATCATTCCTCTACCTCTCAATCTCTCTCCCTATGTCTCTGGCCATGTCCCTCACTCTCTATATCTCCCTATTGGTCATCTCTATCTAAACACTAAATCCTAAACCTCTAAACCTTAACCCCTAAACCACAAACCCTAAAACCTAAATAATACCCCTAAACCTTAACCCCTAACCCCTAAACCCTAAATCCAATCAATTCTAAACCTCTATCTCCCTATCTATCTCCTATCTTCCTATCTCTATCATCCCTCTACTTCTTTATCTCTCTCCCTATGTCCTTGGTCATGTGCCTCCCTCTCTATCTCCCTATCTCTCTCCTTGATCTCCTCTATATCTCCCTATCATTCCTCTCTCTCTATAATCCCTAAACCCAAAACCTCTAAACCTGAACCCCTAACCCCTAAATCCAAGAAACCCTAAACCCCTAAACCCTAAACCTTGAACCCCCAAACCCAAGTAACCCTAAGCCTCTATCTCCCTATCTCTCCCCTATCTCTCTATCATTGTTGTCCCTCTACCTCTGAATCTCTCTCCCTATGTCTCTGGCCATGTCCCTCACACTTTATCTCTCTATCTCTCCCCTTAGACTCCTCTATATCTCCCTATTAATCCTCTATCTCTCTCTAAACCCTAAGCCTCTAACCTTAACCCCTAACCCCAAAACCATAAAATCTAAACCCTAAATAATGCCCCTAAACCTAAGCAACCCTAAACCTCTATATCCCTATCTCTCCCTATGTCCCTATCTCTATCATCCCTCTACCTCTCAATCTCTCTATGTCTCTGGACATGTCTCTCACTTTTTATCTCCCTATCTCTCCCCTATGTCTCCTCTATCTCTCCCAATCTCTATTAATCCCATCTCTATCTCTCTTTAAACCCTAAACCTGAGTAACCCTAATTCCTAAATAATTCCCCTAAACCCTAAACCCTAAACTTGAGCAATGCTAAACTCATAAACCCTAAATAATGCTCCTAAACCATGACCCCTAACCCCAAGCAACTCTCTATCTCCTTGTTTTCTTGTTTTCATTTCCTTCATCGATAAGGAAGAGGGAGAGATAGGGAGATATAGGAATGATAGGGGGAGAGAGGCAAAAGATAGAGAGATAGGGAGAGATAGCTAGTTAGAGAGAAGAGAGGAGAAAAATAGGGAGAGATAGAGGAGACAAAGGGGAGAGATAGGGAGATAAAGAGTGAGGGAGACGTCCAAAGATATAGGGAGATATATGAATGATAGGGGAGAGAGAGGCAAGAGATAGGGATATATAGATAGGTAGAGAGAGAGAGATGAGATAGATTGGGAGAGATAAAAAAGATAGAGGGAGAGATAGGGAGATAGAGAGTGAGTGAGATGTCTAGAGAGATATGGAGAGAGATTGAGAGGTAGAGGGATGATAGAGAGAGGGAGATAAGGGAGAGAAAGGGAGATAGAGGTTTAAAGGGTTTCTTAGGATTAGAGTTTAGGGGTTATAGGTTAGGGGTTAGGGATTAGGGGCATTATTTGGGGTTGAGGGATTTAGAGAGAGAGAGAGAGAGACTTCTTTTGACATGCAACCATAAACCCTAAATAATGTCCCTAAACCCTAACCTTAAGAAACCAGAAACCTCTAAACCTTAAATAATGCCCCTAAACCCTAATCCCTAACCCCTAAACCATAAAATCTAAATAATGCCTCTAAGCCCTAACCCCTAAATCCTAAACCCTAAACTTGAGAAAACATAAACCCCTAAACCCTAAACACCAAACCTAAGCAACCCTAAACCTCTCTCCTTATCTCTATCATTCCTCTACCTCTCAATTTCTCTCCCTATGTCTCCCAAGTAGCCCTAAACCCCTAAACGCTAAATAATTCCCCTAAAACCTAAAATTAAGCAATGCTAAACTTATAAACCCTAATCCCTAACCCCAAGAAACCCTCTCTCTCTCTCTCTCTCTCTCCCAAAACCCTAAATATGCTCATAATCCCTAAACCTGCACAACCCTAAACCTCTATCTCCCTATCTCTCCCTTATATCCCTATCTCTATCATCCCTCTACCTCTCAATCCTTCTCCTTATCTCTCTAGACATCTTGCTCAATCTCTATCTCCATATCTCTCCCCTCTGTCTCCTCTCTCTCTCTAGCTATCTCTCTATCTCTTGCCTCTCTCTCCCCTATCATTCCTCTATCTCCCTATCTCTCCCTCTCCCTTATTGATGAATGAAATGAAAACAAGAAAAATAGGACTCTCTTTCTATCTAACTGTCTATCTCTCTCTCCTAAGGAAATTGGAAAGGAAAAGGAAAACTAGGAAAGCTAGGAATAGAAATTGGAAAGGAAAAGGACAACTAGGAAATCTAGGAATAGGATTTAATTAGGAGGTAGAGAGAGAGAGATCCAAAAAAGTAGAAGTGTAGAGTCAAGGTGCACTTTTGCCAACTTAATTTTATCTCAATATTCCCAAAGTCTTACATGATTAAAAGTAATGTTAATCTATTTGGTGGAAAAGTGGAACCTTTGCAAAGTTGTAGATGGAAAACAAGACTCCACTTCTCAAAATCTCGTAAGTATATAAATGAAGGTTTTGAAAATAAATATGCATCATCAATGCAAAATCCTAATGCACTCATCCACAAACTTGTAAATTGTAGTGAAGTTCAACATCCCCATGCCACATAAAGTTCCACAATGCTCATTTACCAAAAGACCAACTATTATGTGTAGAATTTTCTTATGTTTACATACATTTCAAAAAAGAACTTACAAAGTGCCAACATTACAATGCATAACATAATGAAATTTGTTGAAAAAGTTTAAAAAATCTTCAAACAAATGTAGTCGACTTGTATATAGCCAAACTCCATGATCTTTTCTACTATCTTATTTACTTACACAAAAGGAATGGTACATGGGCATCCATCAAAAGAATAATGATAGGGGGATCCTTATCAAATATTATATTTGGTGAATTTCTAGTAAATATTGCTAACTATTTGATAGAATGCCTCAAAAAAATGTGATTTCATAGACTACCATGATTATAGAAAATGCAAAAAATTGATCTAAAAATGAACATTACAATTTTGTTATCAATGCTCTTTACAAAACTTAGAAAATAGAAAAGCCTTTTCGATCATAGATGAAATTAGATGCAATGGTCATAAGAATGTGGCAGGATATCGATAGACCACCTTTTAGCATTTTATACAAAGCTAAAGATGAATTCTTATGACCATTGTAGGATGTTGATAGACCACCTTGAGAGAGAGAGAGAGAGAGTAACATATAGGGTAAAGAAAAATGGATGTCCATTTTGGGCAACCTAAAATGGATATCCATTTTGCAAAACAAATATCTGTTTTGGGCAACCTAAAACAGATATCTATTTTGTAAAACATAAAAAAGGAAAAATGGTATTTTACCAAAGAAAAATGGATATCTTTAATAATGGATATCTTTTTTTCTTCACTTTTACCTTGTATATAGGCTTGGGGCTATCATAGTTGACTTTCCCTCAATTCTAACATTTTTACAAGTTTCACTCTCTTCTTTGAACTTCACCCTTCATGCTGACAACTTTTTTTTATGTAAAATTGATAAAACGAAAAGGGTTTATAGAGGAAATTGACACCTTTCTAAAAATATAAGATTTTCTTGATTATGATTTTATTAAATAATTATTAATAATTTTCTATATGGTGTGTGTCTGAAATCCTCATGGATACATTGATTGAAAAACATCAATAACTTTCAAACCGTTTCACCTTTTTCAGATCTAAAAGATGCATCACACTCTATGCTCCATTGGCTATAGGTTAAAAAAATTGAATTCTAATTTTTTTTTATTGAGTTAGGTTGGTTGGACAATTACTCTTTAGTTTTTAAAAAAGTCATAGTAAAAAAGTCATAACTAATTATTTTATTGGAAAAAAAATAAAAAAAATATGTGTCACATCTGGGTATGAGTCCTCTACTTATTTTGAAAGTTTTAAATTTTTTTATTTTTTTTTCTCATAGTTAGGTTGGCTGGACAGACACCCACTTTTCATTTTTTTTCTAAACAATTTAATAGCTATTCATTGAAATGTTAATTTTTCACAAAGTAATTTTTTTTTTAAATAGTAGCTCATAAACTAGATTCAATTCTCTATAAATTATGTTCTTACTTCTTTTTCAAATTGTGTAGATAATCCATTCAAATTTTCACATGAACTTGATTAAGTCTGATTTTTTGTATTTTCATTACCACTTAGAGGTATAATTTGGCCCATCATGATCCCACACATACCATAATGTTTACATCATTAATTTGATTGTGAGTTGTGAAAGAAGATTAAAATCAGAAAAGGTTAAATTTGTGGGACAACTGATTCACCCCCCCTCTCAGTTGTCTGGACTAATTCCAACTACATGCATGTGTAAGAGATTGTAATGATGTGTTAAAAACTATAAATTATTATTTTATAGCTATTTTAATGACCATTTTAATTTTTTCTTGCTTTTTTCTATTATGCCATCAAATTTAAGCTAAAAATAATATAAAATTAAAACCAAAGTTCTTTTCCTTCCTTAATTATTTAATTTTGACATTCAAATATTATTTGAAGGATTTTAGGACTATTTTAAATCATTTTAAAGTCCAAAAAAATGAGTTTAGCCAACTTAAATCTCTAGAAATGATAACACTTGGATTTTGACTTTAAAACATCACCTCATTAAGATGTATAAAACCAATAATATGCTCTAAAATATATTCAATGACACAAAATAACCAAGATCATGGAAATGAACCTTAATTAATACAACTTGAGCCTTTAATACATGAGGTCATGAAGATGAATGATTTTAAATTTGAAGTCTATTTAATTATGACCATATAGTACCAAATATTACATGCATGTACCCACCTTGACACCAAAAAAATGTAACCTCACCAATTAGGACATGAATATAAGAGGTATAAATATTTTTGAGAAAATCCATCAAAAACTCTATACTCAAATCAAGCTAATTAATCAGGACCCAATGCTCACATAGCAAGTTAAAATTTTGAAAATGCTAGGAAACTCACTCAAAAAATCATGTCAAAGGAGGGTGTCCCAATTTTTCTAATACAAAAAGTGGGACATGTGTGCAAGGCACAACAAATGATAACTCTACTAGCAGAATGCTCCAGAGCAATCCAAGGATAAATAAAATTCAAAAACCTAGAATCTTTGTGTATATCCACATATTAGGCCAAATAAACACAAATACATGATCAAGGAATCAAAATAAAAAGGTAGTATGACCATTCTTGTTCCTAAGATCCAAGTGTGTGCAAATGCATTCATTCCCATCCTTTGGCAACTAAGGTCATCCAAGTTCCCTTGCATTAAAATACATAAATGATTCTCACCTCATGAACTACCTAGACATTGCCTTGATGCCAATCAAGTGTCTATAGCCTTGGTGAGGTTGTCTCTATGATTCCACTCAAAGCATAGCTCTACTGCTAGCTAGGCATTTATAGCCTTAGTAGAGATACTTAAAACCTCTAGGAAGTTGGGTCATATGATAGGAGTACTAGGAAGTACTGCCTTGCATTTTATTTTTTTTTCTTTTTCATATTTTTTTTTTTTTCATTTTTTGCCATAGCACATGTTTTTTTCACATGGGCCATACACATTTTCAACTTTGCTAGGCTGGGAATCATAGTGGTGGTAAAGGTGAGACCTTAAGATTTTTCACTTAATGCAAGATCACAAAGACTCACTTAAAAACTTTAGGATCATTAATATGTGAAAGGTATAAGATCCCAAAATAGTTAAAGTCATACCAAAAAACTGGTTCATCTCCCAAGAACAAGCATCATGTCATTCAACACTAAGAATGGAGCCCACAATAAACCCATAGTTTATGGAAAGTGTCTCTCAAAGGAAGACTAAGAGACATAATCCAAAAGAAATCACATTGTATACACTTGCAAACAACCCTCTAATCATCATGAAACAAGCAATGGGGGACCCCAAAAATTGAAAATAAGAGAGAAAATCAGCAACAAGCTAAGACATAACTGAAAACAAAACCCTATAAAACTGAAAGGAAAACTAAAAAAAAAAAACTAACTAAAACTAACCAACAAAAAGAAAAAGAAAGCAAAACATATAACTAACTAACGAAACTCAAAGCACAACCAAGCAAACTAGACACCTAGAAAACCAAAAACTAAGACTATGTACAAAGGCTTAGGACATCAAGTATCTACACTCTCTTGATTTATTTCTCAATATGTGTAAGATAAATAAGGCACATGTCAAGGTCCTAAGTCTAGCAAACTCATCCTTGTATTCTAAAAAGTATGTTATAGGCAAACTAGGCTCATATTCAAGGTACAATTCATATAGGATTAGAAATTGAGGCAACTTATAATATGCATGATCAATCCAAACAAATTTTTCTTATCCCAATCCCCATAATCAAAATCATAACTATCATAACTAAATGAGAAAATGGAAGATGCAACCTAGTTTGAAGTACCATCATCTAAAATTGCAAGCTCGTCATGTTGTTGTATCATACCCAATACTCTCTCACCTTTAGGAGGTCTTAACTCATGATGGATCATCCCTCATGCATCAAGTACATGTAAATCACAATAAAGGTCATCAATTAGTGAACCATTTCAATGGATATAATTAGACAAATCAATTACATCAATGCAAGATTCAATTCTTTTAGGCTCTAAAACATGGAACGTTTCACCTTTTCCCACACTTTGCATGATTGTTTGACCTTCATCCTCAAAGAACAAGAAACAATCCTCATTCTTCACCTGCATACCAACATTAATCAAGTGAGAATCTTCATCATTAGAATCATAAGCAAGATTAGAAAATCAAAATTGTTAGAGGACAACCAATACTGAGAGGGTGGGTGAATTAGTGTTGGTGACAACTCTTTTCAAAATTGAAATAATAAATTGCAATGCTGATTTGAATGTTTTGCAAGACAGAAAATGAAGTAGTGAATAGTGAATGTAATGAAAAGTTTAGACATAAGAAATCAATGGATCACACACAGAGAGACCATAACATAGAAAATTACATGAGTAGAAACCCCTCTTGGGGAATAAAAACAACTTGAGAAAGATGCCTCACTGGCTTAATATAAAAAACCAATCATACAGTCTCACTGACTTCTTTTCTTGCCTCACTGGCTTTTTACAACTTTGCCTCACTAGCTTTTTATCCTACCTCACTGGCACATCTCAAGTACATCAATACAATGAATAATTTATGTCAATACAAAGTATTGCTTTGTTTAGATCTTAATTCTCTATTCTTGAATGTCTCATTCAATTTTTGAGACTCTAAGAGATACAATAGTTTGTGCACATATACCACTGAATACAGAAAGATGTTCAACTATATTCTATTATTTTTGTTTGATAACATAGTGATTGTAAAAACCAATCAAACACAATAGAGTATAATTTCTCTTTTATACTATCTCAAAACCTATCTTTCTTTCTTTCATTGAACAGTTTGAAAATATAACCATAATTATGCAACTATCTCAGGCAGTTTGCAACTGCATTAGTAAATGTCATAGAAGCCTGGTCGAATGATCCAATGGTGGCTAATAAATAGTCTATTAAGTGCAGATTTACTCATGATTATCGAGAAGGAAACCCTTTTCAAAATTGTCATCATATAACCACAACAACAGTTTCATCTCTTAATCATGTGGTAAATAAGATTACAACAAACAATAATCTGCTAGAACCCTTTAACAAAGAACCCTAACAATATTTGTTATGGGTATAACAATAACACTTTCTTCTTTAACAGTTGTGGCAAAAGAACAAAAATACTTTTACATTTTTGAGAGACAAAAACCCATAATAGAATAGGTAAGATCAAAATTGGTTTTCCATAAGAAGAAGTAAACCAAACTTAGCTACTAGAAAGTCAACCACCACAAAAGCCTTTGAATTAGAAATAGAGAGAATATCACCTGATAGGCCAACAAATGAGAACCATTTTCCTAAAGAATAGTCAAAGATTCAGTCAAAACTGAACAAGATCAACCATGCACTATTAAATCCTTAATATCCCCTTCAAAACATGTAGAGATACCCCTATTTCAACCATGTATTCTCACGATTATTGTTGGTCTCTTACAATGACTTAACAACTGATCTCTTAAAACTCTAACTCATAGATTGGACATCTAACCTAAGTAGATGTCTTAATCACTATGGAGATGTATTTCACTTGTCAACCCAAGGACATGAACTTGAAATGGGTCAGCACGGTATGTACAGTAAGAACTTCCAAAGTAGCCACATTCATTCTATAGATAAGAAAGACATAATGCTGAAAATAAACTACTAGAAAGGAAATAACAAGAATGTTGAACATCAACCAATAGCTATTCTAGGATCAAGTACATGACAGAAAGTAAAAGTCTAGGCAAACAAATAGGAAACTACTCTGTCTACTTTGGCTATAGGAATAGACACAGAATCGAATTCTAGTGGCTGCAAGAACATTCAATGCTAGATTTAACTAAATGCTTAACAGAAAATGTAACTAAACTAGAGGGTGGAATCCTCACCAAGTGGGCCCCCTTGGATGAGTATTCCCTAAGACAAATATAAACTTAGAAATGCAAACTTACAACTTCATTTTATTCATTTGAAAAGATGAGTACAACTAAGCATTATAACTGTATTATCAAAAATTGGATAATGCAAGTACAATCTTTGAATAATTAACAACTATTCAGAAGGAGCATCAGAGTCTTAATTATAGAAGGAAAACTACAAAACTAACTACCTAGTAGGGTGGTCAACTCCAACAAAATAGGAGGATGCCACATTATGGAAAACATAGAAAGCAGAAAGGAGGTTACGCATGCAAGGGAATCTGGTCAAGCGAGTTGCTTTAACGTAGATCTAGCATAACATTAACTCCTAAATTTGCTCAACAAGTATTTAAGATTAGTTACAAGACGGTTGCTTCCCTCCATTTGACATTTGAATGATCACCATGTTTGACTTTTTATGGTAAGTGACTAACCAGTAGAATCTTCCTCCTCTTTATGGATGTCGATTATATCTGCATAACAATATTAGTACACACAATAATTGCACATCTATAACTACCTTGGAGTAATATTCATTAACCATATGTAAAATTAACATAGATAGTGTTGTTATATGGAGCCTAATCAGACTCAGAGGTTATATTTATCCCACTTTTATTGGCGTAGTTTCCCCCCAAATTCCTACGGGGTCAAGGGGCAACGCCCCTTGCGGGGGTTTGGGGGTAGCACCCCCAAGACGGGGTCAAGGGGCAGCGCCTCTTGTGGAGTCTGGCGGTAGTGCCCCTAGCGCATTCCCTGTCGCGATACAGGGTGGGGTCGAGGGGCAGTGCCCTCGTGGGGGCTCAGGGGCAATGCCCCTGAAACCTCACATAGTTTTTTATTATTTTATAAAGCATCAGGAGTTATTTTTCATTAATCGACATAAGAAAACCCTATTTTTGTAACTGACAAAAAGCTTGATAAAAAGCGGCCAAGGATTAGGGTTTTGGTATTATATTGTAGCATTTGTAGTGGTATTGAGTTGCAGGGATTGCTGATTGTAATCAGTTTGATTTACTGGATAATAATATTGGACTCTCTATTTGGTGGATGTAGCCCGAGTTTGGGTGAACCACGTTAAAACTTGTCTCTCGCTATTATTATTTCTATGTATTTCCATTCCTCTGTTTAATCTTTTTTGCATTTAATTGATATCTTCTTTTGGCTAACCCTAACAAGTGGTATCAGAGTGGGTTATGTTCGATTATCATCTGTAGGAAAGTCTCACGGTTGAGTGGGAGCAATGGCAGACGAGGGTAGATTGAAGGTCGATAAATTCAATGGGAAGAACTATCAGTTATGGAAGATGGAGATAGAGGATTACCTCTATCAAAAGGATTTATGGATGCCATTGGAAGGAGTAGCCAAGAAACTGACAACAATATCTGATGAGGATTGGAATCTTCTTGACAGAAAGGCACTGGGAACCATTTGGTTGTGCCTGGCACCATCGGTGGCATTCAATATAATGGAAGCGAAGACAATAGATGGTCTGATGAAAGCTTTGGCAAAATTGTATGAAAAACCCTCAGACTTAAATAAGGTATTTCTCATGAAGCGTTTGTTTAATCTAAAAATGGTTGAAGGTGGATTTGTGACAAATCATTTAAATGAATTTAATACAATTGTCAGTCAATTGACATTCTTGTAAATGTAAAATTTGATGAAGAAGTTACAGCTCTCTTGATATTATGTTCATTGCCTGAAAGCTGGGATAGTTTGGTAATGGCGGTTAGTAACTCTGTTTCTGGTTCAACTACCCTAAAATTTGATGATGTTGTTGGTGTTATTCTGAGTGAGGAAATTCATAGGAAAAGCTCAGGTGGATCCACATCAGGTAGTGTTTTGAATATAGAAAGTAGGGGTAGATCAAAAGAGAGAGGAAAAGGTTCTGGAAGTCATGGGAAGTCATGAGGAAAATCAAAGGACAAAAGATCCCAAACCAGAGGATAGAAGGATTGCTGATACTGTGGAAAACCAGGTCATCTAAAGAAAGATTGCTGGTCTCAGAAGAACAAAGAAGGAGACAAACAAGAAGGCAATAAGGAAGCAAATGTGGTAAGCAATAAGTCTGAAGATGATGCTTTGATTCTTTCCCTAGATAATGCTAATGATTCATGGGCCTCATTTCATGCTACGCCCCATAGAAGTCATTTTCTTGATTATGTCCAAGGGGATTTTGGGCTAGTTTATTTGGGAGATAACGAACCCTGTCAGATTGTTGGAGAGGGAAGAATCAAGATTAAGTTGCAGAATGGAAATCATTGGCTACTACAAGAGGTAAGGCATGTTCCAAGGCTCAGTAGGAATTTAATTTCAGCAAGGCAGCTAACTGAACAAGGTTGCATTGTTACATTTATTGATAATAACTAGAAGGTTTCAAAAGGTGCCTTAGTAGTAGCAAAAGGTGTGAAAGTAGGCACCTTATATCTTTGTACAGGTCATACTGTTCCTTCTACTTTAGCTGTTACAGAGAAAACACAAACAGGTTCAAGAACAGTTGTTGTAGGTTTGCAGGAAGAGACTGGAAAAGTTGTTGCAGGTTCTGCGACAACACTGTGGCATAACAAACTTGGGCATATGAGTGAAAAAGGTATGAAGGTACTTCATTCTAAGAAAGTTTTACCAGGTCTGAAATGTATTAATATGGATTTCTATGAAAGTTGTGTGTATGGAAAACAAAAGAGAGTCAGTTTTCTCAAGGATGGGAAGCAAAAGAAAAATGAAAAGTTGGAGCTTGTGCATACAGATGTATGGAGGCTAGCTCAGGTATCTTCTCTTGGTGGCTCTTGATATCATGTTACATTCATAGATGATGCAGCTAGGAAGGTATGGATTTATTTCCTTAGGTAGAAATTTGATGTATTTGAAACATTTAAAAAATAGAGAAGCTTGGTTGAGAGTGAGATGGGTAACAGATTAAAATGTCTCAGATCTGATAATGGCGGTGAGTATTACAGCAAAGAATTTGAAGATTATTGTTCCTTTAATGGAATTCATAGGAAGAAAATGGTTCTAGGGACTCCACAGGAAAATGGAGTAGCTGAACGCATGAATAGGACAATAATGGAGTGTGCAAGGACTATGAGATTGCATGTTGGACTGCCTTTAAACATGTGGGCAGAGGCTATCAACATTGCTATATATTTAATTAACAGAGGTCCTTCAATTCCTTTGGGCTGTGGTATTCCAGAGGAAGCATGGACAGACAAGAAGGTGAGTTATTCTTTTCTGAAAACCTTTGGCTGTGAAGCATTTGTACATATAGATTATGAAAATAGAACCAAGCTAGATGCAAAATCAGAAAAATGTACCTTCGTTGGATATGGCATTGATGAATTTGGTTATAGGCTTTGGGATTTTTAAAATCAAAAAATTGTGAGAAGTAGGGATGTTATATTCAATGAGAAGGTGTTGTACAAAGATCAATTGCAATAGCATAAGAAGAAAGTAAAAGATTATGTGGTGTTGGATGATACTCCAAATAGTGATGTTCCAGTGGTTCCTCATGCTCTGCAACATCAACCAAAAATACCACAAACTCCAGTGAATGTTAGATGGTCAACAAGGATAAGTAGACCTCCTGAAAGGTTTTCTCCCTCTTTGTATTCTATTTTGTTAATAGATGCTGGTGAACCAGAAGGGTATGATGAAGCTATGCAGGTGGTTACACAGGTTCAGTGGGAGCTTGCCATGAAAGAAGAAATGGACTCATTGCTGAAAAATCAGACTTGGGAATTATGTAAGTTACCTATAGATAAAAAGGCTTTACCAAATAAATGGGTTTACAGGCTGAAAGAGGAAGATGGAGGTAAGAAAAGATTTAAGGCCAGGTTAGTTGTAAAAGGATTTGCACAGAAAAAGGGCATTAATTTTGATGAGATATTTTCTCCGGTTGTCAAGATGACTTCTATTCATACTGTTTTAAGTATTGTGGCTGCTGAAGATTTACATTTGGAACAGCTAGATGTTAAAACTGCCTTTCTCCATGGTGATTTGGAGGAGGAGATATATATGGAACAACCCCAAGGATTTGAGGTCACAGGTAAGGAGAAACTGGTGTGCAGATTGAAGAAGAGTTTGTATGGCCTGAAACAAGCACCTCGGCAATGGTATTTAAAATTTGACAGTTTTATGGCTAAGCAAGGCTATAGCAGGTGTAATTCTGACCATTGTGTTTATTTTAAGAGGTTGGATAATGACAGCTACATTATTTTATGTTTATATGTTGATGACATGCTTGTTGCTGGGTCTAACATGGATCACATAAGAGAGTTAAAATAGCAGTTAGCATAGTCATTTGATATGAAGGATTTGGGTGTAGCAAAACAAATCCTTAGTATGAAAATTTGTAGAGATAGGAAGAACAGAAAATTGACTCTATCTCAGGCTGCTTATGTTGAAAAGGTGTTGCAGAGATTCCACATGGAGAATGCAAAAGCTGTCAGCACACCTTTGCCTAGTCATTTGAAATTGACCAAGGAGATGTGTCCTAAGACACAAGAGGAGGAAGAGAAAATGTCCAAGGTACCCTATGCTTCAGCTATAGGAAGTTTAAAGTATGCCATGGTGTGCACCCGACCGGATATTGCACATGTTGTAGGAGTCGTTAGCAGGTATATAAGTCATCTTGGATTAGAGCATTGGAATGTAGTAAAATAGATTCTCAGATATTTGAGAGGTACATCCAATACACACTTATGTTTTGGGGGCTCTAATACTGATTTAGCAAGTTATGTAGACTCAGATTTGGCAGGGGATATTGATACCAGGCGGAGTACTACAGGTTATGTCTTTACTGTAGGTGGAACAGTAGTGAGTTGGATTTTTAGGTTGCAAAAGGTGGTTGTTTTATCCACCACAGAGGCAGAATATGTAGTTGCAACAGAGGCAAGCAAGGAGATAATATGGCTACAATCTTTCATGAAAGAATTGGGCACACAACAGGTTAACAGTTATTTGTTTATGGATAGCCAGAGTGCCAAACATCTTGCAAAGAATTCTATCTTGCATTCAAAGACCAAACACATATAGTTGAGGTATCACTTCATTCGGTCAGTGTTGGATGATGGACAGTTACAACTGGCAAAGATACATATAGATGCCAATCTAGCAGATATGTTTACAAAGGCAGTGACAAGGGAGAAGCTGAGCTCCTCTTCAGCTTTGGTTGGTCTTCTAGACTGAAAACAACAAAAATAGAACAACAGAGTCCAGGGTGCTTATTTCTAGTGGGAGCTACAAGGTCAGTGATGTTATGATCAGTCTCCAAGTACGAGATGATATGGTGTGGAGTCTGATCAGTCTCCAAGTGGGAGATTGTTGTTATATGGAGCCTAATCAGACTCAGAGGTTATATTTACCCCACTTTTATCGGCATAGTTTCCCCCAAATTCCTACGAGGTTAAGGGGCAGCGCCCCTTGTGGGGGTTTGGGGGCAGCGCCCCCAAGACGGGGTCAAGGGGCAGCACCCCTTGCTGGGTCTGGGAGTTATTTTTCATTGACCAACATAAGAAAACCCTATTTTTGTAACCGACAAAAAGCTTGATAAAAAGCGGCCAAGGGTTAGGGTTTTGGTATTGTATTGTAGCATTTGGAGTAGTATTGAGTTGCAGGGATTGCTAATTGTAATCAGTTTGATTTACTAGATAATAATATTGGACTCTTTGTTTGGTGGATGTAGCTCGAGTTTGGGTGAACCATGTTAAAACTTGTCTCTCGCTGTTATTATTTCTATGTATTTCCATTCCTCTGTTTAATCTTTTTTGTATTTAATTGATATCTTCTTCCAGCTAACCCTAACAGATAGTTCATATAGCATGTCTTTGTCATAAAAGGAATATAAGAAATTACCTATGCTCAACAAGTTATAGCTTTGGGGCAATGACATAAAAAGATCAAGATTAAAGTATGAAAGTCCAAGATAACTACAGCAAGTGGATAATAAAGTTTAACAAAATTGAGTCATAAACTAGACTCATCACTCTCCCCAACCTAAGACTTTGTTGGTCCTCCAGCAGAGGAAGGGCTGTTCTTTTACTTAGTTAATGCCTTGAAATTAGCAACTGCCAATTGTACTATATCAGTTTCTTTGGTGCATGAGTTAGGATCCCAATAGAACCCTTGCTACCTATCCAACCTACTCCATCTTTGTCTCTCTTTAGCAATATCATACTAGTAAAATCTATAATTTGGCATAGGCCACAACAGGATAGGTGGTTAGAAGATTAAGGGAAGCTAGAATTGCCCCTTTGTCCTCCCAATCTAGATATATCTATCCACTCTTTTACATGCTGCAACATAATTTTGCAGAGAGTGAGGCTCTGCTTGTTTTAGTTCATCAGATAAACTATTCCACCTTGTGTCAAATGTCCTTTCATAGATTCTCCAATAGTGTGTGCAATCTTCTCATATTCTCTGTAAGCTACTTCTCTTTCAGGTAGGATTATGTTACCATAGCTTGGCCTATAAAGCATCCTATGCCAATCATTGAAAATGCTTCCTAGATTTCTAGATTCAGCTCTAATAGGCAATGGAGTGTTGAATTCTAATTGCTTATAAGCCCTAAACTATTGTCCCCAACTAATCTCATTTTGCATCTAGGATATAAATGCCCTCAATTGAACATCTCCAACATACAACAAGGGGTTCCACTCATGGTCTTGGGACATAGCAAAATTATGTAAATAGAATTTACACAACAAATTCTTTATTTTTGGAGGAGCAATCCTATAAGCATTGAAAAATTCAAGAGGAGATTCAATGGAAGGGTTCAAACCAAAAACAATCCTTGCTAACTTAAAAGAGAGGTATCTTTCCTTTAAATTTAGAGCATAGACTCTCAGGGGAGCCCTGTATTCTAATACCCAAGGCACCAAAGCTACCATATTATCCACTCTCTCTTTTAAAGTTACAATTTCTGCATTCTTTTCTTTAATCTCTTCATCCTTCTTTTGAATTTCATTCTTTAATCTGTGTTTCTCCTTCTTCCATTCTTCTTCTCTCCTTTGCATTTCATTCCACAAATTCATTGCTACCATGTGCATTGAAAAATCAGGAGGTCTATGTATTCCTACCAAAGGCTTTCCTGGCATAGATGATTGATCTTCATGTAGCATATGCTGTAGGGTTTCTGATTTCTCAACCAATTCTGGTTGCAAGGTGTCTTGCTGCAGGAACTCTTGTTTATCTTCATGTTCTTGTCTCTCAATATGCTCAACAGTGGTGGCAAGGTCTGCCACAGTTACATCTGCTGCTTCCTTAATTATGTCTTTTTCTACATCATTCACATGCCTCATTGGGGCCTCTACATCCTTAGTTGTCATTTCTTCAACCATAGGGCTTGTTTGCATAGATGCACCGGAGGAAGGCTCAATAGGTCTTGACTTACTAGAAGGACTCTCATGTTTCTCTTTAGCTACAAGAAGAATAGTGTCAGCCTTCTGTTTCCTAGACCGCATCACCTTCCTTTTTATGGTTTGCTTTTTGGTTTTACCCTTCTTTATTTTTGCCCTTCTCCTTTGTGTCCTAGTTTGAATTAAACTACTAAGAGGAAATTCCTCATTGTCAGAATCTGAAGAACTTTCTTTATTTGCATGCTCTGCTTTAGAAGAGCTAATCTTAATAGCTTGTTTTGCTACAAGAGGGTTTACACTAGAAGTTGAAGTTCCCAGAGTAGCTGCAATAGAACACACCCTTCTCCTAGTTCTATGATGTTGAGGCACAACCAGAGGTCACAAATGGCTTGGTCTTATTTGATCAATATTCAGAAATTTCTCCCAAGTCATATCGAACACATCATGCAGAGACTTTTCAACTAGTAATTTGATTAAACAATGGTGAGAGACAGAATTAGGCCTACCTTTTTGGGTCTCAACGGCCATGATTGAGAGAAGGTGGTAAAGCACGTTTAGCACATTCATTCTTCTCCCATGCCTCATATGATTCTGTAATAAGAAATACACAGAATGAAGGTTTGATAGATGACCTGTTGATGAGGATGTTAGTCACACACAAACACACAGATAAAAGTTACAAAACAACCTTTATTTATCTTGAAAGATACGATGAATTCAAAAATTTCATGATCCCAAGTCTCTGTTGATTAGTTCATGATGTGTAAAATTGTGTAGGTTCCAACACCATCATGGGAAGTTTTAGGAATGTGGGACTTTGCTAACTAAAACAACATCTAGATTTTAAAGAAGCTGGCTCTTCTCTATCTTGTATGGGTTTTTGGGAAAAAGGATAGAAATTAATAGAATTAAAGATACAGTTAAAGCAAATATATCTATGGCGATGTGCCTAAATAATAAGTATCTCTCTCAACTTAAGCACAGTGAAGCTATTCTCAAGATTTAGTTATGTTAAAGAGAAAATATTGCATGATTAACATAAACAGATATAATGAATGAACTCAAAGGCTCACAAATAGACAATTTACAATGACAGAAAATATCAACCAAGGCACAGAACTCTATCTTTCTCATTAATTTTCTAGTAACATAAGAGGCACAAATACATGCATAGTTATATTTACTTTTTGAATCACAAATAACAAAATAAAGGCAAATGATATTCACTGGTTATAGCAAAAAGTCTCAAATCTCTGATAGAAAATATCTCTAGCGAAACTATCTATGAAGAGAGCTCTCTATCTAAATGTTACATATTTATAGCATAGGATCGACTCTAGATCATCTGCATGATAGAATCCCAATGGCCTAACTGAACTAGAGCTAACTGGAAGTCTCTGACACTTAAGATCTTTCAGATCTGCAAATAGTTACAATAACTACAAGTCCATTGGTTGTGACAAAATATGCATGGCGTATCTCCTTCTATAGGGAAAAGACACTTGGCGGCTTCATCATTCTCTATAAACAATGAAACTCTGAGACACATGGCAGCATCCGTGTGCATATAACTTGAAACTTCTTCATCTCTTAGGAGAAACAAGAAACTGACACATGGCAGCATCTGCAACAACTAGAAATAGATACATTTCTTTATCCACAACATTTTACTTAACTGTGTCTTTTATATTCAGGTGGCCCCTGCCTATGACATATGCTGCAATCCATGGCTAGTAGCTTAAAACATATTAGAAATGGAACCCATGACTCTCCGCTCACTTTCAAACAAGGACAGGTGGCAGCGTTTGTAGCAACAACTATCTGGTACGTGACAACTTCTGCAGCCTTCTTGAAACATTAGAAACCCATTTGAGACTCATGCAGAGGTTGACACATGGCAGGCTCTGCATCGTTTGAGAAACATTTATTGTCATCAGAGGAAAAGAGCAACAACTTTTACTTGGGTGCCACATCCACCACATGGCATTCTCTGCAACACTGAACCTTTACACTGGGACCCACCTCCATTTATTACTTTGCATCGAAGGATACAAAAATAGATACGTGGATGCTGACACTTGGAAAACTCCACGGCTATCATAGAGTACACATCGCTCCCTCTGTAGGCACTATGAAACTTTATAACTGTGTCTCCATAAGCGACACATGGTGTCTTCTACAGCGTCTCAACTTAGAATATATTAAAGACATTTACTATAAGAACCAACAGGGCCTACCCTTATCCTTCACTTATCATTAAAACATATAAGAACCAACCTGCGGAAGCTGACACTTGGCAAGCTCCACATCTATTACAAAAGACACATGGCTTCACCCATGCTCATGCTGAAACATTTAGGGAGTGCCTTTGTTGATGACACGTGGTGTCATCTACAGATAGTAACTTAAAACAAAAGGAACATCTTCCGCTATGTGGCACACTCCACATTAAAATTATAACTTAGACACAAAAGCGGCTTGAAAATGAGAATCGACACTTGGTGAACTCCATGGCACTGGCAAAAAGAAACCCACAGCAATAGTAAAATGAAACCATGGTAAAACCCTTGCAGCCATTCTCAGAAATATTTATAGACATAGAAACTAAAACTCGTAGGCGCGCTACTAAAAACAAAATGTAGAGTTTATACTCTATAGTTCTTGGCGACCAGAAGGGATTTTGAGCCTGTTCAAAAAGAACCCAAAACTTGGCAAAAATATGTATGTAAAATAAAAGACAAGGTTATAAATTCTACAAAGCTGTCTGATAGATAGACCATTCTAAATCAAAAAGTCCCTGCTTGCTCTGTAAATCTTGAAAAGCAAAATCAAGATTTATTATGTCTTTATGGGAGAAGCTCTACAAAATCTGAACCGTGGTCTTCAGTTGAAACTCTAATTGGGCCATTGGGATTAAGACAGCTTCTACCTCCTATACTAATGAAGAATTAGTTAAACTTTAAAAAATAGATTGAACATTTTGCTTTGTCAAAAGTAGGGTCTTGATATCATCTATCATCAGAATAGTGCTATCATCTGGAAAAGGTGAGGGAAGACCCAGCTGCACTAAACCTTCAATGTGTCTCTTCATGTCCTTTACTCCTTCTTTAACAATATCTAGGAGCTCCTGGTAGTTTGTAGCAGCTAAATTACAACTTAGAACTTCATTCACTCTCTTTGTAGCTACCATCCTGTCACTAATTCCTACTACTGATAATATTTCATCTGTTGTGTCATATAGTTTCTTCAGCAATAGTTGGGAGTTAGAAACTCTTAAAGAGACAGTAGACAGAGTGGCTTGAATTGAAGTTTCCACCTTCTCGCATAACAACTATGCATTTAACAGGAAAGTTAAGGAGGTCTTTAGTTGAACAATCTCATCAGAGATCCTATTCCACACTAAAACATATAGCTCCTTGACTAGATTCAGAACTCCAACATTCTATGGTCTGTTAGCTAACTCAAGTGTTAGCTATTTTGTAGTTTTTTGTTCTGCTAAGAGTTGTGCCTGTATTGCAGCAACAACATTCTGTTCATTTAGCAACTTTTGCTGAGAATGTGTAGCTTGTTGCAACTTTTCTTGATACCTCTTCTCCAAGGTGGCTTTTTCTTGAGCAAGCTCCATCTTTAGAGAAGTGTTTTGTGCCACTATCACTTGATGGATTTGACAGGAAACGGTATTTTGTAACTGCTTATTTAGATTCTCTATTTCTTCCTTCTTAGTCTGCAACTCTCCAACAAGGTTGCCACTATTAATCTTCTCTTGAGCTAAGTCATTTTCAATTTTCTGCAACTTCCTAGAGATTTTCAAGTAGTTACTTGCAACAATAGAAGTGGTTTCATTCAGTAGCTTGACCCTATCTTGTGGTCTGAATAGTGACATATCCATGGCTACTGCATTCATGGCAAAGTCTTGAAGCTGTATCTGCTCATTTGGCTTTATCACATTTGGGCACAAATGTGTGACAATCTGCTGCTGTTGAATAGGGTCAAAAAGAGACCTCATGTGTGGTACAACCAAGCTTTTATTTTCTTTCTTTCTTTTCTTGTCTAGCCTAGCTTCTCTAGGCTTCTTTATTGTATCTGCCTGAGCTTGGAAAGTGGGGGGAGAAGCAATGTACCCCCTAGCAAAGGGATGACCATGAGGTAAACCATAAGGAATAGCCAAATGTTGGCTAGAGGAAATTTGGGGAGGTGCTCTTCTTGGAATAGAGGGGGAAAAGAAAGGTAATGAGGTGGCCTGTGAAGACATGGCCTGAGGATTAACAATTGGGGCAAGTGTAGATATAGGCACAATAGAAGTGGTAGGGGATACTAATGTGTGGCCAGTTGGGATTGCCACCCCTAAGGTAGAAGAAAGAGACTCAGAGGAAGAAGGAAAAGAAACACTTACCTGAGCAATAGTAGATGTAAATGGTAGTTGCTGTTGTAGAGGCTCTGCTTCTTCATCTAACTCTGGTGGTAGGTTCAACTTTATATGCTTCCTCAACCTTTCTCTCATCTCTTCTTCTGTTGATTCCTTCTCTGCAATATGTACCACTACTGATGGTGGCAAAGATACAAAACTGGAAGTCCTAGTAACTGAAACTGATGGAGTCCCTCTAGGGGATGATGAAACCACACTCTTTTGTTTTTCTAAGGTACTGAGAGATTGGGGCCAAAGAGATACAGGGACAGCAGAAGAGGCCTGTCCTACAACTTGTAATGTATGAGTTGACTCAGCCTCCTCCTTAGACTCTTCACCCTTCTTGTGGATTCTTCTTGTATCAGGGCTAGAAACTGGAGAGGGATGCCATTCATCCCAGATGGATTCCCATCTCTCATCTGTGTCAACTTTCCCAAAAGAGTGTGTCAATTCAAATATCTCCTACCTATATTTCTAATAGGCTTCTATTTTCTCTAGATTCCAATCCTGGGCTTGGAGAGCTTTCTTCAAACCAGTGCCCATTCTGATCTTAGGGTCAAAGGCCCTTTCCTTAACATAGAAGGTTTCCAATGGCTTGGGACCCTCATAAGGTAAATCTTCCGGTTCCACATACAGGTCTGGGGTATCTTCCTTAGGGTTTCTTCTATCCTCCCAAAAGGGGTGACCCTCATGTGCTATTTTAGCCCCAACCTTGTTGGTTTTAACCCAGGAGGCTATAAAACTATTTGGATCATATCTCCACTTATCTTCAATGATTAAGAATCCCAAGATAGATAACTTCTAAGGCCATGTTCCTTCTAACCCAAGGGATATCATACATTTTCCTTTTCTTCTTCTTGCTGCCATACTCATTGTCAACCATGGACACTTGCCGGGTTACTTCTAAAAACACTAGCCTAGGGGTCAAAACTTTAGGCAGTAGCATGGGTTCACCATTGAAGCCATGGATCCTAATGATAGTATTTTGTGCCCCAAAGTAGTAGTCACATGAGATTGGGCAATTGGTTATGAAGCTCCTTATGCTCTGTGTCAATCTATGCTCTACATGCTCAGGGCTCAAATGGCAAAAGGCAGGAGCAACAAAGAGTTCCCAGAACTCATAAGGGTCTAACTCCTTAGATAGCACATGTGTCCATGCGGACACAGGAATAGTTCTACTTTGCCTAAAATTTGGGTCATACATGTTCAATTTCATAGTTTGTGCAAATATATTGTGATTCTGATATAACATCAAATGAAATAGGTAAGCAAAATACCTGAAAACTCCCATGGCTTTGAAATTGACGAGTTGCTCAACCATGGAATAAGTAATTTGTTCTAAAAAATCCAGCCGGTATTCTTGCGACTTATCCACAGTCTTCAACCTAAAAATGATTGCAATTTTCCAATCATAGATGGTGCTATCTTCCTTCATTCTGAAAATGAAAGACATCATGGACAATGCCTCTTGACTAGCTTGACTGAAATGTGCCCTTCCTGTAGGTAATGTGGGCATCTGGGTATTGTCATCTGCTAGCTACATTTCTGAGTTAAGAAACCTAATTTGGTTGTTCACATTCGACCAGGTCTTTTGCATCTTAGCAAATAGTATGAAAAGTGGCAGTTTGGTCATGATATAGGGCCAACATGTCCCTTATAGCCTTAGGTGTAATTTGCACTATAAACTGACCCTGTTAAATCGTATTTGAGGGTGCATGGAATAGCTCCGCACATAAATAAATTAGGTCGGGGTAGAGGTGCACATTAGGGACCAGGAATTGTGCTAATTGTGAGGTCCAAATTCTCATTCCAAAGGTCTCAGACTATCCACTCTTTGCCTTTTGAATGCATCTCTGGTGTGCCCCTTTGCAGAGAGCCTTGGTAGATTGTTGAAGGGTTGGGTCAAAGATACCATCTGCAAAATCCTTTACTTTCGCTGGGTCGACGGAGTAACTTACTTTAGGGACTCTCATTCTAGGGTAGGGTCTCTTCAGTTGTGCAGGAGCCGAGGCATAAGATTTGCTTTTTTAAAAGGCTGTCAATTGATTCATATATCCCAAGTCCCTCCCAAGAGGACTATGCCTTAGCCATGACTATATTTTATAAGGAAATGTGAGAAGCTTTGACACAAACAGCAACTGCGAGAGAGAAATGACACTTAGCTATGGCAATCGCTAGGGATTAGAGGCAATAGTGATTCACAGCAAAGAGATAGAAACAAATGATAGCCATAGTTAGGACTTTTGCTAATTTAATGAGCCTTTTAATGGCACATTGAGTCTCATAAATGGCATTTACGCTGAGGAAACCGTTAGTATATCTTTTGAAATCTCCATGGAAAGGAGTGTCAAAACATTATGAGAGTGGCTGTGAAAGTGTACTTTCAAGAATTTTTGGGACTAGAGACAACCTTAATGAATGCGAGATTTTTGAAAAGAGATGGGGTTTGTGCTTTTGACACATGTTCAAAGAACACTTATTGAAAAGGAAAGCGAGAAAATAGGGCGGGAAAACAAGAAAGCAACAAAAGGTAAACTAACTAACTATGGTACATAAGAGCCCCTGCTTAGTTAAAATGTTTCAAATAGATCCCATTTACAGGAATCTCCTCAAGTTCACCATCCATGGTCTCGAGTTCAAAAGAATTTTGTTGCTTATAGGAACAAATTTTGTAAGGGCCAGTCCACAATGACTCAACCTTGCTGTGTCAGCCTGGCTTGGCAGCTCTTTCATCCCACTTCAAAACCACTGAGCCAACTTCAAAATGTGGATTTGAAGTTTTCTTGTCAAAACAATCCTTGATTATTTTTTGGTGTCTCATTAGTGACTCATGTACTTTCTCTCTTTTCTCTTGTACCTCTAGTAGTTCAGCAAGTCTAACTTGCATTGGGCCATTTTCTTCAATCTCTACCTACTTCAATAACTGTAAAGCAGGGATCTCCAGGCTCAGTGGCATTACTGCTAGTTTTCCATAGACTAATTCATATGGAGACATTTTTGTCACTTGCTTAGGTGTAATTCTATTAGCCCACAGTGTAGTATTTAGCAACTTATGCCACTCTTTGTGATAGTTGGTCCCTATCCTCTTAATGAGTCTAATTAGGTTCTTATTAGTAGACTCTGCCAGACCATTACCTTGAGGGTAATAATTTGAAGAAGTTTTCAAATAAATTCCATACCTTACTACAAACTCTGATATCTTCATTCCCAAAAATGCCTTAGCATTATCTAATATGATGGTACGAGGAGGGCCAAAATGAGCAGTAATGCTTTCTAGAAAGTCCAATATTACCTTTTCTATTGCTTCCTTGAGTGGTACTACTTCACTCCATCTGGTAAAGTAATTTGTGGCTGTAAGGATCCATTTGTGTCCCATACTTGACACTGGATTGATCATACCAATGAAATCAAGACCCCATTGGGAAAAGGGCTCATCTATAGTTATGGGGCTTAGGGGCATTGCTACATTTCTTCTTTTTCCTGTATAAAAGTGACAGGCTTGGCACTCTTTGACCAATTGATAAGAGTCTGTAAATAGGGTTGGCTAGAAGTATCCTTCTTGAGTCACCTTTATTTTTGTGGTCCTTGCTAAAAAGTGTCCACTTGAGGTTTCATGGTGCAACTCATGTAATATTCTTTGAGCCTCATCTTTTTCTATGCATCTTAAAAGTATGCCATCAATATTTCTTCTAAAAAGAACATGGTCAATTAATACAAAGTAGGACCCTTGCTGTCTATAATACCTTCTCTTATCATGGGAGAGCTCATTTGGGAAAATCCCATGTTTCATAAATTGAATCCTATTTGTGACCTAAGAATTCTGATCAATCTCTTGGATTCTCAACACATTCTCACTTTATGTTTCTGCAGTCACCATTCTCTCCATGTCTTGGGCCATATATTAGCACAATCCTTTGCCTCTAACTAGCTTAGTGGGTTTGACCTCCACATCATATTCAAGAATCTTTATTATCCAATTTGCCCTTTTCTCAATGATCTCTCCCTCCATAATGTATTCTCTTACACTAGGGTGAGCCAATAATATCAGAATTTTATTCCCTGTTACCATGTGTCTAAATTTCTTAAGGGATTTGACCATGGCATATGCCTATTTCTTCTCAAAATTGTATCTGGCCTCATATTCTTTGAGTGTCCTAGAGAAAAAGGCTATTGGGTGTTCTCCTTCTTGTTGGTCATGTTTCTGAGTCAAAACAATGGCAACACTGAACTCACCTCCATACACATACATTATAAAAAACTTAGAAAAGTCTGGGTTTCTAAGTACTGGGGCTATTGAAATGGCTTTCTTTACCTCCTCAAAAGCCTGTCTCCCTTCTGTAGTCCATTTGAAAACTAGGTCCTTCTTTAGCAACAGTGTCATTGGTCTAATTAGACCTATAAAGTCAGATATGAATCGACTGACAAAATTGATCTTCCCCAGAAAGGATTGAACTACTTTCTTATTGACTAGCAGAGATAAGTTCATAATGGCAGTAACTCTCTTAGGATCAATAGAGACTCCCTCTTTTGACACTATATGCCCTAACAGTTTACCCTGAGGTATTGCAAAGATATACTTTTTGGGGTTCAGGGATATTCCAAACTCTTGACACTTCTTAAAAATTGCCTCTAAATGATCAAAATGATCAATAGCATTTTTAGAGAAAATAGTGAGGTCATCTAGATAAATTAGGATGATTTTGTTTATGAGATCTCCAAATGCTACATCCATTGCTCTTTGAAAAGTGGCTCCAGTATTTGAAAGGCCAAATGGCATCTTAGCTTATGCAAATGTTCCTCATTTGGTAGTGAATGCAATCTTGTGTTAGTCTTCATCAGCCAACCAAATCTAATTGTATCCAGAAAAGCCATCCAGTAGGGAAAATCTTTCTGATCTAGCCATCATTTGTAAAATTTGTTCCATAGAGGGTAGGGGATAATGATCTTTCAAAGATGCTCTGTTCAGATCCTTGAAATCTACACAAAGCCTTATGTCACCATTCTTTTTCCTGACTGGCACTAGGTTGGATACCCAGGTTTAGTGCTTGATTGGAAAAATTATTTTTGATTCTAAGAGCTTCTGTAACTCATCCACCATTAGAGGTTCAATCCTTGGATTCACTAGCCTTTACTTCTATCTGACTGGTTTAGATCCTTCAGCCAGCTCTATAGTGTACTGAATGATATCTCTGTTATAGCCATGAAGGTCTTCATATGTCCAGGCAATCACTCTATCATATCTTTCACACAAGTCAATTAGTCTTTCATTTTCTTCTAGGGTTGTGGAATTTCCAATTTTCAACTTCCTTCCTTCACTAACTTGGATTTCAGAATAATCTTCTTTATCTGCTTAAAACCTCTTTTTCTCTAGGCTTACATCTTCTGGGTCAAATAGGTGTCAATCCTTTAGGGAGCTTGTTTAACTTTAGTTGAATTATTTGGTCACCATATGCTTCTTCAATTTTAGGTTGCAACTGATCAACAAATTCTCCTAACTATTGTAAAAATGAAAGTACTTGAAAATCATTTTCAAAAACTTGCCAATTTTGGTCATTGTCTGGGATAGTTGGCCTCACTATAATTTTGACTGATTCATTGTTGACTAGTAGATCAGTTGTTGGATCAAATTGTGAACCAATATGTGCCATTCTATCTGCCTCAGAATTTTGGGCTCTAAGGACTACTTCAATATTGAAAGCTTCAAAATCATCTATTAGGTCCCAAATCCTATGTCTATAGGATCTCATCCTTACATTTTTGGCTACTGCCTTTTCTCTGATTTGTTTCACTACTAGTTTTGAATCTCCTTTTACTATCAGATTCTTTACTCCTTTTTTCTTGGCTAACATGAGTCCATGTACCAAGGATTCATACTCAGCATCATTATTGGTACAGGCAAATTGAAAACGGATGGTTCTTAAAATTTTCTCACCATTTGGTGTGGTAAGGCAAATCCCTGCTCCAGCTCCATTCTTACTTCTAGCCCCATCAAAATTTATAGTCCAGAATTTTGAGTCCTTTCTAGATTCTTGAGTTTGTGGTGTTTCCTTCCTTAAAACATTTGTGATCTCTTGGTCTTCTTCAAATATGACATAAGTGCCTAAACTAGTAGAGTCATAATTTCCATAGGGGTCACTTTGCATCATAGTCAACAACTGATTATTCTCTTCCTCTTGTTGGTCATGTTCAGTCCAGTCACCTATCTCTTCAACAAAGATTCTTTCATCTTTATTCAGCATAGCATGGTCTGCCTCTAAGTTTGGGGTTGGTTCATTTGTGATATGGTCTTTTGATAATGGTTCAAATAGTATCTTCATCTTTGTCCCATATTTGGTTCTTAGAATTAGGTGTGACCAATCTAATGACATGTAACCTCCTATCTTGGCTGTAAAATCTCTGGATAGACACAGACCAAATACAGGAGGAATATATATGACTACCACATCCTAATTCACAATTATATTAGGGCAAGTGTACAATTGCAATGGGAGTTATTTAATTTTCCCTATTGTTTGCACTGATTTCCCATCCAACTGCATAACTCCTCTAGTAAGTGGCTCATACTTTATCTTCAAAGCATCTGCTATTTGTTTTGGCATTACTCTAGTACTAGCCCTAGAGTCTATCATTGCATTATGCAACAGTTTCTTCCCAACTATCAAAGTCAAATAGAAGGGTTCTGGTTTGGATTTACCTACCTCAGGTGCATTGTTCAAAAGGGTCATTATCTATAGAGGTACAGAATCTTTGAGCTACATCTTTTCTTTATCAGCAGGTCCTCCTTTGGCACCAGTATGTTTAGGCACTTCTTGGCCCTGTAGAGCTTCTTGTAATAGTGTCTTCTACTCAGGAATAGCTAGCATGTCCCAGATTGATACATGCACTAGCATCCTTTTTAGCTAATCCACTATAATGACAGGTCCTAATGCTTGGGCCTTTGAGTAATAAGGGTACCTTGCCTTTTCTTGAACTTGACCTAAGGCTACTTGATTCTGCACAAGCTGGGACATTTCTTGTCTAGGGATTGTATTCTAGTGACTCTGAAATGGAGGAGCTCCCATGATTTCATTATTCGTGACTTCCGAATGCTCCATCATTCTCCTCTTGGCTCTGGTATAGTAATCTGATTGTACCAATGGCTTCTTGGAAGTAGATGCTTCATTCAAGAATGCTGAATCTTCTTCCTCAATCAATGAAAATAAAGCATGCTCAGTGGCTATTTCCTCTTCCTATTGTAAAGATAGCCCTTGCATTTGAGCCACTAGGACTACATTTTGTACACCAGGAGACTGATATGGTTAAGTGTTAGTAGTTGCAAATTGTCCTTCTAATCCTCTTTGTTCTACTATCTTCTACTGTAAATTTTCTCTGGGGCAGTCTCTAGGCATATGGGCATTATTGGAAGGAAAACACCAAGCATTTGTGCCATCTACAAAATTATTTTGCCTTGAAACAATCTCCCTGTTGGGATTAGGAGGAACAATTTGTAAAGGTGTAGGGACTGTGACCAACTGGTTTGATGACTGAGGGTTATCTTGCCTTTGAGGGCCTTGATATTGATTTGACTGAAAGGGAGGTCTATTTCCTTGGTATCCTTGATATTGGGGTTTTGGATAAGGATTTTGTTGTCTCTTTAGATTGATTATCTCATTTGAAAAGGTTCTTAAAATGTTCTTGACATCATCCATTTCAGATGATTGAATAGGGGCAATTACTTTAGCAGGTTCCTAAGGAAAAGAATACATAGACACAGGTGGGGTTGTAGGATTAGGGACTTCTTGAGGTAGAGGTAAGGTAATTTCTGGGAACATGGGCATAGGAGGCCTTGGGGGCAACTTTCCAGCATCTATTAAGTTATTTTCTACCTTAACTACAAACTCATAAGCTTCTGGTAGTGTCTGACCTCTAAGGGACTGGATCATATATATCTTGCAGATATTCTTCAAGTGTCTTGAAATCTTCCCCACTGAATTTAGGCAGAGCCTTAAGAGCATTGGCTGGAATAGCATCCCAAGTAGCTGGTGGTATTGGAAGAATCAGAGGACTTCTAGTGTTACAATTTGCATAATTCCTTGGGGCTATAGGTGCTCCCATATTTACTCTTGGTGCTGCCCCATACTAATTCACTCTTCTCCTTGGATTAGTTACCAGTGGTGGAAAAAGAATGCCCAGTCTAGCAGCAGATTTAGCTCTTGTTACAGGTCCACAGCTTCTTGGCTCATACAATCTTTATGGAAACTTCAAGAAATGGTCCCACCGAGTGTGCCAAAAACTATTGATGTGTAAAATTGCACAGGTTCCAACACCAACATGGGAAGTTTCAAGAATGTGGGACTTTGCTACCTGAAACAACCTCCAGATTTTAAAGAAGCTGGCTCTTCTCTATCTTGTATGGTTTTTTGGGAAAAAGCGTAGAAATAAATAGAATTAAAGATACAATTAAAGCAAATCTATCTATTGCGATGCACCTAAATAATAAGTATCTCTCTCAACTTAAGCATAGTGAAGCTATTCTCAAGATTTAGTTACATTAAAGAGAAAATATTGCATGATTAACATAAATAGATATAATGAATGAACTCAAAGGCTCACAAATAGACAATTTACAATGACACAGAAAATATCAACCAAGGCACAGAACTCTATCTTTCTCATTAATTTTCCAGTAACATAAGAGGCACAAATACATGCACAGTTATATTTACTTTTTGAATCACAAATAATAAAATAAAGGCAAATGATATTCACTGGTCACAACAAAAAGTTTCAAATCTCTAATAGAAAATATCTCTAGCGAAACTATCTATGAAGAGAGATCTCTATCTGAATGTTACATATTTATAGCATAGGATCAACTCTAGATTGTTTGCATGATCAAATCCCAATGGCCTAACTAAACTAGAGCTAACTAGAAGTCTCTAACACTTAAGATCTTTCAGATCTGTAAATAATTACAATAACTGCAAGTCCATTGGCTGTGACAAAATATGCATGGTGCATCTCCTTCTATAGGGAAAAGACACTTGGTGGCTTCATCATTCTCTATAAACAATGAAACTCTGAGACACATGGCAGCATCCACGTGCATATAACTTGAAACTTCTTCATCTCTTAGGAGAAACAAGAAACTAACACATGGCGACATCCGCAGCAACTAGAAATAGATATGTGTCTTTATCTGCAACATTTTACTTCATTGTGTCTTTTATATTTGGGTGGCCCCTACCTGTGACATATGTCACAATCCGCAGCTAGTAACTTAAAACATATGAGAAATGGGACCCATGACTCTCCGCTCACTTTCAAATAGGGACAGGTGGTAGTGTCTGTAACAACAACTATCTGGTACATGGTGACTTCTACAACCTTCTTGAAACATTAGAAAACCATTTGAGACTCATGCAGAGGTTGACACATGGCGAGCTCCATGTCATTTGAGAAACATTTATTGTCATCGGAGGAAAAGAGGCAACAACTTTTACTTGGGCACCACATCCACCACATGGCGTTCTCTGTAACACTAAACCTTTACACTGGGACCCACCTCAATTTATTATTTTGCATCAAAGGATACAAAAATAGATACACAAACGCTGACACTTGGCAAACTCTGCAGCTATCATAGAGTACACATGGCTCCATCCACAAGCACTATGAAACTTTATAACTATGTCTCCGCAAGCGACATGTGGTGTCTTCCACAGGGTCTCAACTTAGAATATATTAGAGACATTTACTCCATATAGCATGATCCACTTTACTTTGAGACTCTATAATAGGGCCCACCCTTATCCTTCACTTATCGTTAAAACATATAAGAACCAACCTATAGAAGCTGGCACTTGGCAAGCTCCGCAGCTATTACAAAAGACACATGGCTTCACCCGTGCTCATGCTGAAACATTTAGGGAGTGCCTCCACTGATGACACATGGTGCCGTCCACAGCTAGTAACTTAAAACAAAAGGAACATCTTCCGCTACGTGGCACACTCCGCATTAAATTTATAACTTCAACACAAAAGTGGCTTGAAAATGAGACTCGACACTTGGCAAACTCCGCGGCACTGGCAAAAAGAAACCCACAGCAATAGTAAAATGAAACCCTGGTAAAACCCTCATGGCCATTCTCAGAAATATTTATAGACACACAAATTGAAACTCACAGGTGCGCTGCTAAAAACAAAATGTAGAGTTTATACTCTACAATTCATAATCTACTAACATTACTCAGTGGTTGATATGTGTTGATGTTAATCATTCAGGGGCCTTATGTTGATCAGTAGATTCTATTTTCTGCAACTATGCCACACAGAAAGGTTACTCTTCATAGTATATTTCTTCAAATAATGTGCCTACAGGTTGATGTTTGCATGATTTCTACCATTATTTGCAATTCTTTGCATGACATTTTCAACACTACATGCATTTAGCTCAAATATGCTAATGATATTCAGTTTTCTATGAGATGTCAACATATTTCCTTGTTCTGCTTATTATTTATAATGATTTGCAGTTATGGAAGTGATTCACTAAAATTAAAATGAGAAAAAGAGTTAGAGAATGAGATTCCCAAAATTACTTGACTGAGATCACTGATCCACATACATGTTCCCATAAAGTAATGAAGAGAAGAAAACTAGAATCATTCTTCACAAGGACATTCCACAAATCCATATGATCCAGTGCAAATCTTCAAAGGAAAAGTTCACAACAACATGCAATGAAATGAAAGCGCTTCTATTTGAACACAAGATTCACCATTACATATCTAGAAATCAACTTGAAGATTACATAAAGTTTACAATTAGGATGTAATCTGAAGCTTCATCTCCATTCAATATGCTTAGAAATAAGTACATTTACAATGAGCTGAAGAAAGAACCTTGACATTTCAACAATTCAATCCTCATTAGTCTCAGTAATCCAATCTCCTATAAAATTGTTTTGGTCAGATTTTTTTTATTGATTGACCTCCTCCCTTTACAGAGTAGAGGGGCTGAATATATATCTCTAATTATCCCCAATACAGTTCCAAAAACCCTAACTAATCAACAGTCTACATCTCAAGTGTAGCATCAGATGGTGGAAAATAAAATCTCGCCAAAATATCTGAGCAGCATATTCATACTGAGCATAAAGATGCCCTATTTTGAAAGCCTAACCACCTCAAAATATCTTTTGTTTCTCATATAATAGTGTTTCCTTCCACCTACATTTATCCTTGCATTGAAATCTTTTACTTCTTCTACTTCCCTTTGCAATTCGATCTGGTCTTTGTGACATCATCGCCATCCTTATGTCCTTTCACTTCTTTGGTGATCTAATCCACTCTTGTGATGTCATCGCCATTAAAGCTCCATCTTTATATCTACCTACACGCCTACAAATAGATAAGTATTAAGCATCATCATTTAATAAACTAGCAGGGAGATAAAAACTACATTGAATCAAGCTAAAAGTGCAAACACAGATATCAAGTTATGAATCTGTGAACAATCGCATATCTAAATGCATATACAATGTGAAGAATGGCCGAGTCAACCATCGTTAACCAAAAACATGCATCGGGCTCTAAAATAGCTTCAAAAATCCTATCACTTTGCTTTCTTGCCTTTTTCCTTGTATATCACATGCTTAATCCCTTGTATATCACGAATGTATATCGTAACATACAAGCACTCAAAATATACAAAGAGGTTTCTATTTTTAAACTTCTATTCGGGTCGGAGTTGCACCCTTAACTTGTACTTTTTCCTTTTGCATCTATTGCTTGTATGTATCGCTTGTATCTGGAGATATGCATTGCAATTTATACAAGCCAATACATACAAGTGCCTTTGTATGTCTCTGTCAGACTTCAATTTCTTATAAACCACAATTTAACTCACTCCTAGTTCCACCTTGCATATAATGCAATGTATTCGTTTTGATATACATTTGGGTTTTGATGAATTGCATTAACCAAATTTAAATCCTCCTTGGATTTCAGCACTTGTATATATTAAGCAATGTATGTTTTGAAACATACATACAAAGCACGGAATGTACAAGCATTTAACTCCTTTTAATAATGATTTTAGATCCATGGCTTGTATAAGTGCAATGCATATCATCTTGTATATCACAATATACAAACACATATGCATACAAAGAATATTCTATTTTAACTCTCTTTTGCATTTGTAGCTTGGATATTTGTGCCTTGTATATCGCACCATCGACAAAACACAAGACTCTCAGCGAGACCAAACCAACCTCCTCCGATGTCAAGAGTTACATCGATAGCAATATACATGCAAACCCTTTTGTATGTGCATTGGACTTCAACTTCCTATAGACCACATTTTACTCACCTATTGGAATCCGTGACATGTATATAATGCAATGTATCTCTCAATATACATTTAGTAATGATACATCGCATTAACCAAATTTTAATCCCTTTTGAATTCTGGTGCTTTTATGTATAATGAAATGCATATATCTGAAACATACATACAAAGTGCCAGAAATACAATGATTTAACATTGTTTAATAACTCTTCAATTCTTCACAATGTAGAAGTGCATTGTATTTCAGCTTGTATGTAGGACACATACAATGCACAAAGCATACAATGACTTAACTTTGTTTCATAACTTTTCAAGTCCACGGCAATGTATATTCTTCAATATACAAAGCATGAAAAAATACGACTAAACCAACCTTGATAAACTTTCAGATCCGGGCCATGTATAAGTGCAATGTATATCAGCTTTGTATGTAAGATACATACAAAACACAAAACATACATTGACTTAATTGACTTTAAGAGAACTTTGGGGCCTACCACTTGTATATAAGCTTTGTATATCGGCTTGCATGTTTGAACATACAAACATAAAATGCATTCAACAGATTTGACCAACTATGCATTTCAACTCTAAAAATGGTCGATTCCACCTTGCATGTAACAATAAAATGTAATCAAATGCATACAAGTAGACAATGTATAAAAAACCCGATGACTTAGAAAACTTGACAACCCGTTTTTACGACTAACACAAGGACGATATACAAAAGAATTTGTATATGAATGACTTGTATGTTTTGACCTTGTATATGCAACCCGATATGTATATGAATGACTTTGCATATACAAACAACTTTGTATATGCAACATACAAACCTGAATGTACATTTTACCAAAACACTCATAACTCGCAAAATATAGGGAATTTTACGATGGTTCAAAAAGCAACCCCTGTTCATTTTTAACAAGGAATTCACCCATATTATGCTCTAGCACTTAATGCAATTTTTTATTTGTTTTCAACAAGGTTTGTAATTTTCACTCCCTTTTCCCTTTACCACCAAGCAGAACAACACACACACAAGCAAAAGCAACAGCCACAACAGGGGTCATCATTTTACTGAGTAAAATGGGGCATGTTGTGAACCTCACAACAACTAGAAACTAAACAAAACAATCAAATTAAAACCATTAAAGAAAACTAAATGAAATAAATTCATAATTTCCAACTATCTTTTTTGCAAATCATTATTTAACTTGAGACTCAATGTATTCAATAAGGTGCATGAATTTTCTAATTTAGTTTAAGTGGGTGCACATGAATAATTATCCTCATCTTGAAAATTAGTTGAACAAACTAGTGACTAACACTAGCCTACATAGTTGATGTCATTCCCTCATAGCCAACTAGATAGAGCCTTGCTACCAACAGGCATCCATAGCCCCGACAAGGTTATTGTTATAATTCTCCTAAGTAGAGCCCTACTACCAGCGAGCGTCTATAGCCCCAATAGAGTTACTTAGATGGCTTAACCTAAATTTTTAGTAAAATCTATTTTATTATTTTATATTTTTTTTGTATTTGAAATAGATTTCATAAGATATTGCAGTTGTAACTTCATGATGCAAGGGAAGGTCACTTGCTGAAATTAAGCTGAGAATTGTAATGGTAGCAAGGGTGACCTTTGATTTTTCACCTAATATCTACACTGGTAAGTTCAACAAACCCAAGGATTTTAGGTGTGTCATTGTGAGAAACATTCCTTGAATACTCAACCCATTCTTATTGAATACAAAATTTCACAAGTCAACTAACTTTCTACATTCATGACAGTCACAACAAGTTATGCATAAATTTCAAATAATTAGCCTGAATGATCTAAATTTTCTATTGTTTTCAATGGTTGTTAGTCTACTCCAGTATACTCTAAATAAAAATAAACATCCATACACACAGGAAACAATAAAGCAAACAAACAAAACAAGCAGACTGTACAAACAACTAACCTACAAAATGAAACAACAGAAAGCAAGACAAGAAAGCAAAGAAAAGAAACAAAACAACTACTCTACCACTATACAAGACACTACAAGGCAAACAAAACCTAGGAAAAGACCTAAAGACACCTATATTTGCATATTTCCTTAGATTGTGTAGGAGCATCAGGGCACTAGTTATGGTTCTGATCTTAGCAGATTTATCTTTGTATTCTAAAAAATATTCTTATATTCTAAATTCATTGTGTTTAACAGAATAATCTCTGATTATCAGCAGCTGAGGAAGTTCATCATGTTCATGATTAATCCATATGCATGTCTTATCTCCCAAATTTTCATAATCAAAATAATATTCAACATTATTCACTGTGGAAAGGAAAAATACAACCTGGTGTATTTCTGGCTCTGCAAGACATGCTTGTTTATTGACAGCTGGTCCTCCATTTAACTTTACACTTTCATTGCTTAGCTCAACATCTGGTCTCACTTCAAATTGAAGGATGTATAGCTCTTGATTGATTATTTCTTCATCTTTATCTAGCTTTGTTCCTCCATTTTGGATGTTTAGTTTATCCTCAAGCTCAGGAAATGTCTCAATGTTCTCTTCAATTCTCTACACATCAGCATCTAAATGAGTATCTTCATCATTATAATCTGATATATAGAAATTTATTTTTTCTAAATCATTTCACTGTGAATGTGAAACAACATTTGATTTATGAAAATACTTCCCTATTTCACTTTCAAAATAGTTCTGGAGTGATGCCTAATCATGCACAACAATAGCATAATCCTCTGTATCTTCCACTTTCTTTTCTATGAATCCATTAGTTGCTATCATAGGAACTTCATTAGCAGTAGTGCATTTAAATTGTTCCAGCACATGTTTACACTTCTTTATCAACTCATTCCTATCAAAACTACTAAATTTAGATCCAGAAACATCATCTTGATAAGCATCTAATAATTCAATATATTTGTTTAGTGTATCAAGATCAATTTCATATTTATCTTCCCCCTCATTAGTTCTTTTTTGCTGATTGTCTGATGACGTGAAACAAGGAGCACTTTCTTCTCTATGATTTTCAAAAGATTCATACCTGCACTCTACCTCACCCTTATTACAAGGTAGAGACTCGTAATTCCCACCATAAAATGACTCAAGGAAAGATGTTTCTTCATTTTTATCAAAAGTATTAGGGTCAGAATCAAAGACTTCATCATGACAAGTGGTTTCTTCTTTATCAATCTTACCATAAAATGACTTAAGGAAAGATGCTATTCTATCATCTCCTTCTAGAACTGATTTAGCTACTGTATTTTCTAACCAACTAATATCGTCTGCTGCTGTATTTGCTTGTTGCTCTAGAATTTCTTCATTTCCCTACTAGACTTCAGCCCTGATCACATCTAAATAAAATATTAGTCCTTTAAAATACAAATCCAACCTTATGAGGAAAGTTAAAAAAATAATTTCACTGTACTCCATAGTCTGGTGTATCCTGCAACAACTGGATAAACAAAAGTTATATAAACTATGAGGATAAAGTTGCCTATTCAAAGTTTCTTGAAACAAAAGAATATTAACTTGACAACTATCTTCATATGCATCCATCAAAATGAGACCCTATTTTTGATTTTTAGGATTTTTGAAATTTTAATGAGATCTATCATATCTCAGAATAAAACTTGAAAGCTTAGAAAATCAAACAAATCTTTGAAGTTTTGAGCTAGATCTTTGCAAATATACAGTCAAAACCTCTCAGATAAGAGATGTTTGTAGACATTCAACTCAATTGATGAAATATTTATGCAACATTTGTAGAAACCTACAGATTCCTTGTCCATCCCTCCTTCTAGTGCCAATTCTATGTTGATGAGGATGTTAGTCACACACAAACACCCAAATAAAAGTTACACAACAACCTTTATTTATCTTGAAAGATACAATGAATTCAAAGAATTCATGATCCCAAGTCTCTGTTGATTAGTTCATAATCTACTGACGTTATTCAGTGGTTGATGTGTGTTGCTGTTAATTATTCAAGGGCCTTACGTTGATCAGTAGATTCTATTTTCTGCAACTATGCCACACAGAAAGGTTACTCTTCATAGTATATTTCTTCAAATAATGTGCCTACATGTTGATGTTTGCATGATATTTTCAACACTACATGCATTTAGCTCAAATATGCTAATGATATTCAATTTTCTATGAGATGTTAGCATATTTATTTGTTCTACTTATTATTTATCATGATTTGTAGTTATGGAAGTGATTCACTAAAATTAAAATGAGAAAAAGGGTTAGAAAATGAGATTCCCAAAATTACTTAACTGAGATCACTAATCCACATACATGTTCCCATATAGTAATGAAGAGAAGAAAACTAGAATCATACTTCACAAGGACATTCTGCAAATCTGCATGATCCAGTGCAAATCTTCAAAGGAAAAGTTGACAACAACATGCAATGAAATGAAAGTGCTTCTATTTGAACACAGGATTCACCATTACATATCAAGAAATCAACTTGAAGATTACGTAAAGTTTACAATCAGGATATAATCTGAAGCTTCATCTCTATTCAGTATGCTTAGAAACAAGTACATTTATAATGATCTGAAGAAAGAACCTTGAAATTTCAACAATTCAATTCTCATTAGTCTCAGTAATCCAATCTCCTATAAAATTGTTTTGGTCAAATTTTTTTTATTGATTGACCTCCTCCCTTTACAAAGTAAAGGGGCTGAATATATATCTCTGATTATCCCCAATATAGTTCCAAAAACCCTAACTAATAAATGGTCTGCATCTCAAGTGCAGCATCAGATGGTGGAAAACAAAATCCTGCTAAAATATTTGAGCAACATATTCATACTAAGTGTAAAGATGCCCACTTTTGAAACCCTAACCGCCTCAAAATATCTTTTGTTTCTCATATAATAGTGTTTCCTTCCACCTACATTTCTCCTCACATTGAAAGCTTTTACTTCTTCTTCTTCCCTTTGCAATCCGATCCACTCTTTGCGACATCATCGCCATTAAGTTTCACCTGCATCAAACTTCTCATCGTCGTCCTTATCTCCTTTTTCTTCTTTGGTGATTTGATCCACTCTTGTGATGTCATCGCCATTAAAGCTCTGTCTTTATATCTGCCTGCATGCCTGCAAATAGATAAGAATTAAGCATCATCATTTAATAAAATAGCAAGAAGATAAAAACTACATTGAATCATGCTGAAAGTGCAAACATAGATATCAAGTTATGAATCTGTGAACAATCGCATATCTAAATGCATATATAATGCGAAGAATGGCCGAGTCAACCATCATTGACCAAAAACATGCATCAGGCTCTAAAGCAGCTCCAAAAATCCTATTGCTTTGCTTTCCTGCCTTTTTCCTTGTATATTGCATGCTTAATCCCTTGTATATCATGAATGTATATCGTAACATACAAGCACTCAAAATATACAAAGAGGTTTCTGTGTTTAAATTTCTATTCGAGTCTGAGTTGCACCCTTAACTCGTACTTTTTCCTTTTGCATCTATCGCTTGTATCTAGAGATATGCATTGCAATTTATACAAGCCAATACATACAAGCACCTTTATATGTCCCAGTCGGACTTCAATTTCTTATAAACCACAACTTAACTCACTGCCGGTTCCACCTTGCATACAATGCAATGTATCCCTTTTCATATACATTTGGGTTTTGATGCATTGCATTAATCAAATTTAAATCCTCTTTGGATTCTGGTGCTTGTATATATTAAGCAATGTATGTTTCGAAACATACATACAAAATGTGGAATGTACAAGCATTTAACTCCTTTTCATAACGATTTCAGATCCATGGCTTGTATAAGTGCAATGCATATTAGCTTGTATATCACAACATACAAATGCATATGCATACAAAGAATATTCTATTTTTAACTCTCTTTTGCATCTGCGGCTTGCATCTTTTCACTTTGTATATCAAACCATCGGTGAAACACAAGACTCTCGGTGAGACTAAACCAACCTCCTCCGATGTCAAAAGTTACATCGATAACAATATACATGCAAACCCTTTTGTATGTGCATTAGACTTCAACTTCCTGTAGACCACATTCTACTCACCTATTGGAATCCGTGACATGTATATAGTGCAATGTATCTTTCAATATACATGTAGTAATGATACATCGCATTAACCAGATTTTAATCCTTTTTGAATTCCGGCACTTGTATGTATAATGAAATGCATATCTCTGAAACTTACATACAAAGCACCAGAAATACAATGATTTAACATTGTTTAATAACTCTTCAGTTCCACACAATGTATAAGTGCATTATATTTCAGCTTGTATGTAGGAGACATACAACGCACAAAGCATACAATGACTTAACTTTGTTTCATAACTTTTCAAGTCCACGGCAATGTATATTTGCAATGCATATCTTCAATATACAAAGCATGAAAAATACAACGACTAAACCAACCTTGATAAAGTTTTAGATCCGGACCATGTATAAGTGCAATGCATATCGACTTTGTATGTAAGATACATACAAAGCACAAAACATACATTGACTTAATTGACTTTAAGAAAACTTTGGGGCCCGCCACTTATATATAAGCTTTGTATATCGGCTTGCATGTTTGAACATACAAACATAAAATGTATTCAATGGATTGGACCAACTATGCGTTTCAACTTTGAAAATGATCGGGTCCACCTTGCATGTAACAATAAAACATTATCAAATGCATACAAGTAGACATGTATAAAAAACCTGATGACTTAGAAAACTCAACAACCTATTTTTGCGATTAACACAAGGACGATATACAAAAGACTTTGTATATGAATGAATTGTATGTTTTGACCTTGTATATGCATCCCGATATGTATATGAATGACTTTGCATAGACAAACAACTTTGTATATGCAACATACAAACTCGAATGTACATTTTACCAAAACACTCATAACTTGCAAAATATAGGGAATTTTAAGATGGTTCAAAAAGCAACCCCTATCTATTTTTAACAAGGAATTCACCCATATTATGCTCTAGCACTTAATGCAATTTTTTCTTTGTTTTCAACAAGGTTTGTAATTTTCACTCCCTTTTCCCTTTACCACCAAGAAGAATAACACACACACACAAGAAAAAGCAACAGCCACAATAGGGGTCCTCATTTCGCTAAGGAGTAAAATGGATAGCTACATGTTTCCACAGCTTAGGCAGAGAGGTTCTTTTGGCTCCCTGCTTGTCTATAGTCAATTGAGGATCACCAGGTTCTATAAATTTGGCCCCAGCTGACCTAGCATCTTTGGAAATAGGGTAATCTTCACCATCAACATGTAGACCTGTAACCTCTGCAATTCTTTCCTCAATAGCCAACACCTCCAAATCTGATTCCATGGCTTTACCATCGGACAATGTCTGAGCAAGTTCTAATGCAACATTTTCATCAAAACCATTTAACTTCAAGAAATAGTCTATCCATCAACAATTTCTAAATTCAGTCTGGATAAGTGCATCCTACAATAATACATCATGAATTGTGGGTTTATTTTGAATTAATCCTCCTCCCATTGACTTAGCTGCCTGAAAATAATTGCACTACAAAGTTTTTTTTCTACAAAAAGTTTGAAAACTAACTTCATCTTCTTGCAACCCTGTTAAATTTTCAATAACTCATGCTATCTATATTTTCCTTTTCAGCTTCTTTTCTTAGGAATACAGGACAAGGGTGGTACAGATAGTAATGAATTATCGATGAAGGCTATCATCTCACACTTACAAGCCATCACCTCACTCAAAATTCAAATCATTCAATTTTAAAACTTTACCGACATTTTGGCATCAAGCATATGGATAGATTGACATGTGGACATCATATTAACACTCCCTTCCCAACCTAAATTTAGGCATGTGTCCACACATGTGGAATGGTGATGTGTGATGGGACAAGGAAGGGAATAATGACATGCTATGAGAAATATCGATATTAATGTACAATAATTAAATGAATGAACCACAAGATAATTAATAGAGAATTATTAATGTGTGTGTACCTTGATTTGTGGAAGATTGGTTGCAAAAATCATGGAGAAAGTAATGGTTAATGGTTAAGAATTTATTGAGCAATGAATGAAAGTGGAGTGGGCTAAAGCGAGATGGGATGAAGTGTAATCAATACACGTGATGGAAGAGAGAAGAATGGATATGGATGGGCGAAGAAGTGAAAGAGTGGACTCCCACAAATGTGGAAGTCTTTATTATGACAAGTGTCGTACATTGGTTAGCTAGAAGGAGGGACACTAGGTCCACTACCTTTGGCTGTAGGAAGTTTATGAGTTGCATGTTGAGTGAATTGTTGCAGGAATTCTTCTTTGGAGGCTGGCTTGTGATATAACCTAGGTTGATGACCATTGACTAATAGTTTAAATCTGATAGGGTCAATAGTAGTAAGTTGAACAGCACCATTGGAAAAAACTTCAGCAACTTCATATGGTCCTGGCCACCTTGTCTATAATTTTCTTGCATTATCCTGATACCTTGAGTCATAAAGCAAAGCCCAATCACCAGGCTAGAATTTCTTATCTTTGATGTATTTGTCATGCCACCTTATTCTCTGATTCTGTACCACTTCTGTATGATGTAAAGCTACTTTTCTCATCTCATCCAAAGCATTGAGCTACATGATTCTTTCTTTTTATGCCTTAGATAGATCCATCCCCAAGTCAAGTGCAGTTTGAAGAGTTTTATGTTCAAATTCAATAGGCATCATGGCTATTTTGCCATACAGTAACTCAAAAGGAGTAAAACTAGTAGTTACTTTCTAGGTTGTCTTATAGGCCCAGATAGCTTATGGCAGCCTATTTGCCCAATCCTTCCTATGGATAGCCACAGTTTTGGTCAAAATGGCTTATATTTCTCTTTTAGTCACCTCAACTTGGCCATTAGCATGAGGGTGATAAGGAGTAGCTTTCTTGTGCCTTATGTTGTATTCTTGTACTAGTGCTGCAACTAGAGTTGAGGTGAATTGAGCTCCTTGCTTAGTCACTAATTCTTTGGGAACTCCATACCATGTAAAGATTTCCTCATAGAGAAATTTTACAACTTTACTATCTCTTGCATGCTTCATGGTCTTAACTTCTACCCATTTAGATACATAATCAGTGCATACTAAGACATAGGATTTACCATTAGATAGAGGATCAATGGGTCCTACAAAATCTAATCCCCACTTATCAAATGGAGTAATCACAAGCTGAGGATAAAAGGGCATCTCATAAAATTTTGTTGGTTGTCCCATCCTTTGACAACTATCACATTTCTTGGTATATCTTACTGCATCCTTGTATAGTGTAGGCCAATAATAACCTACATTCAAAATTTTCATTGCTATTCACTTTGCTACAAAATGTCCTCCACAAGGTTCATTGTGACAGGCATGCAAAATGTCATATGTTTCATCTTCTCACACACATCTCCTCATGACATTATCTAGTCTAGTGTAGAAAAAACATCCAGCAGTCCATGAAAAAAGATTTTTTTTTCAATGAGTACCATTTTTTCCTTAGGAGAGAAGTGAGGAGGGACTCTTCCTGTTACTAGGTAATTGGTTGTGTCAGCATACCAGGGTGTTTTCATAGTGAGTGAAAACAAATGTTCATCAGGAAAAGAGTCATCAATGACTTGGTTGTCCTCTGATGTAGTCATTCTTGAAAGAAAGTCTGCAACCACATTGGCCTTTCCTGGCTTATCCACAATAGTGATGTCAAATTCCTACATTAACAACACCCATCTTGCTAATCGACCAGCTATGAGAGGTTTTTTCATAAGATACCTAATGGATACATGATCTATGTGTACAGAGATTTGATAACCAGTTATGTAGTGCCTAAATTTATTAAGTGCATAAATGACTGCTATCATTTCTTTCTCTGTTACCATATAGTTGAACTCAGCACCCTGTAAGTTTTTGCTAATAAAATAAATAGCAAGCTCAATGACTCCTTCTTTCTGGCCTAAAACTGCTCCTATGGCATAATCTGATGCATCAGTATGAATGTGGAAAGGAAGTTCCCAATTGGGGCCTTTAAGTACAAGAGCATGGGTTAAGGCTACCTTTAAATTAGAAAATGCTTTCATAGTCTTCATTCCATTGAAATTCAACATCCTTTGTAAGAGTATATAATGGGGATGCCATTTTGCTGAAATCTTTGATGAAATGTCTATAATACCTTGCATGACCCAAGAAGCTTCTGACATCTCTTTACTTTGCAGGAATGGGCAGATTGATGATGACTTCAATCTTTGCTGAGTCTATCTGTATTCCTTTTCGAGAAATGTAGTGGCCAAGTACTACTCCTTCCTACATCATCATGAAGCACTTTGCAATATTTAAGGATAGGCTATGGTCTTCACATATTTCCAACACCTTGCCTAAGTTTGCTAATGCCTCTTCAAAAGTAGCACCATAAGTAGTGAAATCATCCATATAGATTTCCATACAATCATGTGAGATATCAAAAAATATGCTAATGACTACTCTTTGGAAAGTTACAGGTGCATTGCATAAGCCAAATGGAAGCACTAAGTAGGCAAATGTCCCCCAAGGACAGGTAAATGTTGTTTTCTCTTGATCTTTAGGTGCAATCTAAATCTGATTGTAACCACTAAATCCATCCAAAAAGGAAATGTATTGCTTTCCTGCAAGTGAGTCCAATACTTGGTCTATGAAAGGAAGGGGAAAATGATCCTTTTTGGTGGTAGAATTTAATTCTCTATAATCAATATAGACTCTCCACTTTCCTCCCTTCTTGGGCACACTAGAGGAGACACCCATTGGCTATCTAAGATTGGGTAGATAAATCCTACATCTAATAACTTTTGCAATTCCTCTTTGACAATTTTTCTTAGTGCAGGGTTGATTCTCCTTTGTGGTAGTCTTACTGGTGTACAATCTTCCTTTATGTAAATCCTATGGGTGCATAATGTAGGATTCAATCCTTTCATGTCATGATAATCCCATGTAAAAGTATTTTTATGTTTCTTTAACAAATTTGTCAAGGACAACTATTGTGCTTGAGTCAAGTTGCTATTAATATTGAGATATCTTTCTTCTAAAATTTCCACTTGAGTTGTGAAGTCAACCATAGTTACTTCATTAATGCTAGATACCTTAATTTCTTGTGGAAGCAATGTATGTAACATACCTAATGCTGCAGGAAAAATTGGAACAAGTATCCTCATTGGATCAACAGAATGAGAGGATGATGCTTCCTCTACTTCACAAAGATTTTGAATTATATTAGACAACACCTCCTCCTCTTCATGAAACTACAGGAAAGAACTTCTGCCTATCATCATAAGCTACTCCATAGAATTAGCTTCCTCCGCTTCTTCACCAACATGAGGCCAAACAGGATTATCCATATCATGAGATGGCTATGCAGGTGGGTAAAGAACAAGTGTTTTAGTGTTTCTCCCATTAGAGATGGTCATATCTCCTGACGAACACCCAATATAAGCATCTGTTGTGGCTAACCATGGCCTTCCCAAAAAGATGGGGTATCCTCCCAATGTAGCTTTAGGAGAAAGGATCATGAAATTAGCTGGATATTCCCATGAGTCTAGCGATACCACAAGATCCTTAACTATCCCATCAGGTTTAACAGTAGAGTTATTAGCAAGTTGCAGGATAGTAGGAGTTGGTCACATGGTTCCAACATTCAATTGCTGTAGGATATCCTTTGTCATTACATTTATGGCTACTCCAAGGTCAATCAGAGCATTTCTGATTTGGATTCCATTTATAACAACTCCTACCACAGGACTTCCTAGATCATTATATTTGGGAACAGTTACTTTTTCAACCATGATGTCAGCCAACTGTCCCACCACATGGACCATAGTGGGGTCTTTTCTTTTTCTACCTGGCTTCTTAAGGCATGCTACTTTAATTGCTTTGCCATATATAGGAACATCTTTTGTGGCTTGAAATAGAGGGATCTTGACACATACATGTTTCAATTGCTCTAGAATGTCAAAGATGGGTTCCTCTTCTACTACCTTTTGTTTCATAGTTTCTAACCTTTGTGAAAATGGTGGTTCTTGGGGAGTCTATTTGACTGACATTGGTTCAGGATTTTTAGGTACATTTGATTGAATGGGGGTTTTGCTAGGTTCCATTTCTTCCTCAGAAAGCTTAGTAATAATAGGTCTTGAAGGAGCTGCTAGGGTAGTTCCTGAACATAGAATATCACTTACATTCACAACATATGCAGGGAATTGATTTGGATTAGCAGAATATACTGGCTGTTGCTGTGGTCTATTATTTGGGTTAGGTGAGGGTTGAGCTAGTAACTAAGTAGGTTTAGGTGTATTTGAATTGGAGCTAGTAGGTGGAGGTATTATAGTAGGTTGTTGGGGCTAAGGAGGTGACTGCATGTACTTAGTGGTCTGATTTGGCCATTGTTGTCCTCTCCATTGAGATGTTCGCTACCAATTTCCTGGATGTGACTACCAATTTCCCAGAGGCTACTACCACTGGGGTGCAAGGTTTTGGTAATTTAGCCTAGTATTTTGAGGATTGTTCCAAGCCTGAGCTAGATATCCTCCATAACTAGATGAAAATGGTTGTTGCCATTGATTACCAGATACATAAGTATTAAAATGTGGTCCAACATATGATAATGGATCTGGTGACATGCCTTGTCTTGGAGCCCATGGCCTCCTTTGTGCAACATAGAAGACTTGATCCTCTTCAACCTATATTGGCTTGAACTCAGGTGGAATCTGCTTGCTGTCAATGTTAGCTATCATCTTGCATCTGCAGTCCCTCTTCTTTTGTTTGCAATGAGGACAATATTCAGCCAACATTGCCTCAACCTCTTCATGCTTCTTCTTTGCTTGGAGTGTGTCCAACTGGGTGGCCATATTATTTATAATATCTTGCTTAAAATCAGATAGCAAGTGGCTTATCTCCATACTTGAAACTCCATTGGTAGAGGTTTTTCCCATAAGGGAATGATAGCCTCATCCTTTCTTCATAGCTGCTCTGGAATAATTCTAGCACAACTTCTTAATATCATCCTAAGACACTTGGGTAATATCTCCTTCTCCCATTAAATCTAAGGCATCCATACAATGCTCACTTATTCCCTTGAGGAAGAGTAGTTTCTGAGAGTCCTCAGTGAGTGCATGATGGGGAGACTTTTGTAAACAAAACAAGAACATTGAGATGTAATCCTCCAAACTTTCATCTTCTTTCTGCTGCATTCTAAAAACATCATGTCCTCTCATATCCCCACTCCTATAGTAGTCTTTATATTTCTCAAGAAATTTATCTTTCATTTCTTCCCAGGTATTGACAACATCACTACCTAGACTCATAAACCACCTTAATGCAGCCTCTTTCATGGTAGTAGGAAACAACTTAAGTTTATGAACATTAGTAGTGTACTCATAGCTTCTGCAGAGGATATCAAATTCAAACAAGGTGTCTAGATCCTCTATTGTAAGTCCATAGAACTTGGGGAGAGATGAAGTAGGTATGTTCTTGAGATTATCCACTTCATTTTGAAGAGCAATCAGAAATGGAAATGTTGGTTGATTAGGTACGTTTTGGGAAGCCATGACTGCTTGACCTATTATCAAGGCAAATAGATTTTCAACTAGTTTTGGGGTATCTTGTTCTTTAGATGATATTTCAGAACTATTCAAATTAGGGAATGCATCAAGGAAAGGATTTACTTCTTCTTCTGCTGGGTAAGTTGAATCATTAGGAAGGAATCTCCCTAAAGCATCTCTTCTCCTACCTCTATGCATGCAATATACTTAGTATCAGCCACTTCTTACACAAAAAATGTTGATGGGTTGTAGATGGTTTCTTCCTAACTAAAAACACATTTTAAGGGAAAAAATGCAAGGAATAATACTAAAGATGACTCCAAAGATCTTCTTAGTTTGACACCATCCCCAGCAACAATGCAAAAAATGTTGGTCTCTTACAATGATTTAATAACTGAGCTCTTAAAACTGTAACTCAAAGATTGGACATCTAACCTAAGTAGCTGTCTTAATCACTATGGAGATGCATTTCACTTGTCAACCCAGGGACATGAACTTGAAATGGGTTAGCACAGTATGTGCACTAAGAAATTCCAAAGTAGCCACATTCATTCTCTAGATAAGAAAGACATAATGATGAAGATAAACTACTAGAAAGGAAATAACAGGAATCCTGAACATCAACCAATAGCTATTCTAGGATCAAGTGCATGACAGAAAGTAAAAGTCTAGCAAACAAACATGAATCTACTTTGTCTGCTTTGGCTATAGGAATAGACACAGAATATAATTCTAGTGGCTGCAAGAACATTCAATGCTAGATTTAACTAAATGCTTAACATAAAATGTAACTAAACTAGAGGGTGGAATCATCACCAAGTGGGCCCCCTTGGATGAGTATTCCCTAAGACAAATGTAAACTCAGAAATGCGAACTTACAACTTCATTTTATTCATTCAAAAAGATGAGTACAACTGAGCATTATAACTATATTACCAAAAAATGGATAATGCAAGTACAATCTCTGAACAATCAACAACTTCTTAGAAGGAGCATCAGAGTCTTATTTATAGAAGGAAAACTACAAAACTAACTACCCAGTAGGGCGGTCAACTCCAACAGAATAGGAGGACGCCGCATTATGGAAAACATAGAAAGTGAAAAGGAGGTTACGCATGTAGGGGAATCTAGTCAAGTGAGTTGCTTTAACCCAGATTTAGCATAACAATAACTCCTAAATTTGCTCAACAAGTATTTAAGATTAGTTACAAGATGGTTGTCTTCCCTCCATTTGACATTTGAATGATCACCATGTTTGAATTTTTATGGTAAGTGACCAACTAGTAGAATCTTCCTCCTCTTTATGGATGCCAATTATATCTACATAACAATATTAGTACACACAATAATTCATTAACCATATGTAAAATTAACATAGATAGTTCATATAGCATGTCTTTGTCATAAAGGAATATAAGAAATGACCTATGCTCAACAAGTTATAGCTTTGGGGCAATGACATAAAAAGATCAGGATTAAAGTACCAAAGTCCAAGATAACTACAACAAGTGTATAATAAAGTTTAACAAAATTGAGTCATAAACTAGACTCATCAATTATCACTAAAACATAAAACCCTAGCTCAAAGTTTCATTTCATAAAGTTAAACTATGCATAATGATCCAAAAACAAAGTCTTTTTGCTTGATACAAATACATGCAATCTGCACTGTCAGTGAGCCCTAAAAGGGTCGGTGGAAGAATGAGTCAAATAAAGCCTTTTCACCTATTTGAAATAGTCACAACCTACCCAGCAGGTAATGTTGCTATGGAACCTGATAGAAATTAAAACATTTTAATTTCATAATAACAAATAAAGGAGCTTAAGTCATCCTTATGTCTTTTGATTTACACAACATATAATCTTTTACCATCAATAGATTTATTTCATAAGTGATTCCCCTTCGATAATGAAGTTTATGAAATTATATTAATATGCATGTATTGTCACTTTGTCACAAAAACCAATCACCAAGTTCCACTGTCAAGCCAAGTACAAATCTGAACCATTATGACATGATGCCATATGAAATATCATAGAAACTAAACCAATTCCACTATGTGATTAATATACCATAGCAATGTAAATCATATGATGTATGATGTCACATGCAATAAGCCATTTGCCATAGAAGATCATGGGCATATCAAAGACCAAATGGATAGTCAAATGTATAGCAACTGAGAGAGTTGTATATCAACTATATGACAACATTGTTTGACATCCAACAAATGCCAACATGGGTCAACAAACTCCCCCTTTGGCATTGATGTCAAACCAAAACTGATAATGGTTTGCAACAGTGAGTGATTTACTAAAATATGTAACATATGCTAGCATAGCTAGAGATATGGGACACGTGCTAGTAAGCATAATCATATCATGCAACAGTCTAAATAACCAATAGTATGAGATAATCAAGTGAGCTACAAAAGGATATCCATGATCTTAATCTGTCAATATCACTATCAATTGAACTAAAAAAACTTGTGTACCTGAATTTCTCCCCCTTTTGACAACAATGCCAAATAAAAAATGTTGAGAGAGAGAAGAACATTGTTCACACAAAACATCAAATGGCAGTTACTGAGATAAACTAATCAAGTAACAAAGAAATGTACATTAACTATAGAACTTGTACATATAGAAATGATCATCATAAAATAGCCAAGAGAAATATCAACTGCAACATCTATTTAGAAGAATAGTACAAATGCTAACTACAAATTCCAACTAAATAACCATCAGAGATAAGAAAAATATGCCAAGTAGCTCCCCCTGAAACCAGTACCATAAATATGAATCATTGTAAAGAACTAAGGGAGAGAACTCCAAGTCTATCCCTCAGACCTTCAAAAACCCCTTTTGGAAGTGGCTTAGTGAAAATGTCAGCCACTTGAGAGAGAAATCATTATGCCTTGGGCACCAAATCCATATTCAAGTGTACCTTGAATATATCTCAGAATTCTTTTTACAACATTTAAGTGAGATTGTGAAATCTAGCAACTAAGCACACTGCTTGCATTATATTAGGTCTTGTAGAAGTTAAATGCAACAAACTACCAATCATTGACCTATACAAAGTGTGATCTATATCAAGATGATTAACATCATTACTCAACTTACAACAAATCTCCATGGGAGTATCAATAGGTTTACATTCATCCATTTGAAAACATTTAAGCATCTATTTAGCATACTTTGTCTGTGAAATAAAGATGCCTTTTGAAAGTTGTGCAACTTGTAAGCCAAGAAAGAAAGAGAGTTTACCCAACATAGACATTTCAAATTTAGATTTCATAATATTTGGAAAGGAGGAACATAACTCGTCATCATTGCTACCAAAGATGATATCATCAACATAAACAACAACTAAGATACTGTCACCTTTAGTCATGAAATACAAATTGATGTCCACTCCACCTTTGGTAAAGCCTTGTGATTGCAAATGTTTATCTAACTTATCATACCAAGCTCTAGGAGCTTGTTTAAGGCCATACAAAGCCTTTTTCAGCATGTATACATAATCTAGTTTGTGAGTACATACAAAAACTTTTATGTTGTTGCATGTACACTTCTTCTAGATTACCATTTAGAAATGCAATTTTCACATCCATTTGAAAAACTTTAAAGTTCTTATAGACAGAAAATGCAAGGAATATTTTGATAGCCTCAAGTCTTGCAACTGGGGCAAAAGATTTCATCAAAGTCTATACCCTCAATTTGAGAGTAACCCTTGCACACTAACCTTGCTTTATTTCTCACCACATTCCCTTTATCATCTAATTTAGCACCAATTATGTTTTTGTCTTTTGGTCTAGGGACTAGTTCCCAAGTTTTATTCTTTTCAATTTTCTCTAATTCTTCTTTCATAACACTTATCCAAGATTCATCTTTACCAGCTTCATTGTATGTTTTTGGTTCAAACTGAGAGAGTAGACATAAATGTACCTGATTTTGAGCATTTACACTACTTATTGTCTGTACTCCAACAGATATATTTCCTATGATCTACTTCTCAAGATGATTTTTCTAAATAGATTTTGATGGAGTTTTGTGAACTAACTCTTCTGGTTCAATAGCTTCCTCCTCTTCTTTAGATTTCTCCTCATGTTCTAGAAGATTTGATTGTACATTTTCGTCATTCACCTATACACTAGGCTGTAACACTTCATTAACTTTAACATTAGTGCTTTCTACAATTCTTTTCAGCCTATTATTAAAAAATTTGTAGGCTTTACTATGAGTAGAATAGCCTAGAAAAATACCATTATCACATCTATACTCAAAGCTGCCTAGACTATCATCATCTCTTTTAATAAAGCACTTGCTACCAAATATTCTGAAATACTCAACATTGGTTGGCCTGCCATACCACAATTCATAGGGGTTGTACCTAGTTTTGGTCCTTACCTATACCCTATTTAAAATATATACAATTGTATGAACAACTTCTTTCCAATAGGTATTTGACAAGTTTGCATCCTTCAACATAGTCCTAGGCATTTCCTTTACTATTCTATTCTTTCTTTCAGCAACCCCATTTTGCTGAGGTGTTTTAGATGTTGAGTACTGCCTCTTGACCCCATGTTTTTCATAGTAATCAACAAACTCTTGTGGGGTGTATTCTCCACCTCTGTCAGACCTAAGACATTTTAGTTTTAGATTTAATTCTTTTTCTACCATTTTCTTAAAGATTTTGAATCTGTTGAATGCTTTAGACTTATGTTTCATAAAAGTAACCCATGTCATTCTTGTGTAGTCATCTATAAACAACATAAAATAATGTTCACCATTAAGAGACCTAGTCCTTATAGGACCACAAAGATCAGTATGAACCAATTGCATGGGTGTAGTAGAAAAATGTTCTTTACGCTTAAAACTCACTCTAGTATGCTTTTCTTGTTGACATTATTGACAAGCAACAATGCTAGGTTTTCTAATGATAGGCATATTTGTGACTTTTTTATGCTTACTTATTTTAACTAGAGTATCATAATTTATGTGACCTAGCCTTCGATGCCACAATTTACTTTCCTCTATTTGGCTTATAAAACATACATGAGTATTCTTATAATTACTAGTGGTCTCATGTAAATTATAGGTGTTACCTTTTGTTCTGAGCCCAACTGCCAGTGTCTTTCCAGACTTTTTACTAATTTTGCAGCCCTATGAAGTGAAGGTTACCTTGAATCCATTGTCACAAACCTAGCTCACACTAAGAAGATTATGAGTCAGTCCTTCAACATAATAAACATTATGCAATGGTGTACCATTATCAAGTAAAATTGTGCCTTTTCCTTTAATTGATATACACAAGTCATTTCCAAATTTGACTGATCCTCCATCATGATCCTCATAGTCAACAAACTTGCTTCTATCACCAGTCATATGGTGAGAGCAACCAATATCCACTACCCACAAGTCTCTCTTTTGAACATGCAAGGTTGTTTGAACAAACATAACATCAACCTTTTTATCAGTTTGTTTTAGTCTCGAGACCAATTTGGCTTTATAAATTTTGTGAGATGCCTTAGGCTGAGAATTAGCCTTGTCTAGTTGTCTTGCATTTAAAGATATGCAAAACCTTGCTATATGACCAAGATTTCCATAGATATGGCATTTCAAATTATTCAAAAACTGAAACAAGTTACCATCTACAAAACTAGGTTGTCTTCTAGATGTAACTCTGCATTCTTGTGCTTTATGTACATATTTATTGCAAGAAAAATAATAGCCAGAATAATGCAAGTTAAACCTTAGAAAATTACCTCTTTTTGTAGTTGCATTGTTTGAGTTTGAACATTCTCCCTTTTGTAGTATATAACCTCCTTTCTCTTTGTAGGAATCATGATCAATCAATTTGTTATTGTTCTCATGCTTAACAACCTTTTTCCTTAGATTTACAACTTCTTCTTCAAGAGTGCAGTATTCTTTTTCTTTAATAAACCAATCAACAAGTTCCACTATCAAGCCAAGTACAAATCTAAACCATTATGACATGATGCCATATGAAATATCATAGAAACTGAACCAATGCCATTGTGTGATTAATACACATAGCTATGTAAATCATATGATGTATGATGTGCAATTAGCCATTTGCCACAGAGATCATGAGCATATCAAAGACCAAATGGATAGTCAAATGTATAGCAACTAAGAGAACAGTATGTCAACCGTATGCCAACATTGTTTGACATCATTGCCAACAAATGCCAACTGGGGTCCACAAAAACATGATATACTTAAATTTTCTCTACTAAAATTTTGAATGTAATGAAGGAACACCATCTAAATCATGCAATACCTTCCCTATTTCAGCTTGTGGTTGATATTGGAATGATGCATCATCATGTACAATAGAAAAGATCTTTTGGACATTCTTTTACTTGTAAAACTTGACCTAGGTTGCTGATTTCACTTTGTAGCATTATTTTATGCCAATTTCCATCATTTGGATCAACTTGTGACTCATCTAAAACACTTGTATAGGTCCAATATGATTGAGTATGATGATGTAATAGGCTGGTATAGTCATGAAATTTATCATTTTCCTCTAAAAACTCAAATTACTCCTCGAGTATATCAATTGGAATAACTTCCCTCTTTGTTGTCGATGAATTTCCTTCACCTCGTAGGTTGATATCTCCTTGTTTAGGAATGAAATTGGACTGATCTTGATGAAGGGGTAAATCACAAAACACACATAAAATAGAAATTGCACATAGAAAATAGGAATGTTTTTTATTGATTTGGACAACACATTACATTACAGCTCGAATACAATCAGAGGATGAATCCTCCATAGGCTGCAATACATTACAGCTTCCTATCTCTAGACTCTGGAACCTTCTACCTTCTATAGCCACAAATCTACTAGGGTTTATGTTTTCCTACCTTTTCTTGACTCTACACTTTATGCCTTGTCTCTACTACTCCCAAGGGTTCCAAAAAATGGTCATAAATAGCCCTTTTGGTGGCCTCCAACCAAAATTTCAAAATTTGCAACTCCCTCAAAAAATAGGTCAACTTCCAGGAACCATAACTTTTGATATAGGTGTCCGATTGACGAACCATTTGAATTGCTAAAAATCTTTTGAAGTGAAATACAACACCAAAAATCCATAAATGGATTTCCATAAACTTTTCAAGGTGTTATGGGATGTTTAAGTACCTCATATCTAATTTTAGAACTTTTCTGAGAACCACACAAAATTGGAAATTTAATATCATGAAATCCAGACATGATCATGATTGAAATTTACCAAGAATACTTATTTGACTATTCCAAATCTTTGGAGAAAATTTAGGGCTCAATTGCTTCTCTGATATAGACTTACTAAAAATAGTAAATTCTAGTATCCTTAGCCCTATTGGAAACTTTGAAGTTTATGAATCATTATTCCAGCAAATGGGTATCTGAAAAGATAAATTTTGAAAAGAAATAAAAACAAAGTCATTAGTTTTGAATCAACATTATTTTTTTGGGTGATGCAAGATTGCCCTTACACATCCAGATGCTCCTGCAACAAACACCTAGGGTAATTTTGAGAAGTGACCTTGTCACATCTTAGTTATTTTAGGAAAACCAAATCCGTCAACCTCTACCTTAGACAACTAGGAAGAATTTTCAAAAGGTCTCCCTTTCCACTTCACTAGATATTCTTCATATTTCTTTTTTTGAGTACTTCTTCCCTCATTGCTATCCAAGATCTCTTCTATCTCCTTCCTTTCTAAAGTAGGTGTTGGAATATTCCACAGTGCTTCTATTAACCCTTCTTCAATTCCTCCTTCATGATACTCTGTCAAATCTGAAATATTAAATGCAAGTGAAATGTTCATTTTTCTTTAGGCAACTCTACCTCATATGCATTTCTTGAATCATGCTTCTTCAAGATTTTACATGGTCCAAACTTTTTCATCTTCAACTTATTATATGTTCCAACTAGAAACCTCTCTTTCTCAAGTGAACCATGACTTCATGTCCTACCTAAAAATCCTTATATCTCCTCTTCTGATCTGCCTTAGCCATGTATTAAATATTCCTCTTATTAATGTGCTTTCTCACCTCTTCATGAAAATTCTTTAGGTGTTTTGTAAAGTCTTCAGCTTCGATACTTGTCTTTTCTCCCTTGTCCATCTTCTATAATTCTAAAGCATTTCTTGGACTACTCCCATATACAATCTAGAATGGTGATTTACTATACTCCTATTGACAGAATTATTGTAAGAAAATTCTACCTATGGTAAAATCAAATCCCATCCCTTGGGATTATCTCCTGCTAAGCATCGTAGTAGGTTACCCAAACTCCTATTCACCACTTCTGTCTATCCATTAGTTTATGGATGGTGTGCAAAACTAAACTTCAAATCCATCTTCAACTTCTTCCACAATGTCCTCCAAAAATAACCAACAAACTTAGTATCTCAATCTGAAACTATGCTCTTAGGTAGACCATGTAGTCTCACCAACTCTTTGAAAAATAATTCTGCAAGTTGACAACATCATTAGTCTTCTTAAAAGGAGTAAAATGTGTCATCTTCAAGAATATATCGACCACCACAAAAATGGAATCATGTCCTCTCTGTGTCCTTGGTAAATCAAGAACAAAATCCATACTAATATCATCCCATGGCCTCTCTAGTATAGGTAGTGGCTAATATAGCCCTGTATTCTAACTTGTTCCTTTTACCATCTAACACACTTTGTAACTCTGTACAAATTTCCTCACATCTAGCTGCAACTGTGGCCAATAATAATGCCCATTAACAATAGCAATGGTTTTATCTTAACCAAAGTGTCCAACTAATCCCCCACTATGGTTTTCCTTAATTAGGTTTTCTCTCATGGAACTCTTTGAAATGCACAACTAGCTTCCTCTAAACAACATGCCATCTTGGATTATGAAGTCCAACCATTTTGTACTATCCAAAGTAACAAGTTTCAAACAAGATTTCCAAGCCTCTATGGAGTCTAGATCTTCAGGATACAACCTTTTGAGCTCACCGAACCCAACAACCTCTATCTTCATTTCTATCATCAATTTTTGTCTTTTGCTCAAGGAATCTGCAACTCTATTGGACTTCCCACTCCCATGCTTCAAAGAAAAAGTATAACTCTACAAAAACTCAACCCATTTTAAGTACCTTTGATTTAACTTTCCTTGACTATTAAGATAATGTAAATCTTGATGATCAGTATATAAAACAAACTCTTTCAACAATAAATAACGTCTCCATTTCTTTAAAGCCTAAACTATAGCATAAAACTCTTGATCATAAATATAATATTTTTTTTGGCATCATTAAGATTCTCACTGAAATAGGCAATGAACTTACCTTCTTGACTCAAAACAACTTCTATAGCACTGCCACTAGCATTACAATCTACCTGAAATACCTTTTGAAATCTGAAAGTGCCAAATACATTGCTCTATTACTTTTTGCTTTAATGTATCAAAGCTCTTGGCTGCTCTTGTAGTCCATTTAAACTCTTTTCTATCCCCTCTCATTGTCTTAGTTAGGGGTGAACAAATGCTACTAAAATTCATGATAATTTTTTTGTAAAAATTTTCCAATCCATGAAAAGATAATACCTCTGTAGAACTCCTTGGTGTAGCCCATTCAATGATAGCCCTCACCTTCTCTGGGTCCATCTTAAGATCTTCCTCTAAGACAACAAATCCTAGGTATACCAACTCCTTTTTAAAACTACATTTCTTTAGATTAATCAACAACTTCTCCTCCCTTAGCTTCTCCAAAAGCCTTCTGATATGCATCAGATGCTCATCCCAAGTCTTATTGAAAATCAAAATTTCATATAAATAAACAATAAAAAAATTCCCAAAAACTCTTTTAATACCTCATTCATGAACCACATGAATGTTCTCAGTGCATTGATTAGCCCAAATGGAATGACTAACCACTCATACAAAACTTTCCTTGTCTTGAAGGTTGTCTTCCATTCATCTCCTTCTTTGATTTAGATCTGGTAATACCCACTCTTTAGCTCAATCTTCATGAAGTACTTAGCTCCACTCAAACAATCCATTATGTCATCCATTCTAGACAATGGAAATATGTACATGATCATGATCTTGTTAATGGCTTAGGAATTTATACACATTCTCCATTCTCCATCTTTATTCAATGCTAGTAGTGTAGGTACCACACATGGACTTAGGCTCTCCCTTATCAGTCCCTTAAAAACTCATGAACTTGTCTATTCATCTCTTCATTCTTTACATGATTCATTCTATTGGTAGCCTTATTTAATAAATTGGCTCTTGGTATCAAATCCATTTGATGACTTATCTTCCTCACTAGCGGTAAACCTTTTGGTACATTATTAGAGACAATGTCTTGATATTCTTCCAACAGATCTGATACTTTTAGTGGTACATCTTCACATTTCTCCTGGCTGATCTTGGGAATCAATGCAAAGCAATGACACTTGTACTTCATACCATCCAAAAATTTCCTACCATCTACCAAGAAAATTCTCATAGTACTACATACCTTTTCTTCCACCTCCTTCAAGGGCTTCAACTTATGATGAACTCCATCCTTTGTTAGGGAATAGATGTTTGCATGGCCATCATGGATAGCACACCTATCATACTGCCATAGCCTTCCCAATAGCATATGACATGTATCCATCCATATGATGTAACACAACACCTCATCATGGTAGAAACCAATCTTGAACTTGACCAAAAATAATTCACTAACCAAAGCTCTATGGTCCTTCTGCAACCATGTAATCTGATATGGATGTGGATTCCTTCTTTTCAAATTTAGCTTGTTAACCATCTCATCTAAAACACGATTGTCAGTGCTTCCACTGTCAATAATAATATCACAACACTTACCTTCACATTTGCACCTGGTGTAGAATAAACTCTTCCTCTGATCTAGTTCTTTCTCCTCATTCAACAAGGTTCTTCTGACAACTAGGGTTTCTCCCCTTTCAACATCTTTAGAATGCTTAGACTGTGCATCTTCATCTACATGTGAAACTCGTGCATTACCTTTAGGTCTTCTATTTGTCCTTTCTAGATGTTGTAGACACTCATATGCTTAATGCCCTTCTTCTCCACATTGGAAACAATTTCCTTTGAAACCTCCTCTTCTAGGTCCTTGTCCAAGTCAGCCTCTTCCTCTTCCTCTTCGTTCACAATTATTTTGGTCATGACCATGGGTAGGTATTATCTCCTCTCTAATTTTGACTGGTGTCAGCTTCTTCACTTTTCTTTTGATCTTCATTTCAGCCTCCATAGGATCTTCCACCAATCTTTCCACCTTGACCTCCTCCTCTTTGCTTTCTTTCAAATATTTTATTTAGCTTCTCCTCCCCCTTCAGGGAAAATTGGTACACATCTTCTATGGTGGTCATTCTTACCATGCTTAGCTCCTCTTGAATACTTGGCCTCAATTCATTAATGTAATAGGCTACCTTCTCCTTGTTGGCCTCTGCATGGCCTATCTTGATAGTAATCTTATGAAACTCTTCTATATACTCCTTGATAGACTTGTTACCTTGCTTCAATCCTTACAACTTCTTCAAAAAATCCAACTCATAGTACACATGAATTAACTATTTCTTTAGTTTATCCACCATCTGATCCCATCTGGTAATCTTTCATTTTTCTCTTTTATTTCTCTCTAACTAGACATCCTTCCACCAAATATTGGCATGGCCCTTCAACTTTGTTTTCACAAACTTGATCTAATCTAGATCCTCCACATCTTCATAATAAAAATATTCCTCCATGTCATTGATCCAATCAATAAGCTCTTCTAGCTTTAGATTCCCAAAATAGGTAGATACTTCAATCCTTGGTCTCTTTCCAATCTTTGAAATGGCCCTCAACAACCTAACTTCTATAGGAACTCTTGCAGCTTCTTGTTCTTTCTTAGATAGCTCTTCTTTAGCTTCATCTTCACTTTCTTCTCTTGTTCTTGGCTCAAATCCTCTTCATAGCTCCTCTTGAAATGCATTGATTTGCATTTGTAAGGCTCTAAACCCCTCTTTGATCAAAGCATTTCTCCCACCATGGTTTTTTCATGGTGGCATTTTGATCTCTATAGCAAACCCACAACCTCAGGTCCTAGTGCAAACTACCTCATGCTCAGTGATCTATCTACACACTCAAGAACCCTTGCTCTAATACCACTTGATGAAGGGGCTAAACCACAAAACACACAACAACAGAAATTGCACATATAAATAGAAATGTTTTTTATTGATTCATACAACACATTACATTAGAGAAGCTTAGATACAATCAGAGGAAGTATCCTCCATAGACTGCAACACATTACAACTTCATATCTCCAGACTCTAAAACCTTCTACCTTTTGTAGCCCCAAATCTACTAGGGTTTCTATTTTCCCACATTTTCTTGACTCTACACTTTCCCCCTTGTCTCTACCACTCCCAAGGGTTCCCAAAAATGGTCATAAATAGCACTTTTGGTAGTCTCAAGCCAAAATTTTGAAATTTACAACTCCCTCCAAAAATAGGTCACCTTCCGAGAACCATAAATTTTGATATGGGTATTTGATTGATAAATAGTTTGAAGCACTAGAAAGCTCATGAAGTGAACTATGATACCATAAATCCATAAGTGGATTTCTATAAAATTTTCAGGGCTTTATGGGATGTTTAGGTACCTCATATCTAATTTCAAAACTTTTTTGGGAACCTCACAAAATTGAAACTTTAATATTTTGAAATCCAACATGATCTTGAGTTGAAATTTACCAAGAATACTTATTTGACTATTCCAAAGCTTTGGGAAAAATTTTGGGCTGAACTACTTCTTTGATATAGACTTACTAAAAATAGTAAAAATAGGTATCCTTAGCCCTGTTGGAAACTTTGAAGGTTCTAAATCATTATTCAAGCAAATGGATATCTAAAAACACAAATTTTGATAAGAAATGAAAACAAAGTCATCAGTTTTGAATCAACATTATTTTTTTGGGCTGATGCAAGATTTCCCTTACACCTCTAGATGCTCCTACATCAAATCTAGCTACTTTCCACACTCAATTTCACTCTGAAAATAGTTAGAAAACTAAAACTAATCATTTTCATCCACTTTATCATCAAAATTAGTCACTAAATCAGTCATTTGGCAAGCAACTTCTTGTTGAACTGTACTTTCTATTTGACAACCAAACATAGAAAACTTGTTATCCAACTCATTTTCATCATTAGGAATCAAAATATCATTATTATCAAAGTCCTCTTTGTTCTTCGATAACTAAAAATCAGAATTAATCCACATTGGAACTATAGTACCTTCAACCAACTCATTAGGATAGCTATCTAGTGAGTCATTCATAGTGCATCTAATCTCACTTTCATGTTCATTTTGACAAACCAATTGAGGAACTTCATTCTTAGCCATGTATACATCACCTTGTTGACCTTGGTTGATGAAGAATAGGTGAGGTGGTAAACTTTCCTTCTTGTCTTCATGAGATGGTTCAACTAATGGACCTTCAATATCCTCAAAATAAATTTTCTTTTCAGATTTGTATACCTCCAAATAGGGAAATTTTCCCTGTAGAGAAAAATCCACCCTTATAAGAACTTTAGAGTTTGCAATTAAGCTTGATATGTTCCTTGTGGCATGCATCCTATATTCTCTTGATGAGGCTATGTCAAACAACGTTAGTGGAGACCATTTTTTTTATGTTATTATCCAATGCCTCTCTCAAAAGTGACAAATATCACCACCTAGGGAGTTGAGAGAGAAATTATATAGGTAAATATGAAAGATTACCCATTAGAACTAAATCTCCTCAACATCTAATCCATCTAAAAATGTGCAATAAACTAATGAAAGTGAAAGTTCATACCAGAATTCTTTCTCATGCCCTCCTTCTAGCACTAATCTATTGATGGGTGTTTTTGTACACAACAACATAGATAAAATACCAAGTACCTTATCTCTCCTGAAAGGAATCAAATCCCAAAGATATGGAAAATGACTACCCCAAGGTCTATACTACTAGGTCTTGGCCTTCATAATATAATTTAGTTGTATGATGTCTTTTGCTGTTCCAATCAAGGGGCCTACACAAATTTGGACAAACTCCAACAAACAAGGTTAAATTACACAAAAAGACCAATCTTTTTTCAGATTTAGCAATGGATAAGAAAACTAATTTAATCATATATTTCCATAAAATATATCATTTCAGCTCATAACCAGCAATACATTAACTTGCATTCATAAAATATCAACTCTATAAGAGCACCATGTAAGTTTTAAAACCCTATTCTAACTCTACACTAACTAGATTTGATAAAAAAAGTGCAAAATCAAGGCAAGATATAGAAAAGTTACTAAGAAAACTAACCAAAAATCTAAACCCATTCAATCATTTTAGCTTCAATAATAGATAGAAAAATTTGCAAACACGTTAACCTTTCTTAATTTGATCATGGAAAGTCAACAATCAAGTTTCAAGAAGGTGCAATCATCAATGGTAAAATTATGGGTGTTCAGGCTAACCGCACAAGGTAATTTACAATCATCAAACTACTAGTGGTATGAATACTTTGTAAACTCAACAAATATCCATGAATCTTCAGCTAAAAATTAATGAACAAACTCAACTTGGTGTTTAGAAACCATAAAAAAACTTGTATTAATCTCAAAATATTGATAAACATCAACAATTTCCATACTTAGTGTAGAGAAAACCATGAAAATAACATGAAAAAATAGAAAATACTATGCATTTGCTCTCAAATTCAATGTACAATTGTCTTCCAAGTACATCTTCAATGATTTTTTCCCAAACCACCAACAAGACGCAATTGGTTCTTCACCAATTTTCACTTCCTCTAACCTCTTACAATGAGTTTTTAGTTGTCTATAAGTATGCAAATCATCTTTACAATAATATGTTTTCTCCTCAAGATTCAATGGCTATGATCAATTTTGATCTAATAGCTCAAATTTGATGCTCAAACACAAAGTCAATTTTCATGGCAAGGAATATTCTACTTCATCCCATGCATCTTCCTCAACAATCTTCCCTTAGTATCAAAAAGTCATATTTTATTTACCTTTTGTTACTAAGTTTTCCAAATATGATAAAAACTAACTTTTGGAAGCTAAAAATATTTAATATTTACAACTAAATCTCCAATCATTTATTTTTTGCAACTAAAACTTCAACAAGTTGTTGTAGTATGACAAATCTCCATAAGAAAGACATAAGCACTTGTAGAAATTTATTTTCTCCCTCATAGGTGGTTGTACAGCTGTAGGTAACCAATTTCATCATAGAAAATGCATTTTCAGCCTTAATACTTCACGATTTCTCTATTTTTTCACCTCAATTCTCCATCTCAAACTTGTAACAACATGCTAGGCACTTGTACAAGATTGTATTATTCATGTTTGAGGATACAAATCAGGTATAATCTGGTACAATTCAAATCCAATAAGTTGCATGGCATTTTTCTCATCATTTCCCATCATTTCTAGTTTTGATTTTGCATGAACAACAATAGCATAGGTCTGATTTTTTTGCTTCTACAGCTACTATATTTTTTCTTCATGCTTCTTGACATCATCTTGGCTTCATTTTGTAGGTACATCAATGGTTTAGGTGTGAAAAATGAAGTTTCTTCATGGTTGGGACAGCAGGGTGTCTCTAGGTTTTCACTCTTCCAAGATGGATCTCGCTGATCTCCATTCATTTCCAGCCTCTTAGACCTATAGGGAACAAATCTAGGAATCAAACTCCTCATAAACAAATCATTTCCAATCACAAATCACCAAAACCTATCATTAGAAACATCAAATCAATCAACAAAGCAGAAATTGTCAAATTGTCAAGTTATCTTCTAGGTGTTGCAGTAGTGTTTATAATGTTTTCCTCATTATTAGCAAGATGCCTCATAATATGACTATCCTAACTACCCTAAATCAGCCTCTGACGTTTTATTGTGCATGAATAAACTTTCCTAATCCATCCCATATCCACTAGAAACATCACAACCTTGCAAGTTCTTAATATTTTATGATTGTAAGCTATCATGTTTGGTGATTTGCGTCACTTTAGGAGCTCCAATTTCATGAAATTAATCATGTTGAAATGTGTTGGACAACTGAGAGGGGGGGTGAATTAGTTGTCCCAAAAACTTAATCACTTATGCCCTTAAACATTAATCACTTGTCCACAGTTATTATGATTAAACAATGAATGTATCAAATCGAAACTTTCAATATAGATGCAACATTATACACAAGAGACACCATATTTTTACGTGGAAAACCCCAAGGCAGGGAAAAACCACAGAGAGTATTAGCTCTCAAAATATATTCCAATATTTAAAAAATGATGTTCAAGCTTGGTCACTCCACGGGCCTAGAACATGTTGGCTAACAACCATGAAGTACAACTAGATCTAGCAGGTTTACTGCCTCGACCCTTAACCTAGAAAGATTACAATGAGGGTTGTTAAACCCTATTGGCATCTCACTACCAGACTCACTGCCAAGGTCAACATCTTCTTCATGTCTAAGATTAATACATTGAAGTATAATAGTTCCTCTACTCTACTTTGCCTTTCCACCTCTTTCCTTATCTTCCCATCTTCGCTCAAGGATGTCTTTTCCACAACTCAATTTAAAGTATTTATACACCTCATCAACCTTGGAATGACCATCAAGGTTAGCATTACAATCATCAACCATTGGAACAATCTCCAAGGTCGGCATTACAAACTTTTACAAATAGGTCTAATACAAAATTATGCTAACAAACTGTAGTATAGATGTATGCGGATCATGCCATGCCTTAACTGGGACTCAAAGACGATCTTCCATGCCACAACACACTTCCATAATCTTCAAGGGATCTCCACAATCACTGGAATTAACCAAGTTAGCTAAGACTGGTTACATGCTTTGTTATCTGGGAATAATCTTCAAACATGATCTCAATTCCTTAACATTGACTAATGTAAATGTAGGAACATGATTAGGAGATATCCACAAGCACTTTGGAATCATCAGGAGCAAATGCACAAATTCAAACTACATTATTCATGAGATTCTTCATACCGGAGCACATGGACTTCACTATCTTCAAATGTCATGAAAGAAAGATAGCTTGCAGACCACCAAAACATGAACCATTGCAATTGTAGGCACTTATCATCATTCCAGACATCCCTCTAGAACTACAAAGTAAAACACTTTAATGCAAAGGAATGCAAATAAAAATACTTTCTCTCAGGCACCAGTGAATAATCAAAAAAAGCAGGTTTAACCCTGGTGAATGTAACTCACTCAAATATTCATATCGGAAGCTCAAACTTAGGATTTAGCATCTTTAGCCATGCTTCTAAATAACTTACAATCTGTAGACCAATATCTTCAGTTAGTAGGAAATGTGGAGTAATCTTCTAGACTATTCTTCAGTATGCAACTCACTGTCTTCATTGTGATTCATTTTTTACTTTCTGATTCTTCCAGAGAGGCTAATTTTCTTAATATACTCAACATATACTTTTGAAAAAATAAAAAAAATAGGATACAGTTGACTCCAATGAAAACAAAGATATGTTGACATCAATGACAACACCAATTAGGCACATACTTGCAACAATCTCCCCCTTTGTCATTGATGGTAACATATAATGTGAAAAACTACAACAACAATCAAGACAAGATTCTCCCCCTATCTCTTTACACATCTGCACTCTTTCTCTCTAAGTTTTTCATACATGATTTCTCTCCCCCTTTGATATCAATGGCAAAGGGTACATACTTGCACTCTTCTACTCAGATTCAATCTCTCTTATGAACTCTCTAACTACTCTCCCTAAGAAGTAGCCCTAAAAGCATCAATCTGGATATGAAGCCACTAGACTAATGCACTCTTGTGCATCTTAGGTTAGAGAAGGAGGGGTAATAACACCTTCTCAGATAATCAAAAGTATCCTTAGGTAGAGGTTTGGTGAAAATATCTACAATCTTGTCTTTTGTAGATACATAATCCAACTTGACTTCATTCTCTGTCACTTTCTCCCTCAAAAAGTGATATCTTATGGATATGTGCTTTGCCCTTGAATGTAGTACTAGATTCATTGATATGTTTATGGCACTTGTATTGTCACAAAAGATTACAGTTGGATCTTCATACACAACTTGGATGTCCTTTGATGTCTGCTTCATCCATAACACTTGAGTACAACTACATGCTACTACAATATATTTTGCTTCTACAGTGGATAGAGATATTGAATCAGATTGTTTCTTGCTTATCCAAGATACCAACCTTTTACCCAAAAAGAATGTACCTCTACTTGTACTCTTTCTGTCATCCACATCTCTAGCCCAATCTGCATCAGTGTATGCACTGAGAGTGAAATCATTATCCTTTGGATGCCACAAACCATAGTCCATTGTGCCTTTCAAATATCTAAGAATTATCTTGACTGCCATCATATCTAACTCCTTAGGTTTTGCTTGAAATCTTGACACAAGACAAACTGCATGCATTATGTTAGGTCTGGTTTGAGTCAAATAAAATAATCCTCTAATCATAGATTTATACCTTTTCTAATCTGCCATAGGTGAATCATCATTTTTCCTTAACTTACAACTAGTTATCATGAGAGTATTTACCAGTTTAGAGTCCTCCATCCCAAACTTCTTTAACAACTCTTTCACATACTTCGACTAAGAAATGAAGATACATTTATCTGATTAATTTATTTGTAGACCTAAAAAGAAATTCATCTCACCAAACATGGACATTTCAAATTCACTTTGCATTTCTCTAGCAAAAACTATGCACATACCTTCATTGCCTCCAAAGATAATGTCATCAACAAAGACTGCAACAATTACGATTTGATCATTATTGATATTGAAATAGAGATTGTTGTTAGTAGTACCCTTGCTGAATCCTAACTATATTAGATACTTATCCAACCTAGCATACCAGGTCCTGGGGGCTTGTTTTAATCCATACAATGTCTGCTTCAATCTGCATACCATGTCACCCTAATGTGATGAATGGAATCCTTTTGGTTGTTCAATCTAGACTTCTTCCAACTCTCCATTCAAAAAAGTAGATTTCACATCCATTTGATATACCTTAAAATCTTTGTAGGTTGCGAATGCCAAGAACATTCTTATAGCTTCAATCCTCACCACTGGTGCAAATGTTTCGTCAAAATCTATTCCTTCAACTTGAGAGTAACCTTCGCATACCAACCTTGCTTTGTTTCTTACCACTTCACCATTCTCATTCATCTTGTTTTTGAAGACCCAATTGGTGCTAATTACATTCTTATATGTTGGTCTAGTAACAAGATCCCAAGTTTGATTCTTATATATTTGTATCAATTCTTCTTTCATAGCCTTTACCCAATTCTCATCATTGCAAGCTTCATTCATAGTCTTAGGTTCAATCTTGGAAATCAGATAGAAATTTACTTGTTGTTCTGTAGATCTTCTTCTGGTCAGGATTCCTTTTCTCTTATCTCCTATCATTTGATTTTTAGAATGTTTAAGTTTTACATACATTGGTATCTTGGTAGCACTTTCCAAATATTTTTCCTCTTCATATGAGTTGTATTCATGCTGCACCACTTCTAAAACATCTGGTTTATTTGATTCATATCCACATGATTTTGGAGACATCTTCTTGCTTTCATCGACTTTGATATTTGCACTTTCAATGATCTTAGTCAGCCTCTTATTATAGCAGTGGTAGGCCTTGATCTTGGTGGAATAGCCAAGGAAGATTCCTTCATCACACCTAGCATCAAACTTGCCTAGATCTTCTTCTCTTTTGATATAACATTTGCTACCAAAAACTTTGAGATATTTCATAGTAGAGACTTTACCATACCATAATTTATAAGGAGTCTTAGAACTATTACCTTTGACTTGCACTCTATTTAGGATATATATATAGTTGTGTGAATTGCCTCTCTCCAATATACTTCTGGAAGATTAGCTTCCTTCATCGTGGTTCTAGCAGCTTCTTGAATTGTTCTATTTTTCCTTTCAACAACTCCATTTTATTGTGGAGTTCTAGGTGTAGATAACTATCTCTTTATCCCATGTTCTTCACAAAAGAAATTGAATTCATTTGATGTAAACTCTCCTCCTCTATCAAACCTTAAACATTTGATTTTCAAATCCATCTCATTTTTAACCATTGCCTTAAATGCCTTGAACTTATCTAGAGCTTCTACTTTTTCTTTCAAAAAGGTAACCCAAGTCATTCTAGAATAGTCATCAATAAGCAACATGAAATACATGTCTCCTTGTAAACTTCTAGTAGTCCATCAATGGATTGGTCCTTGCTTTTGAAACATGTTCTTGTTTGTTTCCCAAATTGACACTCCTTGCAAATAGGATTAGTAGGCTTTACAAGCTTAGGCAAATCTCTAACAACCTATGCAGTACTTATCTTCATAATGTTATCAAAATTTATGTGACATAGCCTTATATGCCACATCCAACTTTCATCATTCTGAGCCAACAAACAATAGCTATTAGTTTCTTTCAAGTGATAGATATTACCTTGGGTCTTCTTACCAGTTGCAATGACTATTCCAAAGCTTTCCCTGATCTTGCATCCATTGTCCTTGAAGCTTAAATCATAACCTTTGTCACCCCACACTCAAAAGATTGTTCTTTAATCATTTCACATACAAGACATCTTCAGTAGTATGCTTCCCATAAAATTAAATAGATCCTTTTCCACAAATCTTACCAATTGTATAATCTCCCAACCTAACTAGTCCACCATCATATTTTTCCAAACTCACAAACTTATTTTTGTCACCAGTCATGGTGAGAGCAACCACTATTAATAACTCAGTAATCTTTGTCTTCAACAACCTGAGTAACCAAAGCACTTTCCACTAGTTTTTCTTCCTTTACATAGCTAGCAGGATTAGTAGACATAGGTTCTTCCTTAATAGCAATAAAGAAGCATTCATTCCCAGAAGTACTAGCATTATCTGATTCACCATTATTTGATACTCCATTATCATCAAAATCTTCAACATAATAACATTTCTTTTGGGTCCTAGGCCTGTTCTTGTATCTTTTTCTATTTCTTTCAATTCTTTCAGGACATCTAGAAGCAAAGTGGCCTACTTTGCCATAGGAAAAACTTTTAAAAGGTAATTTACCTTTAAACTTACTAGATCCTCTTTATAGTCTATCCAGAAAGTTGGCTTCAATTTCATCAAACTCATCATCAGATTCTACCTTGTACTTTTCTGATCTGGAGATTTTCCCAGAAGTACTGGCTTTGAAGGAAATCTCAACTTTTGGCAGAGCATCACTAAACCCTCTCATTTCAAAGGTAGTAAGCTTACCAAGTAGATGATCTATGTCAATGGTTTTTACTTGCATAATTTCTTCAATTGCAACTACCTTGTGACTATAAGACTTTGGTAATGATCTGAGAATTTTCATCACAACTTCCTTATCATCGAGAGTACCCCCCATACCTTTTATCCTGGTGACAAGTTCACAAATCTTTGCATAAAGGTTGTTATGTTTTCATCTTCATTTATCTTCAAACTTTCATATTTCACTTTCAAACTTTGTAATTTGGCCTCCTTCATAGAATCATCTCTTTCATACATATTTTTTAGTTTTTCCCATACCTCATTTGTAGTTTCAAGATCCACAACTTTTGTCAGTACTAAGTCATTCAATGAACTTAATAGAGTATCTTTTTCTTTAACATCCACCTCATATTCTTTGATTGCATCTTCAGTCATCAAACCATTTTGAGGCAAGGTGTATTTTGTTTCTAAATCTTTCCATACTTTGTAACCAAGACAAAGAAGATGGGTTTTCATTTGTGCCTTGCAAAGAGCATAATTCGTCCCATCAAAATGTGGCACTTCCTTCTTATAAGACATTTTGGATCTTCCTTAAGATGTTAGACTTTCTTCAAAGGAACTTGGCTCTGATACCAATTTGTTAAAATGTACCAGACAACTAAGAGGGGGGGTGAATCAGTTGTCCCAAAAATAATCACTTCTACACTTAAACATTAATCACTTGTCCACAATTATTATGATTAAACAATAAATGTATGAAATAAAAAATTTAAATATAGATGCAACAATATACACAAGAGACACTAGATTTTTACATAGAAAACCCCAAGGTGGGAAAAAACCATGGAGAGGATTAGCTCTCAAAATATATTGCAATCTTTGAAAAATGATATTCAGACTTGGTCACTCCATGGGCCTAGAACATGCTGGCTCACTACCATGAAGTACAACTAGAACTAGTAGGCTCACTACTTCAACTCTAAACCTAGAAAGATTACAATGAGGGCTACTAAACCCTGAGGGCTGTTAAACCCTACTGGTGGGTCACTGCCAAGATCAACATCTTCTTTATGTCTGAGATTAATACATTGAAGTACAATAGTTCCTCTACTCTACTCTACCTTTCCACCTCTTTTATTATCTTCCTAGCTTCACTCAAGGACATATTTTCCATGACTCAACTAAAAGTATTTATACACCTCATCAACCTTGGAATGATCATCAAGGTCGGCATTACAATCATCAACCATTGGAACAATCTCCACGGTTGGCATTACAAACATTTACAAATATGTCTAATACAAAATTATACTAAGGAATTGTAGTATAGATGTATGTGGAGCATGCCATGCCTTAGCTGGGACTCAAACACAATCTTCCATGCCATAACATGCTTCCATAATCTTCAAGGGATCTTTGCAATCACTAGAATTAACCAAATCGGCTAAGACTGGTTACACGCTACGTTATTTGGGAATAATCTTCAAACATGATCTTAATTCCTTAATGTTGACCAATGTAAAGGTAGGAACATGATTAGGAAGTATCCACAAGCACGTTGGAATCATTAGGAGCAACCACACAAACTCAAACTACTTTATTCATGAGATTCTTCACACTAGAGCACATGAACTTCACTGTCGTCAACTGTCATAAAAGAAAGATAGCTTGTGGACCACCAAAAAATGGACCATTGCAATTGTAGGCACTTATCATCATTCCAAACTTCCCTCTAGAACCACAGAGAAAAACACTTTAATGCAGAGGAATGCGGAGTAAAATACTTTCTCTCAAGCATTAGTGAATAATCAGAAAAATTGGGTTTTACTCTAGTGAATGTAACTCACTCAAATCTTCATACTAGAGGCTCAAACTTAGGATTTAGCATCTTTAGCCATGCTTCTAAATAACTTCCAATCTGTAGACCAATATCTTCAGTCAGCAAGAAATGTGAAGTAATCTTCTAGACTGTTCTTCAGTATGCAACTCATTGTCTTCACTGTGATTCATTGTTTACTTTTTGATTCTTTCAGAGAGACTAATTTTCTCAATATCGTCAACATATAAAGCTTCTAAACAAATAACAAAATAGGATACAGTTGACACCAATGACAACAAAGATATGTTGACATCAATGACAACACTGATTAGGCACATACTTGCAAAAATTATTTCTCTTGTTTATCACCTACATATCAGTATTATGAATGTGAAAATCATGATCAAAGTGATCATAAATACGACAAAATATTTAATATATTACAAAACAAAAAAAATGTTCCAAAAATGCACTCAAATTCCTTGAATCGACAACATAAAGATCATGAGGAAACTCCCCTAATTCTTGTTGTTGTTCATGTTTGAGAACTTCCTAGGCTAGGGAAGCATCTTTAATGTTTCCAAAATACTCATGAACTCATCAAAATGCATAAATATCACGCACTTCCTCTTGTGGTGAAAGACTAAAGCTTGATTTATACTCATTTTCTCAACCAAATCAGCAACTTGTTCTTCATGATCCAAACCCTAGGAAGTGGACACTTGCAATCACTCACTATTCCTATGCATGCAATACAAACTAAATGGATATCCTTGATATTTTTCTAGGAACCCTACAAAGAAAACCCTTGATTAAAAGTTAATGAATTCTCACAGCCATTAAATCTGAAATTTACTCTTTTTCTCTCTTTTTATTTTTTATTTTTTGAGAACTTGAGAAAAAAGAGTTGTAATATGAAACCCCTAATGATCTTTACCTACAAACACAAATTAAAAATAAGCATATATCATATCTAACACTTATTTGAAGGGTATAGAAAAATATAGAAAGATAAACAACAATATTAATCATCAAAAAATGAAACCCTTGCCCTTCAATGCATGAATAAAAATTCCTTCACACAAAATCACTCCATAATCTATTTTAAAATATTCATAATATGTACATTGAGGATGTAATTAAGGATTTCATGAAACCCAAACAAAGAAATGGAGAAAGAAAAATAAAATAATGGAACCCATGAGATTAAACCCTGAAAAAACAACTATTTTCTCCTTCCTATGCAAGTTTTTTAATAAAATTACTTTTAAAAAAAGTAATTAATAGTTGCAAATAGAATTATTCCATACATTCATGTTTAAGATCTTGTAATGAGGTGTTAAAAACTTTAAATTATTATTTTATATCTATTTTAATGGCTTTTTTGCTTTTCTCTTGCTGTTTTTTCTTATGCCATCAAATTTAAGCTAAAAACAATATAAAATTAAAACCAAAGTGCTTTTACTTAATTATTTAATTTTGGCATTCAAATATTATTTGAATGATTTTAGGACTATTTTAAATCATTATAAGGTCTAAAAAATGGGTTACGCCAACTTAAACCACTAGAAATGATAACACTTGGATTTTGACTTTGAACCAACACCTCATTAAGATGTATAAAACCAATAAAATGCTCTAAAATATATTCAATGACACAATATAACCAAGATCATCGAAATGAAACTTAATTAATGCAAATTGAGCCTTTAATACATGAGGTCATGAAGATGAGTGATTTTAAATTTGAAGTCTATTTAATCATGACCATATAATACCAAATATTACATGCATGTACCCACCTTCACACCAAAAAATGTAATGTCACCAATTAGGATATGAATATAAGAGGTATAGCTATTCTTGAAAAAATCCATTAAGGACTCTATGCTCAAATCAAGTTGATTAATCAAGACCCAATGGAACATAACAAGCTGAAATTTTGAAAAGGCTAGGAAACTCACTGAAAAGATCATGTGAAAGGAGGGGGTCCCCATTTTTCTAATACAAAAAGTGGGGCATGTGTACAAGGCACAACGATACTATCCTTCATTGATTGTCTTATATATATTGAAGAATGAGGAATATTGGGAATATTGTGAAAATAATGCATATTGGTGTTTGAAGCTATATAATGACAAATGGGTTTTCTTAGATTTGCATTTAATTGTCTTTATGGAAATACATTGATTTCTTTTGTTTGTGATCTGGTGGGTTAATCATCTAAATATGATTCCAATGACCTCTAGAGGAATCATTTGTTGAACCCCCTATTTTATCCCTGAGATTTAATCTATAGTTTGATAGCTTCAGATTGTTTATTATCTATTTTTGCATGGCAGAAATATTTGTGATATTTTTGATGAGATAACTATACACTCCTAAGCATATGCTAAGTCTTATGAGCAATGCATTGGTTATAGCATTTGACTTGCATGCACTTCATCTAATTATTTTTTTATGTAGAGTGTAGGGTTACATTTTAAGTTTATAAAAGTTTCCAAATTTGAGTTTGGAAATGTTAAATCAGTCCTTAGGTTTGGTTCTATGTTCATGAATGTTGTGTTATGATTCTTAGAAATCAATAGTACCTTTTATTTTATTAAGTACATTGATTTGCATGGTGATTTGGGTAATGTTATGAATATGGTTGTAATTATATGTAAATGATGTACCTCTATATTCAATCAAACAAGGAAGAGGATGAACATGATCAAGAGGTTTTGCAGAAACCTAATGAAGTGAATGAAATAATGAGCTTACAAGAAGGTGGTAATAGACCAACTCTAAATGATGAGAAAAATCAAGGAGATCCATTGGTTAGCAAAGAATTTCAAACTAGCATGGATGAGGAAAGTGAGTTTATAAATGCATTCATAGATGCTTTCATGGTATGTGGCAACAATGAGGTCTCTCATGATGAACTTATGTGTAATAATGCTCTTACATAATGACAATATACAACTTGATGCTCCTACAATGTGATCCCTTCTTCTAGGGGTCTTAACTCATGGTAAACTTTTCCACTTTGCTCAAGTGTCTCTAGTAATGACCATAATGAATTTGCTTCACCAATCACTGTATCTTGAGAACTCTCCCCACCATGACACAAGTATTCACATTCATTAAATCCCACTTGGGATATATCACCAACTTCAATTTGTTAGGAAAGATGTCTCAACCTCCCAACTACAAAAGTTTTTTATTCTTCCCAATTTTGGTCTATTTGAATACCCTTTATCTTGAAGAATGGTTTAGAACTTTCAATGTTTCCAAAAGGGGATAAAAATAGCAGGGCTTCCTATTATTAGTAACTCTACATTTGAGGATGGATGGACCCAAATTTTTCTCAAAAGGTGTGGAACTACCAAGTAAACATCTTGGGTGAGTTTCGACTTAGGATCATACCTAGATTGTAAGATATTAAAGTTTTGACTTTTTGAAACTCCTAAAAACATTTTGAACTCAGATTTGAGGCACTTAGAGGTCCCTGAATGTCCCAAAATTTGTCATAACCAACTAAGTGGGTTATAGATTGATAGATCTCTTCACAATCTTTCCAATGCATCAAACAGTTCATCAATCAAACACCCAAATCAAAAGTTATGGCCTCTAGAAGCTGGACCTCCTATTTTGAGAAATGTGAAAGCATGTTGGACACTTAAGGATTTGTAAAGGGGAGAGTTACACATGTTGGTGTGTGATTTTCCACATCACAAAGCATCTTTTATTGGAGATAATTTGGGTGCCACTTTTGGGTGGTTTTGACTCATGGTTTTGTAATTACCATTGATGGTTTACTGTATTATAACTTTTATATATCAGGAGCTTGAGATGGAGGTTGTGTGTAAGAGTCTTATAGATGTTGAGTTGCCTCCAAATCTCAGGTTGGCTATACTCCTATGAAAACTTTCTCTAAAAGAATATTGTAATCTTTTTTATTTCTGAATAATATATTAGTCAGCTTTGGAGTGTGGGGTTTTTCTCCTAAAAGGGTTTCCCCATGTAATTATTGCATTGTTGTATGATTGCTAATTGTGTTTACTTTTATAACTATTGTAAATATCTAAAAGGTTTTGCATATCCCTCCACTCAAGATTAGTGGAGGAAGTTGTTTCATTACCTTAGATTCCTTACACAATTTTGGTCTTAAATTTTGGTGTTGTGGTGGTGGCAGTTGCTTCTACTATTTGAATAGCATCCAAGCATAGAGGACAAGAAAGTTTGGAATGACAATCTAGATGTATTCTACACCAATTGGAAAGTAGCAATTTAAGAATAGACACCTTAGTGCCCAACACCTTTTATCCTTTGCTAGTTTCTTTATTAAATCCTACTACAACATAGTATTAGTTTGATTTTCACTAATCTACATATTGTTACCTTTTATTTTACCTTCTAGACTGATACAAGTCTAATATGACCAATTGTTAGAGGGAAATTGATTAATATAAGAATCTACAGGACCATTATCCCCTAGAGAAACAGTTCCCAACTCACATTCATGACTTGTAGGATATGATCCATGTACCATTCATAAATTTTATTTGTATCCCATTCTTTTCCATCCCTTTTCATAGATAACATCATTATCCAATATAAATTTTGTCAAACCTTGGTGATTAGTAAAATAGGTGAAGGTTTGGGTTAGGTTACCCTAATAACATGCTATGAGCATTGACACCAAAGCAATTCAAAACACAACATGAAATTGTGGCACAAGGGTACATAATTTTCTATGCTACATTTTTCCCTCACTTTAGCAAGTTGATAACACTAGGTGATAAGTTATGCTAAAGTAGAGAAATGAAATGTTGAAAGCAAATAAGCATGCAAAGGATACCAAAAAGGATATTGTAGAGGCCACAAAAATTTTCTAGGTGGAAGAATGATGCCCCCAAACTAGTAATTTGCAAAACTATAGTGATAGGTAATGCAATAATGCAAAATCACTTTGTTAGAAAGCCAATAATCCTACAAAACCAAGAATGCATTAATTCAAAAATCAGGGCTAAAATAGCTAAATTTTAGAACATTGAGAAAATAACGTCAAGAGAAAATTTTTGACAAAATGAAAATAAGGCTAGAGATTGTTGAATACACTAGGATACTAAGACGGGGGGTGAATTAGTATCTAAACAACTTCAACTTATCAAGGGCAAATTAAAACTTAATCATCACAACATTAACATAAGCATGAAAGATTAACACAATCCACATCAACACATAACACTAGATATACGTGGAAAACCTAAGAAGGGAAAAACCATGGTGAGGATTAACTCACTATACATGAAGCTCAAATAATAAATTTGTTTTAGGGCTACAACCCAAGGAAGATACTACTCCCTGCTAACTTTGTTTTAGGGCTACAACCCAAGGAAGTAACTACTCCCTAAAAACTTTGGTTTAGGGTCACTCCCAAGGAAGATACTACTCCCTAAATACTTTGTTTTAGGGTCACTCCCAAGGAATCTACTACTCCCTAAGTTGAGAACACATTTAGAGAAGATTATAGTATGATAGTCTTTCTATTATCTAAAAACTAACATTGAAATTCACACCTTTGATGATTGCAATACTACCTCTTCACACTTTATTCTAATGATCAGATCAGTTAGGCATGCTCTGCACATGATCACTGTCACATATAAGTCTTCAAGATGAACCAAGACAACATCAACAACTTCTACTCTTTCTCATTCAATCGCACATCATAATACAATCATTCTGCTCTTTTTTTGCTTGCGAACCTTATCAATCACTTTGCAATCATACCTTTCATAACTCAAGTTGATTTACAATTTATACATGATATTACATTGATTACATTACTTTTTGATTAGATACACTATGAAAAATACATTTACAAGTCGACCAGACAACACACAATATGAAATGTGTAGAGGACAAGTCCTAAACAAGAATACACACTACACCAGAAGAAGACCCATGCATTACAAACATCAACAATTTCTTAATCAGCTCCAAAACATCCTTCACAACATCAAACACCAAGAAATTGCATTTGCACATTCCCCTCATTTGAAAATAGGACAGCCTTAAGCAAAAACATATGAATCTTCAAGCATAATGGCCACAACAACTTGAAAACCTTGTGCAGTACTAGAAACAAGAAAGATCTTCAAAAACCTCTTCTAGGTGAGACTATAGGACTCATACAACATCTCCAAATACCCTTTACCTTTTCACATCAAAGATTTTGCACTGCACATCTTCAATCATGACCTCTAGGAATAACTTGTCATTTAGAACACATTGCAACATATTGTCATAGAGAAACTAAGCTTGTGGGCTAGGTCAAGAGCCTTGAAACTACAATGAAGCATGTAATGCACAGTCATAAACATGTCCACAAAATAGAAAAGACAAACATTCACATCCGGAGGAATACAGAGCATTCCAACATGCCTTCAACCATCTCACTCTACTAGAACACATGTCGGTACAATATTATGGATAAATTTAACATCAAAAGACAAATGATCTAAAACTTTAGAATTATCACCTTCACTGCACCCTAAACATAGTTCCAAAATTGCATAGCCATATTTGCAAATGGAAAGCAATGCAGAACATTCTATTGACATATAGTAATTGTCTTCAATGCCATCTTCAAACTATAAAACACCCTTCCAGTAGGCTAATCATCACCAACACATCTAATCATATTAGTTCTTCTAATTCCCATATTAATGTCTTCATACTCCACTCTTTGTTGATCAAGGCATGGCATCCAACCATCAACTATATCTTCTTTCTTGGACAAGACATGACATCCAACCATGAACTGTATCTTCTCTGCTAGATAGGATATGACATCCAACCATGAACACCATCACACCTTGATGATAGTGTTGACATCAATGACAACCTTGTGATAGTGTTGACATTAATGACAACCCTAGGAACCATATGTGTAACAATATCCCCCTTTGGCATTGATGGTAACACATACCTAAACATTTCACCCCCTTTGACATCAAGGAAAAAGGGCAACCACTACCTACTCATCAGCAACCACATACCTACTCACTCTTTCTTAGCGCATAAATTCTTCTTGCAACAAAAAAATTCCCCTTATCATCAGCAACAACTACTTGCTCCCCTTAAGAGGTAGCCACCATCAATCCAGGAATAAGATAAAACATGAAATCCCCTTAGACAGATGCACCATTATACATATAGCAAGAAGAAGGAGAGGCAATTACCCATAACCTTTGCTAGAGATCCTCAAAAGTATACTTTGCAAGATCCTTTGTGAAAATGTCTGCGATCTGATCCTTTGCTGGAACATATTCTAACTTCACTTCCTTATCTACAACCTTCTCTCTCAAAAAGTGATACGTGATAGCTATATGCTTGGTTCTATAATGCATTGATAGATTCTTGGAAATATTAATAGCACTTGTATTGTCACACAAAATAGGAGTGGTCTTATCATACAATACCTTGATATCATTTAGGGTTTTCTTCATCCAAAACACTTGTGTATAGTAGGATGCTTCTGCAATATATTCTACCTCTGTAGTTGATAAGGACACTGAATATTACTTCTTACTCTACCATGAAACCAATTTGCTTCCTAAAAAGAAAGCACCACCACTTGTACTTCTTCTATTATCAACACAACTAGCCCAATCAGCATCAATATAGGCACTCAAATCAAAGTCATTACCTCTTGGGTACCATACTCCATAATCTAGAGTTCCTTTCAAGTCTCTAAATATCCTTTTTACTACCTTTTCATGTGTTTTCTTGGGATTGGCTTGATATTTGGTAACCACACATACTACATGCATAATATCAAGTTTAGAAGCAGTTAGGTACAACAATTCTCTAATCATAGATCTATAGACATTCTAATCCACCTCTGAAGACTCATCATGCTTGCTCAACTGACATCCAATGACCATGGGACTACTCACTAGTTTTAAATCCTCCATACTAAACTTATTCAACAATTCTTTTACATATTTAGCTTGAGAAATAAAGATACCATTATCTAGCTGAGCAATTTGAAGTCCAAGGAAGAAAGACATCTCAAACTCTTTTTTGTATCTCCTCTACAAACCTCTTACACATATCATCTTCTCCACCAAAGATGATGTCATCAACATATATTGCAACTATCAAAATCATGTCTCCTTCTTCCTTGATGTAAAGGTTGCTATTTGTAGTACCCTTCTTGAAGCCCTGCTAAAGTAAGTACATGTCTAGCCTAGCATACCAAGCCCTAGGTGCTTGCTTGAGACCATACAAATCCTTCTTGAGTCTTCATAGCATGTGTAGATATCTTGGTATCTAGAACCCATGTGGTTGTTCAATATAAACTTCTTCCTCTAGGTCACCATTCAAGAAAGTTGACTTAACATCCATCTAATATACCTTTAATTTCTTATGAGAAGCAAGAGTAAGGAATATTTTGATTGCCTCCACATGAGCTACTAGAGAAAAAGTCTCCTCAAAGTCAAGGCCTTCAACTTATGTGTATCCTTTGCATATCAATCTTGCTTTGTTCCTTACAACTTCACCTTCTTCATTCAGCTTGTTTCGGAACACCCATTTTGTTCCTATAATATTCTTATTGGCTAGTCTAGGAACCAATTCCCATGTCTGATTCTTCTCAATCTAATCCAATTTTTCTTCCATTGTCTTTATCCATCCATCATCTTTGCTAGTATTAGCAAAGGTTTTGAGTTCTACCTTTGATAACAAATACAAGTTTAATTGCTCATGTGTCTTAGCAAGCCTTCTCCTTGTCTGCACACCTTCATCCTTATCTCTAACATGATTTGATCTGCTAAGTGGTCCTTCTAAACATACTTTGTTAGATTCTTAGGCATTTGCTCTGGTTTTTGTTCCTTTTCTTCTTTCACTTCTTCTTCATCTTCAATACATGGAAAGATATTAGATTCAGGGTCCTCTGATTCATGTGAGATATGATACAGGTCTTCATCTACCTTGACATTTGTGTTTTCAATCATCTTTCCCAACCTCTTAGTGTAGCATCTATAAGCTTTGCTTATGGTTGAGTAACCAAGAAAGATTTCTTCATCACCTCTTGAATCAACTTTCCTATGTCTTCGTCTCTTTTGAGATAGCATTTTATACCAAAGATCCTAAAGTATCTAATAGTGGGAGGTCTTCCATACCATAGCTCATAAGGGGTCTTAGTGTTGTTGACCCTTAATTACACTTTGTTAATTAGATAGACAATAATGTGAACTACTTCCTTCCATTACATATCAAGTAGATCTACATCTTTCATCATTGCCCTAGCCATCTCTTGCATAGTTCTACTCTTTCTTTCTACTACCCCATTTTGTTGAGGGGTCCTAGGAGCTAACAGATGTCTCCTAATACCATGATATTCACAAAACCTTTCAAATTTATTTGAAGTAAACTCACCTCCTCTATCAAACTTTAAGCACTTGATCTAAGCATCCACTTCATTTTCAAGCATACCTTTGACCACCTTAAATTTATCAAGGGCATCTAATTTTTCTCTTAAGGAAGTAACCTAAATCATTCTAGAATAATCATCAATAAGCAACATAAAATACCTCTCACCTTTTTGACTCTTTACTCTTATAGGGCCACGTAGATCAGTGTGAATCAACTCTAATGGATTTGAAAAAGAGTACTCACTTTTGAAATTTGTCTTTTTTTGCTTTCCCATTTGACATTACTTGCATATTGTGTTTGCAGGCTTGATTATTTTTGGGCATGTCTCTCACTACATGAGTAGAACTGATCCTTACCATATTATCAAAATTGATGTGTCCCATTCTTTTGTACCATAGCCAACACTCACTGGACTAAGCCAAAAAACATGTTCTTCTATTTACCTCCTTTAGATGACAGATATCACCATATGTCTTGATACCTTCTGCAACTAGTTTTCCAGACCCTGTATTTCTAATTTCACAACCCTTGGTATGAAAGGCAAGATTATAACCTTTGCTACACATTTGACTGACACTGAGAAGATTGTTTTTAGCCCTTTAACATAGAGGACATCCTCAGTCCTATTCTTCATGTCAATAGTTATAGAACCTTTTCCACATATTTGTGCTAACTCATCCCCACCAAATTTGATAGCCCCACCATCCCACTTCTCAAGGCTAATAAACTTATCCATGTCACTATTCATATGATTTGAGCATCCACTATCAATCACCCAAGCCTTGACTTCTTCTCTTGCATGAATGGTAGTCCATACGACCATTGAACTTTCATTGTTTTGATTTGTTTGCAAGGTATCAATCTGTTCACATTTTCCAACATCATCTCTTTTTCACCAACACTCATAGCCATGAAAAGTGTTTCATCATTTGAATCATCATGATCCTCATCTTTTGAAGAACAACTACTCTCTATGGAATACAAACTTCTTTTGAACTTGTCTCTCTTGTTGCTACCCCTTGATTCTTTAAAAGGACATTTAGAAGAAAAGTGGTCACCACAGTTTCCACAATTGAAACATTTGAAAGGTAACTTACCTTTGTATTTGCTAGTGCCTTTCCTTAGTCTTCTCACAAAATTTTCTTCAACCTCATCAGAGTTCTCATATTCATCAACAACTTCTTCCTTTGTATTCATACTAATTTTGAAAGAAACTTCTTTCTTTGGAGAAATACTGCCAAACTCTCTCATTTCAAAGGTAGTAAGGGAACCAAACAATTTGTCTATAGTGTATGTATCCAACTCTAAATTCTCCTATATAGCAGATACCTTGTGACTATAAGATGTTGCAAGTATGTGCCTAATCAGTGTTGTCATTGAGGTCAACATATCTTTGTTGTCATTGGTGTCAATTGTATCCTATTTTGTTATTTATTTAGAAGCTTTATATGTTGAGTATATTAATGAAATTAACCTCTCTGGAAGAATCAAAAAATAAATAGTGAATCACAGTGAAGACAATGAGTTACATACTAAAGAATAGTCTAGAAGATTGCTCAACATTTCTTGCTGATTGGAGATCTTGGTCAATGGACCGGAAGTTATTTAGAAGCATGGTTGAAGATGCTAAATCTTGAGTTTGAGCCTCTGGTATGAAGATTTGACTGAGTTACATTCACCAGAGTAACACCTATTTTTTTCTAATTATTCATTAGTACTTGAGAGAAAGTATTTTGCTCCACATTCCTCTAAATTAAAGTGTTTTGCTCGACAGTTCTAGAGGGAAGTCTTAGATGACGATAAATTCCTATAATTACAATAGTTTATGTTTTAGTGGTTCGCAAGCTATCTTTCTTTTATGATAGTTGAAGACAGTGAACTTCATGTGCTCTAGTGTGAAGAATCTCATGAATAAAGTGGTTTGAGTTTATGTGGTTACTCTTGATGATTTTAATGTGCTTGTGGATTCCTCCTGGTCATGTTCCTACCTTTACGTAGGTCCATGTTAAGGAATTAAGATCATGTTTGAAGATCATTCCTAGATAACATAGCATGTAACTAGTCTTGGCTGACTTGGTTAATTCTAGTGATTGTGGAGATCCCTTGAAGATTATGGAAGCATGTTGTGGCATGGAAGATCATGTTTGATTCCCAACTAAGGTGTGGTATGATCTGCATACATCTATACAACAATTCCTTACCATAACTTTGTATTAGGTCAAGACCTGTTTTGTAAATGTTTGTAATGCCTACTTGGAGATTGTTCCAATGGTTGATGATTGTAATGCTGACCTTGATGATCATTCCATGGTTGATGAAGTGTATAAATACTTGAAATTGAGTTGTGGAAAGGAAAAGGTGTCCTTGTGCGAAGATGGAAAGATAAGGAAAGAGGTGGAAAGGAAGAGCAGAGTAGAGGAACTATTGTACTTCAATGTGTTAATCTCAGATATGAAGAAGATGTTGATCTTGGCAGTGAGCCGGGCAGTAAGCCACCAGTAGGGTTTAATAGCCCTCATTGTAATCTTTCTAGGTTTAGGGTTGATGCAATGAGCTAGTATGTTCTAGGCCTGTGGAGTGACCAAGCCTGAACATCATTTTTCAAAGATTGCAATATATTTTGAGAGCTAATCCTCTCCATGGTTCTTCCCCACCTTAGAGTTTTCCACATAAAAAATTAGTGTCTCTTGTGTTTAATGTTGCATCTGTGTTTAAGTTTCTACTTTCATGCATTCATTGTTTAATCATAACAACTGTGGACAAGTGATTAATGTTTAAGTGCATAATTGATTGAGTTTTTGGGACAACTGATTCACCCCCCCTTAGTTGTCCAATCCATTTCAACAATTGGTATCAGAGCTAAGTTCCTCTGAAGAATGTCTAGCATCTTGAGGAAGATCCAAAATGTCTTATAAGAAGGAAGCACCACATTTTGATGGGATGAATTGTGCTCTTTGGAAGGCATGAATGAAAAGCCATCTTCTTTTTATGGGTTAGAAAGTATGGAAAGTTGTAGAAGTAAATAAACCATGCCTCAAAATGGTTTGACGATTGAAAATGAAATCAAAGAATATGAGATGGATGTCAAAGCAAAATATACTCTGTTAAGTTCATTAAATGACTCAATATTAATGAAAGTTGTGGATCTTGAAACTACAAATGAGGTATGGCAGAAGCTAAAAAATATATATGAAGGAGATGATTATGTGAAGGAGGCCAAGCTACAAATTCTGAAAGTGAATTATGAGAGTTTGAAGATGAATGAAGATGAAAACATAACAACCTTTATGCAAAGAGTTGATGAACTTGTGATTGGGATAAAAGGTACAGGGGGAACTCTTGGTGATAAGGAAGTTGTAATGAAGATTCTCAAATCACTACCAGAGTCCTATTGCCACAAGGTAGCTGCAATTGAAGAATTTATGCAAGTAAAAACTATTGATAGAGATTAGTTACTTGGTAAGCTTATTGCCTTTGAAATGAGAGAGTTTGGTGATGTCCTACCAAAAGTCAAGACTGCCTTCAAATCCAATACTTTTAGGAAAACCTCTAGATCAGAAAAGTACAAGGTAGAATTTGATGATGAGTTTGAAGAAATTGAAGCCAACTCTATGGATAGACTGCAAAGGGGATCTGGTAAGTTTAAAGGTAAATTACCTTTTAAATGTTTTTCCTATGGTAAAGTAGGCCACTTTTCTTCCAGATGTCCTAAAAGAATTGAAAGGAATAGAAAAAGATATGAGAATAGGCCTAGGACCCAAAAGAAATGTTATTATGTTAAAGATTTTGATAATAATGGAGTATCAGATAATGGTGAACTAGATAATGCTAGTACTTCTGGTAATGAATGCTTGTTTATTTCTATTAAGGAAGAACCTATGTCTACTAATCCTGCTAGTTGTGTGAAGGAAGAAAAACTAGTGGAAAGTGCTTTGGTTGCTCAGGTTGTTGAAAACAAAGATGAATGAGTTATTGATAGTGGCTTCTCTCACCACATGACTAGTGACAAAAGTAAGTTTGTGAGATTGGAAAAATATGATGGTGGACTGGTTAGGTTTGGAGATGATATAGTTGGTAAGATTTGTGGAAAAAGATCTATTTCTTTTTATGGCAAGCATAATACTGAAGATGTCTTGTATGTGAAAGGATTAAAGCACAATATTTTGAGTGTGGGTTAGATGTGTGACAAAGGTTATGATTTAAGCTTCAAGGACAATGGATGCAAGATTAGGGAAAGCTCTAGAATAGTCATTGCAACTAGTAAGAAGACCAGAGGTAATATCTATCACTTGAAAGGAACTGATAACTATTGTTTGTTGGTTCAGACTAATGAAAGTTGGCTATGGCATAGAAGGCTATGTCACATCAATTTTGATAATATTATGAAGATAAGTACTAAATATGCTATTAGAGATTTTCCTAAGCTTGTGAAGCATGCTAATCCTATCTGCAAGGAGTGTCAATTTGGGAAACAGACAAGAACAAGTTTCAAAAGCAAGGACCAATTAGTTGATGGATTAATGGAACTAATTCATACAAATTTGTGTGGACCTACAGAGTAAGAAGTTTTCAAGGAGATAGGTATTTCATGTTTCTTATTGATGATTATTCTAGAATAACTTGGGTTACCTTTTTGAAAGAAAAAATAGAAGCTCTAGATAAGTTCAAGGCATTTAAGGCAATGGTTGAAAATGAGATGGACTTAAAGATCAAATGTTTAATGTTTGATAGAGGAGGAGAGTTTACATCAAATGAATTAAATTTCTTTTGTGAAGAACATGGGATAAAGAGATAGTTATTTGCACCTATAACTCCACAACAAAATGGAGTTGTTGAAAGGAAAAATAGAACAATTCATGAAGCTACTAGAACCATGATGAAGGAAGTTGATCTTCTAGAAATCTATTGGAGAAAGACAATTCACACTGCCGTATATATCTTAAATAGAGTCCAAGTCAAAGGTAACAGTTCTAAGACTCCTTATGAATTATGGTATGGTAAAGTTCCTACTATGAAATATCTCAAAGTTTTTGTTAGAAAATGTTATATCAAAAGAGAAGAAGATCTAGGCAAGTTTGATGCTAGGTGTGATGAAGGAATCTTCCTTGGTTACCCCAGCAAGAGAAAGGCCTACTGGTGCTATATTAAGAGACTGAATAAGATTATTGAGAGTGTAAATGTTAGAGTTGATGAAAGGAAGGAGAGGTCTCTAGAATCAAGTGGATATGAATCAGACAGACCAAATGTTTCAGAAGTGGTGCAGCATGAAGACAACTCATATGAAGATGACAAAGATCTGGAAAGTACTACCAAGATGCCAAGGTATGTAAAACTTAGTTATTCTAAAGATCAAATCATAGGAGATAAGAGCAAATGAATCCTGACCAGAAGAAGAGCTGCAGAAGAACAAGTAAATTTTTGTTTGATTTCCAAGACTAAAACTAAGAGTGTGAGTGAAGCTTGCAATGATGAGAATTAGGCAAAGTCTATGAAAGAAGAAATGATGCAGATAAAGAAGAATCAGAATTGGGATCTTGTTCCCAGACCAGCAAATAAAAATGTAATTGGCACTAAGTGGGTCTTCAGAAGCAAGATGAATAGGAATGGTGAAGTGGTAAGAAACAAAGCAAGGTTGGTATGCAAAGGATACTCTCAAGTTGAAGGAATAGATTTTGAGGAAACATTTGCACCAGTGGCAAGGATTGAAGCTATAAGAATGTTTTTGGCATTTACAGCCTACAAAGATTTTAAGGTATATCAGATGGATGTGAAGTCTGCCTTCTTGAATGGAGAATTGGAAGAAGAAGTCTATATTGAACAACCGGAAGGATTCCAGACATCACATTAGGGTGACATGGTATGCAGATTGAAGAAGGAATTGTATGGATTAAAACAAGTCCCTAGGGCCTAGTATGCTAGGTTGGATAAGTATTTGATACAATTAGGATTGAACAAGGGTACTACTGATAGCAATCTCTATTTTAAGATCAATAATGACCAAATCCTAGTTGTTGCAGTCTTTGTTGTTGACATCATCTTTGGAGGCAATGAATGTATGTGCATAGTTTTTGCTGGAGAAATGCATAGTGAATTTGAAATGTCCATGTTTGGTGAGATGAATTTCTTTCTAGGTCTGCAAATAAATCAATCAGATAAAGATATCTTCATTTCTTAGTCTAAGTATGTGAAAGAGTTGTTAAAGAAGTTTGGGATGGAAGACTCTAAACTAGTAAATATTCCCATGATAACTAGTTATAAGTTGAGAAAAAATGATGATTCACCTATGGCAGATTAGAAAAGGTACAGATCTATGATGGGAGGATTACTTTGTCTGATTCAAACCAGACCTAACATAATGCATGTAGTTTGCCTTGTGGCAAGATTTCAAGAAGAACCTAAGGAGTTGCATGTGATGGCAGTCAAGAGAATTCTGAGATATTTGAAAGGCACAATGGACTATGGTTTGTGGTATCCAAAGGATAATGATTTCACTCTCAGTTCATACAGTGATGTAGATTGGGCCAAAGATGTGGATGATAGAAAAGGTACAAGTGGAGGTTCATTCTTCTTGGGAAAAGGCTAGTATCTTGGATAAGAAAGAAACAAGATTCAATATCTATGTCCACTGCAGAAGTAGAATATACTATAGCAGCATGTAGTTGTACTCAAACTGTGTTATGGATGAAGCAGACATTGAAGGACATCAGAGTTGTGTATGAAGATCCAATTGTAATATTTTGTGATAATACAAGTGCTATAAACATATCAAAGAATCTAGTAATACATTCAAGGACAAAGCACATATCCATAAGATATCACTTTCTGAAGGAAAAAGTGATAGAAAATGAAGTCATGTTGGAATATGTATCTACAAAAGACTAGATTGCAAACATTTTCACCAAACCTCTACCTAAGGATACTTTTGAGTATCTCAGAGAAAAGTTAATGGTTATTACCCCTCCTTCTCTAAACTAAGATGTGTAAGAGTTCATCAGTCTGGTGGTGCTTAGAGTTCCTTCTTCAGATCTAGATTGATGCTTTTAGGGCCACTTCTCAGTGGGAGTAGTCAGAGAGTTCAGAAGAGAGATTGAATCAGAGTAGAAGAGTGCAAGTATGTGCCCTTTTCCATTGATGTCAAAGGAGGATATAAATCATGTGAAAAACTCAGAGAGAAAGAGTGCAGATGTGTAAAGAGATAGGGGGAGAATCTTATCTTGATGGCTATTGTAGTTATTCACATCATATGTTGCCATTGATGACAAAGGGGGACATTGTTACAAGTATGTGCCTAATCGGTGTTGTCATTGATGTCAAGATATCTTTGTTGTCATTGGTGTCAACTATATCCTATTTTGTTATATGTTTAGAAGCTTTATATGTTGAGGATATTGAGAAAATTAGCCTCTCCGGAAGAATCAACAAGTAAACAGTGAATCACAATAAAGACATCGAGTTGCATACTGAAGAACAATCCAGATGATTGCTCTGCATTTCTTGCTGACTAAAGATCTTGGTCTGCATGTTGAAATTTATTTAGAAGCATGGATGAAGATGATAATCCTAAGTTTGAGCCTCCGGTATGAATATTTGAGTGAGTTACATTCACCAGAGTAAAACCTACTTTTTCTGATTATTCACTGGTGCTTGAGAGAAAGTATTTTGCTCTGCATTCCTCTGCATTAAAGTGTTTTTTCTCTATGGTTCTAGAGGGAATTATGGGATGATGATAAATGTCTACAATTGCAATGGTTCATGTTTTGGTGGTCTACAAGCTATCTTTCTTTTATGACATTTGAAGAGAGTAAAGTTCATGTGCTCCAATGTGAAGAATCTCATGAATAAAGCGGTTTAAGTTTATGTGGTTTCTTCTGATGATTTCAACATGCTTGTGGATACCTCTTGATCATGTTCCTACTTTTAAATTGGTTCGTATTAAGGAATTCAGATCGTGTTTGAAGATTATTCCCATATAACATAGCTTGTAACTAGTCTTAGCCGACTTGGTTAATTTTAGTGATTGTGGAGATCCTTTGAAGATTATGGAAGCATGTTGTGGTGTGGAAGTTCATGTTTGAGTCCCAGATAAGGCATGGCATGATCTGCATACATCTATACAACAATTCCTTAGCATAATTTTGTATTAGGTTAAGACCTATTTTGTAAATGTTTGTAATGCTAACATTAGAGATTGTTCTAATGTTCGATGATTGTAATTCCTACCTTGATGATCATTCCAAGGTTGATGAAGTGCATAAATACTTGTAATTGAGTCGTGGAAAAGGTGTCCTTGTGTGAAGATGGGAAGATAAGGAAAGAGGTGGAAAGGCAAAGCATAGCAAAGGAACTATTGTACTTCAATGTATTAATCTCAGACGTGAAGAAGATGTTGATCTTGGCAGTGAGCCATTAGTAGAGTTTAACAACCCTCATTGTAATCTTTCTAGGTTTAGGGTTGAGCTAGTGAGCCTGCTAGAGTTAGCTGTACTTCATGGCAGTAGGCTAGTATGTTCTAGGTCCATGGAGTGACCAAACCTGAACATTAATTTTTGAAGATTGTAATATATTTTGAGAGCTAATCCTCTCCATGGTTTTTCCCCACCTTGGGGTTTTCCATGTAAAAATTTGGTGTCTCTTGTGTTTAATGTTGCATCTGTGTTTAAGTTTTTGATTTCATGCATTCATTGTTTAATCATAATAACCGTGGACAAGTGATTAATGTTTAAGTGTAGAAGTGATTGAGTTTTTGGGAAAATGGATTCACCCCCCCCCTCAGTTGTCTAGCACATTACAATGTAATATTTTGGAAGAGACCTTAGAACTTTCTTCACAATCTCATCCTCTTTCACTTCTCCACCAAGGCTTGTGATGATATTGACCACTTCATTCACCTGGAGCATATATCTAGCAATGTCTTCATCCTCTATCATTTTTTGGGTCTCAAATTTTCTTTTAAAGATTTGCATCTTTGTTTTCTTTAATTTATTATCTCCTTCATAAATGGTTTAGATGAAATTTTACCCTAAACATCTTTAGCATAAGTACAAGTCATTACCTTTGAAACTTCTAAATCAACTAACCCATCATGATAGAAAACTTTGCCTTGGCATTGTTATCATACTTCTTAACTTCATCTGAGTCTATAGGAATGGTAGTAGGAATAGTGTAACCAGACTTGGCAAAATCCTAAACTCCCCACCCTAGAGAATTGATATAGGCTTCCATCCTTAGCTTCAAAAAAGCATAATGTGTTCCATCAAACCTAGGTATCTTGATAGATCCATTGTGTGCCATCTCGAACCTTCCTCAAGTGGTTAATATTCCTTCAGAGGAACTTGTCTCTGATACCAATTATTGAACACACCAGGATACTGAGAGGGGGGTGAATCAGTATCTAAACAACTTCAACTTATCCAGAGCAGATTAAAACTTAAGCATCACAACATTAACATAAGGATGAAAGATTAACATAATCCACATCAACACATAACACTAGAAATACATGGAAAACCCAAGAAGGGAAAAACCATGGTGAGGATTAACTCACAATATATGAAGCTCAAATAATAACTTTGTTTTAGGGCAACAACCCAAGGAAGCTACTACTCCCTGAGTTTAGAACACATTTAGAACAAATTACAATATGACAGTCTTTCTATTGTCTAAAAATTAACATTGAAATTAACACCTTTGATGATTTCAAACTACCTCTTCACACTTTTTTTCTAATGATTAGATCAGTTAGGCATGCTCTACACTTGATCATTGTCACATATAATTCTTCAAGACAAATCAAGACAACATAAAGAACTTCTTCTCTTTCTCCTTCATTCACACATCATAATGCAATCATTCTACTCTTTTCTTGCTTGCGAACCTTATCAATAACTTTGCAATCATACCTTTCCTAAATCAATTTGATTTACAATTTATACATGATATTACATTGATTACATTGCTTTTTGGTTAGATACAATATGAAAAATACATTTACAAGTCGGCCAGATAACACAATATGAAACATGTAGAGGACAAGTCCTAAACAAGACTACACGCTATACCAATAGAAGACCCATGCCTTGTGGACACCAACACTTTCTTAATCAAGTCAAAAATATCCTTCATAGCATCAAACACAAAGGAATTACATCTGCACATTCTACTCATTTGAAAATAGGTCAACCTTAAGAAAAAACACATGAATCTTGAATCATAACAGACATAGCAACTTGAAAACCTTGTGCAGTACTGAAAACAAGAAAAATCCTCAAGAACCTCTTTTAGATGAGTCTATAGGACTCATACAACATCTCCAAACACCATTTACCTTTGCACATCAAATATTTTGTGTCGCACATCTTCAATCATGAACTTTGGGAACAACCTGTCATCCAGAACACACTTCAACACACTGTCATAGAGAAACTGAGCTTATGAACCACCAAGAACCTCAAAACTGCAAGAAAGAATGTAATGTACATTCATAAACATGTCCACAAAATTGTAAAGCCAAAAATTCACATCTAGAGGAATGCAGAACATTCCAAGATGCCTTCAACACTAGCTCACTCTGTAAGAACACATGTTGGTACTCTATTATGCATAAGTTTCACAATAGAAGGACAAATGATCTAAAACTTTAGAATTGTCACCTTCACTACACCCTAAACATAGTTCTTGAGTTGTATAGTCATATCTACTAATATGGAGGAATGTGGAACATTCTATTGATGTATAGTAATTGTCTTCAACATTGTCTTCAAACTGTAAAACACTGTTTCGGTAGGCCAATCATCACTATCATTTCTGATCATCTTAGTGCTTCTAATTTCCATATTAACATGTCTTCATACTCAACTCTTCATTGATCAAGGTATGACATCCAACCATGAACTATATCTTCTATGTTGGATAGGACATGACATCCAACCATCAACTATATCTTCTCTATTAGATAGGATATGACATCAAACCTTGAATATCATAACACCTCCATGATAGTGTTGACATCAATGACAACCTTGTGATAGTGTTGACATCAATGACAACCCTAGGAACCATATGTGTAATAGAGATATGTCCCCCATTTTTATGCCAGCTAATAAAAATAAAGGTAGAATTGTGCTTGTTACTAAATAATACAAGTGGGAAAGTAGATTGTTCTCCTTTACAACAAGAGATAGAGTCTTGAGATTTGATATAAATACTAAGAATCATAGCACATGATGCTATACCTCTTGATGGAGGAGAGGTTTTTCAAGTTTTAAGATGTTATGATAATTTCTCTGTATGGGGAAGATAAAAAGCAATGACACTCATGGAGAAAGTAGGGATGTATCTAGAGAATCCTAAGCATAAATAGTAGCTAGTTTCTTAGAAAAAAGTGTAATCCCATGGTGAGAAAATTATTTTATTTTCACATGTTTTCAATGTTGAGGTGAATATAGAAATAATGACTTATGGAGGAGATGTAATCTTATCAATAATGTTGATAATTGTTTGTCATAACTTGCGGTATATTTATGTATGAAAAACATTAGTGAAGAACATAAAATTTCCTTTGATAGATTAAGACTAAAAAATAATAATCTTATTTTGTTTGAAAGATATTCTCATTCTTTAATTTTAATAAAATTAGCAATTATGTGTTCATGAGATGAATCTTAGAAGACAACTAAAAAAATTATATCTTATGTCAACAAAGAAGATAGGTCTATTGAGTGTCAATGTAATAATTAAAAACAAAGTCAAAGTGTGCAAGAGTGTACACTAGTGAATTTTGTAGAAGAGTTATTCAAATGGGAAAGGATATATGAAAGAAGATGATATCTTGATGAAGTATGTGTGCGGCATTCAAAGCCATCTAAGTAGGATTATAGTGGTCTCAAAAATGAAATAAATAGATAAGCCATCTTAACAAGCTCATTATTTCAAAATGGACAAGGAAAATATCACATGCCTTTCTTCATCAAGGGAAATACAAAACAATTTTCAACTTAATCCCATAAGAAGAGATGTCAAAAGTTATTTGAGCTATACAGATTATCACCACTTTTATATAGTAACAACACTAAATAAATAAATAGAATGATAAAAATAATAGAATAATCATGAGAGAGAGAGAGAGAAAGGGAGATATAGAGGGGTTTTTCTAATGCTTTAGTGTTGATGTTTAGGGTTTTGGGTTCACATTTAGGGAACTTAGATTTTAATAATAAGAAAGAGGAAGATAAAGGGAGGGTTGGAGAGATAAGGGGAGAGAGAGAGAGAGAGAGAGAGAGACTCATTCTTATTATATTCTATACATTCAAGTGTTTTCCAACTTTCCTATTCCTAGACTCATAAGTGGAGTGTACCTAAGCAATGATTTCATTACGAATTGTGAGATCTTCTGGACTAGGCTTATCCCTAGGATTTTTGTGGAGTCCATATTTCTTTTGAAGATAGATAATCCTTGAAGTAGGCTAGATCAATTCAACTAACTCTATAAATATAGGGCCAGTTCCTCTTTTTAATCAATAGCACAAATCCAAGTGTCATCATCACAATAATTATACAATAGTTTGGATAGGTCACCTTTTTCATCATCTTCCTAAATAGAATTTCCATTCTCATCTACTTCATCATGGAATTGGACCCATTTACGACAATGAGAAGGGTCATGAGCTTGGATACAAGGAGTACACCATGAGTATACTTCCATGAAATTTGTGTATTGCAAAGTATTTGGAAGGTTTCTCCGTTTGTCCATTGGTGTACTCATCTTGGTCTCCTATCTCATTGGTGATGACTGTGTGAATGAGAAGATAGTGAGTCTAGGAACTATAACACTTTGGATATCCTAATTGATATTTGAGAGAATAGTTTTATCATTTTATTTATATTTTTTACCAGGGTGTAATCAATGCCCCTACCTCTATATTTCCTCCAACTATAGATAGGTGGATTCTTTACTCTCCCTATAATCTTTGGAATCTCTAGCCCCTTTAGGTCTCTTTAAGTCTAAATTGAGCATTACTCCATCTACAATAGCTGAGGGAGCACAGTGTTCTTGATTGACATTCCTCTCTCTCTATAATTATTTCCTATGGTTTGAGCTTTCTATTTCTTTCTTAAAGGTTTTTACCCCTTTGTGAACTTGTCTTATTATAGAGAGGAGGGATCTACACACTTATAGATATTAGGGCTTCTATGGTTGAGAGAGATCCCCTCCATAATATGATTTCAATTCCACTAATTCTTGTGCCCTTCTAAAAGAAGTTTAGGTCCTTTTGGAAAATAGGAGGTGACTATCATAAACCATACCTCATCATAGAAAATCATAGATGCTTGACCACCTCCTATTCTTGCATTGATCACATCCTAGTTCCTTCTAGATCTTTATCTAAATCTTAATTCATTGCAAGTGGTGGAGAAGTTGGTGTCAACAATTGGCTCTACTAGATCTTCTATGGTTGGGTGTGGGTAAAGATCAATTGAGATGATGTGACCTTGTGCTCAACCTTAAATATGTGACTTAGTATTCTTTCAATTCTAAACAAAAAGCATGTTTTACATGAACATAAAACACAAAAAAAAATTATGTTCTACAAAATGCACTCACATTTTGTGGAACATAAAGCACAAGTGTGTTTTATGTTCAACAAAACGTGCTCATGTTTTGTGAAACATAAAACATGAGTGTGTTTTATGTTCTAAAAAACATGCTCATGTTTTGTCGAACATAAAATGTGAATGTGTTTTAGTTTTTTTAAATTTTTATCCCACCTTTTTATGCTTGGGAATTGCTTGGACAACTGAGCCTAAGCACTAGACCTCTATGATACCTCCTAGAGACATGTTTTTCATAGTCAATAACATTTTTGAGCTTCAAAATTGTTAGATTTATTCATTTTATAACCAAATTTGATGAAACTACCACCAAAATGACGAGCTAGTTCTTATCTTTTTAACTATAATTTTTTTTTTGAATAGTGTCCTCATATTCTTCAATCACATATGTATTCATTTTTATTTATAACTTTTGATCCACTTATTGAAATTTTAAAAAAATATAGGATGTTCTATCCTCAATATTTATACATTCAAAAAAATTACATTTTCAATTATTTTTGTGCAAGTTGTGTGACATGCATGCTAAGTGATGTAGTTTTCAAGATGCATCCACTTTGAAAAATCACAAGAAAATATTCAATAAAAAATTGCAAAAAAATACACAACTTCTATACTCACTCTTAACTATATTTCTACCAAATGGTTTTTAAAATAACTAAATGCAACAAAAAAATAGAGGGGCACACACCATACACTATGTTATATTTTAGTCAAAAAAATAGGAACACTTTTGTGTGCATGAAACATTTCACCCTCTTAATCTTAACTATTATTTTAAAAAATCTAGTAGTTTAGACACCAGATTCTGAGTACTACAATTATTTTTTCTTTTGGTATCTTCAAATTTTGAGTTAATGGATCTCAAATTACGTATCCAAGTTTAGGTCTAGCTGATTTCAGGAAAATAGGTGGCCTCTTTTGACCCCCTTTGTGTATCCCATTTCCATGCACTTACCTTCTTTTATTATGTAAGTCTTATTTTCATGAACAAATTTAATCAATCCACACAAGGTAGATGGAACCACACCCATGGTGTGGATGCATGGTCTACCAAGAAGGAGATTATAAGACAATGCACCAAGCATGACATGAACAAGGGTAGGCAAAGCAATAGGGTCAAATTCAATTGGAAATATGATTGTGCCCAATGTTTGTCTATTGATGTTATCAAAGACATGGATAGAAAAATTAGTGGGGGAGATGTACAATATATCAATATTAATACGATTTAATAGGTATACACCACAAACATTGAGACATGAACCATTATCAATAAGGGTATGTTTGACACCAAAAGAATTGATTGCAATAATAATTAGAAGAGGGTCCTTTTATTTTCACTTCCAAAGAAGGTATTTCATATTTTTAGAATACAATATTAGGAGAATTTGTATAAATACAATATACTAAGGCAATTACATCATTCAGTCAGGTAAAAGATGCAAATGTGATCTTCTATAGGGCTTTGTGGAGTATAGCATGATATATTAATGAAGTCTAAATGAGATCCTAGAGAGAAATCTTAGAAAGAGTAGCACGAAGCTTCTCTACAAGATCATACTCTATTAGGGGCTTCTGTGAAAGATGAGGAGTTGGAGGTAGAATAGGTGAAGTAGTTGGAAGGGAAATAGGGATAGATGTAATTTGTTTGTTTCATTGAGTATTATAGGTGTGGGCCACTGCATGGTAATGAGGGGGCCCAACACGTCTAGTGTAATAGATTTATCTACTTACATTAGGTAATCTGAAGGTCAAGGCATATGTGGAACACCTTGAACAATTATCACTAGTTTACAAGATTTTTGTGTTTCAAGATGAAGATGTGGTTTCTCAAGTTCTTATGTAGAACCAGAAACATAAATTATGTTGATCATTTGTTGAGAAGTAATTTATCTTTATTTTTAAGAGGAAGAATTGATATGGATTAAATCATCGAGAACTTTGTCTAGCATATTAAAGTCTTCACTACTAAAGGGGTTATCAAAAGTGGTGAGATTTTAGAGAAAGAGATCTAACATGATCAAATTCTAATTTATACCAAAAATAATAGTTTATTAGAAGAAGGGATGTGCTAGTGAATGTAATCTAGTTCACCAAAATGTAACATATAAAATTTAAGTCTAATGAAAGATTAATAAAGTAATTTAACTAGAGACAAATTCATACATTTACATGAAGATCAAACTAGCCTCAAATAGCAGTATTCTACTACTATCCAATCAAGAAGAGAAGAATAACTCTAATAAGATCTTACTCAGTTCTATACTAAGAAATTAAACAAATCTCAAGAGAAATAACACTAAAACACAGTAGATAAACTATAATTTCTAAAAATCTAGAACTCAAATTATAGAAATAAATGTAGAACCAAAAATAAGGTAAAAAGAGGAACCTAGCACCAAAGGGATAAGGTCTCGACCTAGGATGCAAATGTGTCATGGAGACATCTACACAAAGCATCATCATCTAGAAAACAATAAAACTCTAAAAACATGTACTATATAGTCCAATCTAGGTTTGTAACTTCATCCAATCTGTGTTCAAAACCAGAATTAGTACCCAACATCCAAGTATACTAATAAATCAACAAAATAACACATTTAATCTAAATATAATGAAATAAATCAATTCACATGGGAAGATGAGAGATGAACAAACTCTCATGTGTTTGAATCTTCTTCTTCTCCAACCTTCACACCATAGAATAGGAAAAATGGTTGGTGCTACTTGGGAGCTCACCTAACTCAAGCCCCTATTTTAGTCTTTTGATCTCCATGTGTAACTACTTTAGAGAAAATTAAAAAAATGAGAGTGTGTGCTCTTATTTCATAAATGTTGGAGTACAAGACCATTGAGAGGGGGGGTGAATCATTGGTCTATGAAATTTAACATCTCAAAACTTAACTCAAAGATCTTGTGCAAAGGAACTCATTTAAAACATAGTCATCAAGATATGCAAACTAGAATACACAAATTTAAATAAGGATGAGCAAATAGATAAAATATAATCAACCATAAAGAGAAGACATGACACCGATTTTGATGAGTTGAAAAATCTCATAGGGATGGAAAACCACTCTAAAGTGCCTCACTGGTTTAATCATGAAAATCATCAATTAAAGAGCCTCACTGGCTGATGAATGCCTCACTAGAAACAAATAGGTCTCACTAACCATGCAAGCCTCATTGGCTATAATATGCGTCACTGGCAAAATATACAACTTCATATTAACCAAAAAATTTAGAGGGTTTCTCTATCTCAATACAATTCTCATAACCACATATCATTCTCATGATGTCTTCTCAATGTACTTGAATCACCTGCAATATCATCTCATATACTTCTCAATTCTCAAACAAAACATTCTCTCTTCCCTTTCTATTTTTCTCTTCAAAAACCACACATCTCATAACATAATTTTTCTTACCAAAATATATCTCTTGCTACATATATCATTCCTCCAATAATTAAAAAATCACAAAGCACCTACAATAAGATTATAAATGAAATGACCTTTCATCTCCTCTTCTTTGCATATACATTTTCCCCTTTAAAAAAAATCACCTTCAAAAATATCCAATCTACAAAAATAATCTTCAATAATATTAATTCCAACTACCCTGCCAAGAAAAAATAAACCAATTCTCTCCTCGGACCCACTTCTCAAAAACCTTCTGCATGAAGATAAGGAAAGAAGACAAAAAGTCCTTAAACACCATTCTCAAAAAGAATAATATCTCCATAAAGAAATTTGCCTTCCTTAAAAAAAATAAACTTCTTCTTTATGTCTTCCATGCCAAGAGTGGAGAGAATAAAAATAGAAGAAATCTCCTAAAAATCAAATCTTTTAAAACCACTAAATACCTTTTAGAAAAATGACTAAAAATAGCTTTCAAAAAAACAAAACACTATAGTCATAAAGGAATGACAGTCCTCTACACGTCAAATAGCGAGCTCAGGGAGTGAAATACAAGTTTGAATGTTGGCCTTCAATCTTTCAATTCACGCTCCTTATACTTTCAATCAAAACCATTGATTTATAGTTGGCACCCATGCACTCAAAGAGGAGACCGAGAAAACTAGTTGAGCTAGGAGAGGGGCCGGTTAGGTCATGGTGTTGATACCCTCAAAGATGTCACTTAAGTGATAGTGACCTACGATAAGAGGTCACTTTCAAATTAAAACATAACGTGCTTTATATATGATAGTTTCAAAAAGACTATGTTAGGACATTTATTAGGTGTCTGAATACCATTTAAGACACATTAAACCTTGAAAGATATGATCTTTATTGTGTAACCATTTCTTTGACTAATCATTGAACACCTCTGGCAAGAACACTTTAATCTTTGCCACTGTAGTCTGCAAGCACCTAGGGTTTAGGTGAATGAATATAACTTAGAGAAAGAAACCTAAACCAAATTATCATTTGAGAGAGTGAACTCTCCACACCATAGCATCCACTACCTTAACAACAATTGAAACTCCATTATGTATCAAAGAGTGAACTCTGCATAACACACAAATGCAAGATGTTTATACCTACATAAAGATATTAAATAGAAAGAACTATGAATGACTAAGAACCATATGCACTAAATGAAGCATAGAACTCCTGATTGAATGAATTATGCTCCTGACCAAGCAACTTCAAGAACTCTTGATTGAAGAGATCATACACTGATACACCAATAATCATATGTCCTAATTCTATGTGATCCTTTGAGCCATGAACAATATAAACAAAACAAGAATAGAAATGTAAGAATAACAAAATAATAATAGCAATACACTACCCAAACCATCATGCCCTTGTCATCTCCATTCTTCATCACTTGATATAAGAACCATGAAGACAATTCTTTCTATTTTGACATCATGCAGGCAATTCTTGAACGTGATGGAAAAAACATCTTGATGTGTAAAGCATCAAATCATAACATAAAGACATATGGATAGATAATGCATCAAAAAATAACATAGTGATCATGATTGAAGGCATAATCAACATCATCTAAACCTCCTAATTCTACCATACCAACTACCTTCAACTCTGCCATCAGAGAGATCTTCGAATCAACAACAACAAACCATACCACTATAACCCTGATCAGATTTATGAAAGATTACAACTTTTTGAAGATGACACATCCAATCAACCATACAAATCATCTATCTTGATCGAAACCAAGACAAGTAACTCTCAACACCTGATAATGATCATCTTGAAGCATCATAACAATTCAAGCTTGAGTGATCATATGAATATCTCTTTGATCAACAATGACAACTAACTTTGCATGAACAAATCAACACCTTTTTGACATCAATGACAATCAACCTCCATCAATCTCCTCCTTTGTCATTCATGACAAAACTACATGATGCATTCTCTGTTGGAATTAGGGCTGACAACTGAGAGGGGGGGTGAATCATTTGTCTTAAAACTTTAAAGCTTGCTACAATTAATTCTTCTTTACCACTTCTTAACAGATTAATCATGAAAAGCAAGAATCAATAACACATGAGCAGAAACATAAATAACAAACTTGACACCAAGATTTTTGACGTGGAAACCTGATTAAGGAAAAACCATGGTGGGGTTAACCCACAAATATTATACTCTGTTAAAAGTATTACAAAAGGAGAATGCACATGCATTCAGGCTCACTGCCCAGAGCTCACTGCTCAAAAGAAGTCTCACTGCCTATAGAAGGAAGATTACAATGTGTTTAAACTGATAATTAGCATCTACAAATGCAAGGATTTAGTTCTGATTAAGCACAAAATACCAACTTGATACACTTCATCTTTATTCTGACCTGTTTACTGCTTTTCCATCATCTGGACCTTAGATCTCTTTTCTTTTGCACTTTGATCTACCTTTTTTGCACTTACTCCATCACATTCAAACACACACACAAATATACTTGAATCCATTGGATATATATATCCACCTCAAGAAATTCAATCACTTTTATGTCAGCCTTATGAAGAACTTAACAAACACAAGTACTTTGTTCTATGGACTAAATCCATACACCAATATTGATGCGTACCAGAAATAACACTTATAGGTCACCATATATGTCAGCTGCTAACATTATATCCCATACGTAACTCATCAAAATACTTCTACTAGATCCGCACAAGGATCTAACACAAGTCGGCCTATTCTTGACTAAATTGTTCTATCATATTAGGGACCAATACTCAGATGCTCATAACTTTTAATCCCTTTGTCACCGGAGGCTTAAATCTTGGATTTAGGTTGTCTTAACATTCCTCTAGAATCCCTTAGATTCACAACACACAATGATTAATTGGAGAGATCCGCTGACCAAAATACTGAACTCTGCCATATACCCTTATCCGGACTTGACAAATCTTGGAACTAACTTTTGGTATGATCTGATACTATATTGCGGATGTGTGGAATGGACTTAGTTGCTCAATGACAACACATGACATGCCTTGTAGTGTCTCATGCCAACAATCTCTTTCTCTCCCTCTTTTTGACATCGATTGACAAACGATGAATTAACTCCCCCCGTCTTGGACTCCAAATCGAAATACTCACTTAGCATTGAGTCCAAATGCCTTGTTTCAAATTCTCATTTAAAAGTCTTCTTTCACAGTCCATATGTCTCATGTTAGCAACTAAGAATTGTCATCAACTCTTCAAATGTTGATCACTATTCTATGTTGAAAGCCAAAAGAAACAAAAGCAAATTATATGACTATCCTTCATGGATAACAAACACTTTCATGACTAATTTTACCTTATTTTGGATGCCATACCCTATTCTAAAGATTGCAGATTCTAAAAATACTCCTGTCCAACTAAAATTTCTGATTTTACCTCATGACAAATGACATATCAGAACTAAAGACTATTATGCTACAGGTAACAAACCAAAAGATAGCCAAGTGCATACAAATACCACTGTCATATCAAGTCAATTACTATTGAATTCTATCTCTATCTCTTCTTACTCCTAATGTCTTTTGAAAGTCAATGATCATCAACTTTAATACAAACTAGCACTGCCATATGAATTGTCCATAGTGCCATGATAACTAATAACAAACTCAGATGAATATCTAAACATTCTCATCTGATACCACATTCATAACTAGAAGCACACAACTTGTGCATGCCTTCCTAAAGCCTATCAATGAAGCTCATCAAAGAAACATGTAAAACTATCACACCAAGAAATTTTTCAAATGATCATGAATTAACATTTCCAGTCCACCATCTTGTTTTGACACTATCTCCAATCCTCATGAAAGCTCCACCTCTCATACATGACATATAGCTCAAAAACAAATGATCAAAACACATGATAATCAACACCTCACATTCTCACTAACATATCAAGAACATGATTAATATCATAACAACTCAACCTTTGAAAGTATCAACATGATATAAACAAATATAAGAAAGATCATTTATAAACAAGGTCATTCAACATCAACAAGCTCTTTGTACATAGTACCCCTGAACATCTTATCAACATAGTTATCAACACCATCATCAACTATATAAACTTCATTTCATAAGACTGATATGAGTAGCATCTTGACAAGAAACATTCTAGCAAACATTATCAGGCATGAATCCAATAGAATGATAAACAAGAAACGATCATCATATTAACAAGCACCAAATGATCTTATCCTAAAACTTCTTGGGGGTAAGTGATAGGACATAGGACAACTCCCCCTATCCTTGTGCTATATCTTATGCAACTGATGATATGACTTGCGCAAGATGCACAACTTTAGGATCTATCTTCTCTTGGCTTTGTTTCAATCTCCAAACTTTTATAGGTTCTTTCTTCTTCCAAACCTTTTTAGTGTCTTTCTTTTTCAAAATTTTCAAACCCGGTGATTCTGTTCTTCCATACATTCTGCAACTATATGCTTTGTGACTAGGAGAGTTGTACTTGAAATATACAAGATTAGTATTCCTTCTGCAATCAACTACTTTGTGTCCAAAATTATTACAAGTATAACAATAACCAAAAACTAAATAATTATACTTGTACATATATGCTTGTCTTGCTGGAGCAGCCCTTCTTAGATTTCTCTTTTGATTATGCATTAGTGGAGGGGCATCTAGGACCTAGTTATAAAATTTTGTATTTTTGGTCTTGAATTTTATATTTTTGGTTTGAATGGGAATTTTAAGGGGAGTTATCTCATTAAATATTGTAATAAAGCCCACTAAGGGAATTTCCATGTAGTGGGAGTTCAAAACCTATTTTTTTCCTTTTGGAGTTTTAACTGCTATTTTGAGCAGTAGTGTAAAAAGGCTAATTTAAGCCTTATTTCTACCTTTTCCCATGATGGTGGAGGAGTAGGAGATTAATGATGCATGTAAAATTGCTATTAGATCATTTATATGTTGAATGGAAGGAGGATATGCATTTGGAGAAGAAGAGAATAGAATATTTTTTCTCTGTTCTGAATTTTTTATCTATTTTTACTATTGTTCTTTCCAGTTTTTTTAGCCCATAATATATGGTCATGGAATATAATGCTTAGAATGTTGAAATGGATGGATTTAACTTTGATTTGATCTAGGTTGCAAATATTTTGGGAAAGGTTGAAGCATTCTCCAAATATTTTTGTTAAAGCTACTATGAAATTTTTGTTTTCCCTTATATTTTCCATGATTGTACTCAGTTGTATAGTACTGTTAAGGTGGAAAATGGTTGAGAACACATAGTACATGGTCTAATATTCTATTTGGTTCAATTTAGGAGGAATCTCATTGGGTTTAAAGCATTTTACAATCATTTTTCTTAAAACTTGTTCTGTTTCTGCATTTATGTTGTTTTCTTACTTTGTACGGCCCTATACCCGACTATCATGAATCCAAATGACTAAAAATGTGAAGCATGTTGGGCTACCTTCTAGTTGCAGCTGATTTGAGGAGTTTTCATTATAGTTGAAGGATTTTATCATTGATTTTCTAAAATCTACTGTGAAACTAGGGTTTTTTGAGGGTTTTGTAGGGTTTAAGGAAATTGATGGAGTTTTAATCCAATCCACCTCTACCAAAGCTCAAAATTGGTGGATTGGCTCTAGTTAGGATACATTTAGCTCTTGAAAGAATTGTAGAAGCAAGGGATTATGAAATAGCTATGTTTGAGTCCTTTGAGTCTAATATCTCTATGTATTAGACTATCCAAAGTATGGGTAGAGTGATCTTTTGAAGGAGAAATAGTTGGCACTATGTCTAGGTCCTCAAAACTAACTTATTCCATAATTTTACGACATCATAAACACCTTGGAGTAGGCATTTGTAGAGTGGGTCAAGAATCACACCTATTGACTGTGTATAGGAGGCCTACTTAGGCTTAGTACAACAAGAATAGTAGGCTTAGTACAACAAGAATAGTCATGTTAAAGGCTTGTGTCCCAAAACAATCAATGCTAGATGTTAGATATGTTATGAAGGTGATCAATAAGCATTAGGTAAACCAATTTATTTGTGGGTTTGGTCTCAAGATTCAAATCCCTCATTTCTAGGGCTACAAGCAAGAAATACAAATTATGAAGGAATAATGGGTAAGATAAGCATCCAGGGTGTTTGGTGAGTTCAGTGAGCATCTACTAGCCAAAGTTGTGTGGTTTAAGGTTATTGAAAGATCCAATAGTTAGTTCTTGCATACAAACCATGAAAGTAACACTTTTTGTCCACCATTCAAGCTTACATTATGAGAGGACAGCAATTTGCCTATATGATCAATCAAAGAATCTTTGAGGATAGCTTTTCCATCTTCCCCTACTCTACATCAAGTGGTATCAGAGCTTAGGAAAAGTTCTATTTGGGAAGAAAGAAGGAAGTTGAAGTGTGACAAAGAAATAGTGCAAGATGCCTCCAAGAGCTAGTCCAATCCTCACTAGAGAAGTGAGAATAATAAAGGAATCTCAAGAAGGAGTCCTAGCCAGACTTGCAGCCATTGAAGCAAACTAGAGAAGAGGTGGGGTCATTGAGGAAGATAGTGACCAAGAAAATGAGGGTGATAATGTAGGCCCTCAAGAGGATCAAATGTGGAAGAGATGGATCCAGATGATAGAAGGTTTATGAAGATGCTATAGACTATGAAAGGAGAGGGCACTAATGTCAAAATGGAATTGCCCATGTATGAAGGAAAAATGAATAGTGAGGAAGTATTAGATTGGATTGATGCCTTGGATAACTACTTTGAGTACAAGGAGATGCCGGAGGTGCAAAAGGTCAAATTGGCTAAGACCAAGTTGAAGGGGCCATCATTGACATGGTGGAATTATGTTCAATTAGAGAGGTTAAGGCAAGGAAAAGAAAAAATTAGTTCATGGGACCGGATGGTGTCCAAAGTGAATGGTTACTTTCTTCCTAAGGATTATGCAATTCAAACATTCAGGAGATTGTAGAATTCAAAACAAAAAGACATGGATATCATAGCCTATACTGAAGAATTCCACAAGTTGACCATGAGGACAGGACACACTAAAGATGAAGTTGAGAAAATTGCTAGGTATATCAATGGGCTTAGACTCAATATTCAAGATGAAATCAGCCTAGCCACCCTTAGAAATGTGGAAGAATGCTTCCAATTGGTAGTAAGGGTAAAAGAAAAGATTAAAATAAGATGAGATCAATAGACCAGGGGCAGAGGTAGGAGTTTTAGAGGAAGAGGGAACTTTGGTACAAGAGGACAATCCCAAAAATGGCAAGCAGAATCTAGTGGCAGTGATAAAGAGAATCAAGAACCAAGAAGTGAGTCAAGTGAAAGAGGTAGTTTTAGAGGAAGAAGATCAAACAATAGAGGAAGGTTTGGTGGCCAAGGTAGAGGATCAAACACTTTCTCAAGAAAATGTTACAATTGTCATCAGTTTGGACATCCTACATTCAAATGCCTAGAGAAGCAAGCATCAAGTTCTCAAGGAGGTGAATGAAGGACCCAAATAGTGCATGAAGAAGATAGTGAAAGTGTTAATTCACCACTTCAACCTACTACTCCTAAGAAGGGTGATGCATTAATGTTAAGGAGGACACTCCTCAAGGCACTAGTAGCCAAGGAACCTTCATAGAGGAAGTCATTATTTAGGACAACATGCAAATCACATGGCAAGGTATGCAAAGTAGTTGTTGACTTAGGATCCATTGATAATCTAGTCTCTTTTGAAATGGTTGAGAAGTTGAACCTGAAGAGGATTCCTCACCCTACACCTTACAAGGTGGCATGGTTGAATAAGAGGCAGACAGTCTTAGTAAATGAATAGGCATGGGTGGAGTTCAACATTAGTGGTTACAAGGATAAAATCCTTTGTGACATCATCCCTATGGATGTTTGTCACCTACTGCTAGGAAGACCCTGGCAACATGATAGAAACAGAAAACATGATGGTCAGAAGAACATTTATGTGATAGAGAAAGATGGAGTTTCATTCTCATTAACACCCCTTCCTGAAGAAGAATCTGATCAGCAGATTAGGTCTAGTACCATGGTGGTAGGAGAAAAGGAGTTTTTACAAACAATGAAAGACAAATGGCAAGGATTTACAGTAGTGATCAGACCAAAGACTAAGTCTGATGCAATAACAAATAAACATAGAAGAGATACCTAGTGAAGTTCAGTCTCTGTTGGATAAGTATAAGGACATAGTGGTAGATGAGCTGCCAAGTTCATTTCCTCCCATGAGAGACATCAGCCATCAAATAGACCTAATACCTGGTGCTAGTCTACCTAACAAGGCTGCATATAAGCTAACCCTACAATAGAATGAAGAGATCAAAGCACAAGTCCAAGAATTGTTAGACAAAGGACTCATCAGAGAGAGTTTAAGTCCATATGCCATTCCTACTATCTTAGCACCTAAGAAAGGAGGAGAGTGTAGGATGTCTACTGACTCCAGGGAAATAAACAAAATCACAATCAAGGATAGATTTCCCATACCTAGAATAGAGGACATAATGGATTGTTTAGGAGGTGCATGTTATTTTTCTAAAATTGATCTCAAAAGTGGATATCACCAGATTAGAATAAGGGAAGGAGATGAGTGGAAAACTGCCTTCAAGATCAATGAAGGACTATATGAATGAATGGTAATGCACTTTGGTTTATCTAATGCTCCTAGAACATTTATGAGACTAATGAATGAGGTCCTGAAGCCTTTTATTTAAAAGTTTGTTGTCATTTATTTAGACGATATTCTTGTGTGCAATAAGACAAAGGAGAAACACTTGTAGCATCTTGACATGGTTTTATAGAGGTTCCATGAGGAGAAGCTAATGATAAACCTCAAAAACTATGAGTTTATGAAAGAGGACCTAGTATACTTGGGTTTTGTGATCTCCAAAGGTACATTGAAGATGGATCCTTCAAAGGTTGATGCCATTCTCTATTGGCCAACTCCAAAATCAGTAGGAGAGGTAAGAAGTTTTCATGGTTTGGCTACCTTTTACATGATGTTTATTAAGAATTTTAGTCATATTTGTTCTACTATCCTTGACACTATCAAAGGAGATAAGAAGAGGAACTTCCAACGGATTGCGGAGGGAGAAATAGTTTTGAATACTTGAAGAAAAGAGTAGCACAACAACCCATTCTTGCTTTACTTGACTTCAATAAGATCTTTACAATGGAGTGTGATGCAAGTGGATCTACAGTAGGTGTAGTCTTGAGCCAAGAGGGTAGACCTATAGCTTTCTTTAGTGAGAAGCTAAATGAGGCTAAGAAAATGCATTCTTCTTATGACCTAGAACTCTATGCATTAGTACAGTCATTAAGGAAATGGAGACACTATCTTTTGCTTAAGGAATTTATAGTTTTCACAAATAACCATGCTCTAAGTTTTTTGAACAACCAAGACAAGTTGAGCCATAGGCATGTCATGTGGGTTGAATACTTACAATGTTATACATTTACCATCAAGCACAAAAAGGGCCAAGCCTATAAGGTAACTGATGCACTAAGTAGAAAATCAGTTCTAGTCCATGAAATACAACTCCAAAGTGTAGGATTGAAAGCACTAAAAGACATGTATGCTGCTAATGCAAACTTCAAGGAGATATATTCTATTTGCTAGTAATTTCAAGGTACTTTTAATGACCAATATTCTAATTTTTTATTACAAGATGGATTGTTATTCAAGGGAGCTCAATTATGCATCCCTAAGTGCTCAATGAGGACAAATCTCATAAGGGAGAAGTATCGTGGGAGTCTTGGAGGACATTTCGGATTGGACAAGACAATTGATCAAGTAACAAGATTCTATTATTGGCCTAAGATGCATACTAAAATTAGAAACATTGTTGTCTTGTGGAATTTTTCAAAGAGCTAAGGGCTCTAGTTCAAATGCAAGCTTATATCAGCCTCTTCCAATTCCTAGTAGACCTTGGGAACATCTTAGTATGGATTTTATGTTAGGCCTACCTAAGACACAAGAGGGGAGTAGATAGTGTTTTCATAGTTGTGGATAGATTTAGCAAGATGGAACACTTTGTTTCTTGCAAATGCACAAGTGATGCATCAAACATTGCAAGTCTATTCTTCAAGAAGATAGTTATGTTAGAATTAGTCTGGACAACTGAGAGGGGGTGAATCAGTTGTCACAAAAATCATTTTTTCTTTTCTTTTAAACTCCTTATCAAGTAAACATTAAAGCATGAATCGAAAACACATGAGCAAAAATGAAAATAACACATGTGACACCAAGATTTTTGATGTGGAAACCCGGTTAAGGGAAAAACCATGGTGGGGGTTAACCCACAAAGATTATACTGTGTTAAAAGTATTACAATGGGGAATGTACATGCATTCAGGCTCACTACCTAGAGCTCACTACTCAAAAGAAGGCTCACTACCTACTCAGAAAAAGATTACAATGAGTTTGAACTGATGAATAGCATCTACCAATGCAAGGATTCAGTTCTAGTTAAGCATAAAATACTAACTTGATACACTTCATCTTCACTCTACCTTATTCACTGCTCTGCCAACATCTGAACCTTAGATCTTTGCTCTTTTCACTCTTGTTCTATATTTTCATTCAACACACACCCAAAAATCATCCAGATCCATCGGCTATATATATTAGCATCATGATCTTTAATTGATTTCCAGTCAGCTTCAAGAATAATTGGAACTTTATTAAATACTCTGCTCTATTGACTAGATCCATGCATAACTTGAGACGTAGACCAAAACATGCACCCACAAATCATTAATTAGATCAACCACTAACATTGTTCATCACTACTTGCCCAATCAACAACTTCCATACATCTAGAACCAAGATCATTTACAAGGTTGGCCTATTCTTCTTTTGACTGCTCTATCAAACTGGTAACTTGATACTCAAAAGCTAATAAATTTCAAATCCTTTATTACTAGAGGCCAAAACTCTAGATTTAGATTGTTTTGACAATTCTTATGACTTCCTCAGATCTGCAACAAATTATGACTTTCCACCAGAGAGATCTAGACTAAGATACCAGACCTTGTCACCTGCTCTGTTCCTGACTACCCAAACTTAGATAGATTCTAATTCTGACTTCTGGTATGAACAAATTGTGTTATGTAGATGAGTGCAATGGTCTTAGTTTCCATGGACTACCCCTCACTATTGTTTTTGACAGAGACTCAGTTTATAGGACACTTTTGGAGGACCTTATGGAAGAAAATAGGAACCAATTTGACCTTCAACTCTACCTATCATCCACAAATAGATGGGCAAACTAAAGTAGTGAATAGATCATTAGGGAAATTGCTTAGATGTCTCACAAAGGAACATGGACAGAAATGAGATCTTGTTCTCCCACAGGCATAGTATGCATACAATGACTCCATTAACAGGAGCATAGTGAAAAGTCCTTTTGAAGTTGTGTATGGATTGAACCCAAGAGGAATATTTAAACTAAGAGATTTGAGAGGGGTAGCGAAGAGAAGTATTGAAGGAGAGGATTTTGCAATGGCTATGAAGGATATCCATGATCAAGTTAGAGAACAACTCAAGAAAAGTGTGGAAACTTACAAGAAACATGCAGACTTGAAAAGGAGGAATGTTCAATTGAAAGTAGGAGATTTAGTACTTGCACATCTTAGGAAACCAAGGTTATCTAAGGGAAAATATACTAAGTTTCCGATGAAGAAGATTGGGCCATGCAAGGTGGTCCACAAATGTGGTGAAAGTGCATATGAGATAGAACTCTCTCCTGGAGTTGCTATCTCACCAATATTTAACATTGCTGATTTATATCCTTTCAAGAAATCTTTGGATGTAGGTATAGGTATTGATGAAGGTATTTCTGATGCTAATGCTGATTGGATTCAAGATCTTCCTCTTGCTGCACCAGTTAAACTTGAAGCCATTCTAGATACCAAAGAAGTCAAGAGGACAAGACATAAGCTCTATAATGAGTACTTAGTGAAGTAGCAAGGTCTTCCTCATGAAGATGCCATTTGGATGACATCTAAAGACATTCAAAATCATGACACTACAGTCATTGATATGATCTCAGGTAGAAGTTGTGATCCTTCTCCTTGGGTGTATGGTGTAGGGGCACCTAGGACCTAGTTATAAAATTTTGTATTTTTGGTCTTGAATTTTATATTTTTGGTTTGAATGGGGATTTTAAGGGGAGTTATCTCATTGAATATTGTAATAAATCCCACTAAGGGAATTTCCATGTAGTGGGAGTTCAAAATCTATTTTTTTTCCTTTTGGAGTTTTAACTACTATTTTGAGTAGTAGTGTAAAAAGGCTAATTTAAGCCTTATTTCTGTCTTTTCCCATGATGGTGGAGGAGTGGGAGATTAATGCTGCATGTAAAATTTCTATTAGATCATTGATATGTCAAATGGAAGGAGGATATGCATTTGGAGAAGAGAATAGAAGATTTTTGCTTTGTTCTGCATTTTTTTATCTGTTTTTACTGTTGTTCTTTCCATTTTTTTGAGCCTGTAATATATGGTCATGTAATCTAATGCTTAGAATATTGAAATGGATGGACTTAAATTTTTTTTGATCTAAGTTGCAAAGATTTTGGGAAATTTTGAAGCATTCTATAAATGTTTTTGTTAAAGCTACTCTGAAATTTCTATTTTCCCTTCTATTTTCCATGACTGTACTCAATCGTACAGTACTGTCAAGGTGGAAAATGGCTGAGAAAATATAGTACATGGTCTAATCTTTCATTTGGTTCAATTTAGGAGGAATCTCATTGGGTTTAAAGCATTTTACAACCATTTTTTCTCAAAACTGCTTCTGTTTCTACATTTCTATTGTTCTCTTACTTTGTACAGCCCTGTACCCGACTATCATGAATCCAAATGACTGAAAATGTGAAGCACGTTGGGATACCTTCAATTTATAGCTGATTTGAGGAGTTTTCATTGTATTTGAAGTATTTTATAGTTGATTTTCTAAAATTTATTGTGAAACTATGGTTTTTGAGGGTTTTGTAGGGTTAAAGGAAATCGATGGATTTTTAATCCAATCCACCTCTACCAAAGCTCAAAATGGGTGAATTGGCTCTAGTTAGGATATATTTATCTCTTGAAAGAATTATAGAAGTAGGGGATTATGAAATAGCTAAGTTTGAGTCCTTTGAGTCTAATATCTCTATGTATTAGACTGTCCAAAGTATGGGTAGAGTGGTCTTTTGAAGAAGTAGTTGGCACTGTGTCTAGGTCCTCAATACTAACTTATTCCATTATTTTATGACATCATAAACACCTTGGAGTAGGCATTTTCAGAGTGGGTCAAGAATCACACCTATTAACTGTGTATAGGAAGCCTAATTAGGCTTAGGACAACAAGAATAGTCCTGTTAAAGGCTCGTGTCCCAAAACAATCAATGTTACATGTAAACCAACAAGAATCAAGTAGACCAATTTATTCTTGGGTTTGGTCTCAATTCTGTGAGTTATGATTCAAATCCCTCATTTATAGGGCTACAAGCAAGAAAGACAAATTTTGAAGGGACAATGGGTAAGATAAGCATCCAGAGTGTTTGGTGAGTTCAGTGAGCATCTACTAGCCAAAGTTGTGTGGTCTAAGGTGATTAAAAGATCCAATCAGTAGTTCTTGCATACAAACCATGAAAGTAACATTTTTTGTCCATCATTCAAGCTTGCATTATGAGAGGATAGCAATTTACCTATATGATCAATCAAAGAATCTTTGAGGATAGCTTTTCCATCTTCCCTTTCTTTGCATCATACATCTTGATAAACTCATTTTTAGTTTTCACCTCAGTTTCATTCTTCTTTTTGCCTTCAGGAGCAACAACATGATAACTTAGATCAATTTTCTTTCTTGGTGTCTCTCTAACTTTAGAAGTCTATCCTTGTTCATATCCTAGGCCAGTAGTGTCCTTATAAAGTTTTTGTTTTCCCAACATTTCATACAACTTATTGGTTTTCTCTTCAAACTACTGATTTTTCTTTGACATACTCTTGAGATTTTCAATATATTTTCTCAAGGTAACAATTTTAGCGTCTAGTTTTAGGCATTCAACAGATTTGATTTCACAATTAGACTTAGTTGTTATCTTGCATTGTTTAGTTTTACTATGCATATTACATTGTTTAGTAACTATCTGATAGTTACGTCAGTTATGCAACTATTTCATCTATTTCATCACAAGTATTTAACTATGGTTTGTATATGCAATTATCATCAAATAAACACTATCTTCTCTAATTTTCTGCATATGGTATCAGAGCATAGTGATAGGGGAGCTTTAGCATCAACTTTCAATCATTTTTTTCTTGGTTTATGTTTGAGGGGACATGGAGATTAGAGACCACACAGCTGAAGTGTGGTGCCTATAGAAAAACAAATCACAACAATTGGAGGAAGCCTGCTTCAAACATTCACACGCTATTGTTAGTTGTCATTGTGGTCACAAATGCCAACATCTTCATAGTTCACACCTGCATAGTAGTTTGCCATGGGTTTCCTTGTTCATTGCTGTAATAGCTTTGTAAAAGTCATGGAAAGAGATTGAAGGAAATAAGCAAGTTGGAGATGTCTTGCATTTTCTGATGCTGGCGACAGGAATTTGTGGAGGGAAGTACCACCTTGATTTTGATCACCTACTGCGGAGGCCCACAACAAAACCAATCTTTCTTCATCGAATGCACAATGTTCCAGAAATAATTTTTGCCAACTTTATAGGATCTTTGTCTTGTATGGCATAGTACAGTATAAACAAAAGTGTGAGTTCACAGATAAGACATTTTTTTTTGGTCAAATTATTTGTTTTCTAAACATTTTTTTTGAGATGGAGATTCCATTAGACAAATATTTTGGATTTAATTTTCATACTTGGAGAATGAAAATCCAAATGTAACTAATGAATAAAAATTTATGGGGAATAGTAAGTGGAAAGGAAAAAGAACCTATAAATGCAAATAATTTATTAGATTGGAGTAGTAGAGATGATAAAGCCAAGGCTATAATTGGTCTTTCTCTTTCTAACATTGAATTGCACCACATTGATTTGGATAAATCATTAGCTAAAATTTGGGATAACCTAAATAAATTGTTTGGAGAAAAAGCCGTTAATGCAAAGTTTTCTCTAAAACTTCAATTATTTAGATTTAAGATGGAAGATGGAATAACAATGTCAAATCATATTGTGAGGCCGACTATTTTACCTCCTATATTTTGATCATTGTGCTATTCAGTAGTGACTATGTCTCATATTGTAGACTTGATGTGTTATCTCATTGATTTGATATATGTGATTTGATTCGGTCATATTAATGATATGCTGTGGTTCAATATATGGATTCATATTAGATGTTATTTGTTATGAGATTCTAGTTGATTATGTGATTGGAATTAATTGACATGTGATGGAAATGCAGTTAATTTGGATTTATGTATTGATGGATATTGTTGTATTGTTTGCATGAATTTAATTTCTAGTTGCTTCAGCTATCATTTTCCTGACAGAATTGACACTTGATCGAGATGTGCAGGTTTACTTTCCCTAGCCACAAGGAAATTGGAGGTAGAGGATTCACACCCTATTATTCCCGGTTAAGCCGATCCATTCCCAAGAGGGATAAGGATCACGTGTGAAATTTGCATGATGATCTATTATGCTTTGTTTAAATTTTAATTATTTTTGAGCCTTAGTATCCCCTCTCTTTCTTATTTTGATTAATGATAAGTGTTGTGAAATTTTAAATGATTAATGTCAATTGGTATTTTTATTATTGCTTTTGGGCCATTATATGTGGATTTTTGACCCCTTTCATGACCCCTAGGGTCCCAAAAGTTACCTTAGGTGGTCAACCATGAGCCTAGGGTCAACTTGGACCACCTAACCTTAGTTTAGACTCACCTTGGGTCACCCTAACCCATGGTTGAGTCAAAGTGACGAAAATGGGAAAAGGGAAGATGAGGGATGGGCCTTGCCTTGGGAAGAGCACCTCTCCCATCCCTAGTTTTGGGAAACATTCCCAAGGAGGACTTGGGAGGTCTCCAAGAGTCCTCCCAAGCTCCCAAGTGAGTGGGAGCTCCACTCAAGGCCATTGTCTTATGGAAGGGTGAGTGGGAATCCAACTCACCATTTGTCCCCCTCCCACTTGTGTGGAAGCACAAATGGATGAGGTGGAGATGGAGGTGAAGGGAAAGGAGGACACTTGTCATCCTCTTACCTTCTCTCTTTTCCAAGTGGCCTTGGTGGAGGGAAGAGATGGTGACAAATGTCACCACCTCATTCTCTCAAGGCCAAATAGAGGGCCTATAATAGCCCCTCTTGTAGAGGAATGGGGGTTCTTCTCTTTTAGGCTATTTCCTTGTAGTTTTAAACTTCTTGCAAATTTGAGTTTACTTGCTAAGTTTGGTGGAGTTAGAGAAGGTTGGGGAGAAAAATTGAAAGGTTGGAAAGCTTGGGAAGGCTAGGAGCTCTTCACCAAAATTCCACTTCCATTGCCAAGACCTTGAAGGTAGGCTCTTATCTTGTTGCTTGCTTTGCTATATGATGTTTCCATGTTTGAATTTTGATTGTAAATTGTTTGCATTGAGATGTTTCTTTGTTTGCATTTGATTTGGGTTGGGTTGTCATGGTGAGAGCACCTCCAATGGAGGAAATGCTCAACTAGTATGGGTAGGGGAGAGGAACAATCCTTGGGGGCTCTCCCACAGTTTGTGATTATGTGTTTATGCCTTGAGAGCCTACTATCATTTGAGGAGATGACTATATGGCAAGAGTGCCAAGCATATTGGAGTGAGATTCTTTTTGTGGATTGAGTTGTTTCAGGGATTTTGGCTAGAGGCCTTGTGTTGAGATTTTCCTTATCTTTGGGAGCCCCTTTAAGTTGAGAGGTCTATTCCCTACCCTCACAAGCTCATTTATATGAGTTAAGTATTGTGTTAATCCTATGGGGTGTCTTTGTGTTTAGTGCTTGTTTTGCTATGGAATTGTAGCCCGGTGTGAATACCCTACCTCCCTAGCTCGGGGGAGACCCACTTGCGGGTCTACGGTAGGGAGGAGAGCTTTCCTTTCTCAGTGGCTATTTTCTTGGTTGCTTCATTGCTGTGTATAGTTGCAGGTTGCTATGTGAAGAAGTGGAGCTGTTTGGAAGCTCATTATGGTGTGCAAATGGTTCCCCATGTTGTAATGAAGTGGTTAAATTAGCCTTCTTCCTTGTGGTCTTAATGTCCTGTGATTTCTTGAAGTGTTGCTGAGTTGCTTGCCATGGATATGGCTATGATGTATAGTGAATTTTTAACTTCCTGTGTTTATTAAAATGTTGTCTACTACTATTTTGTGGAGCTGTGAAGTTGAGATATGCTTGTGAAGACATGAATAGATACTGTCAATTTATTCTTGAAAAAAAGAAAATATGTTTATAGCATGAGTCTTATGAAAATCCCCTCTACTCATTCTCCTATATGAATACATGTTTAAATATATTTCCTTGGATCCAAGAATTTTGAATAAATGATAGTTCATTATGTAAAGTATGCTCTGTGATGAATGAGACTGAGAATTTTTCTGTAAAGCAAAATTATATTTGATCATGATGTGAGACAATTTCCTGACGAGATAGTACTTCCAAATTTCCATGGTAGAGTAGCATAGTAATGTTTTTGGTTTAGTTGTGTATTAGTTTTAGTGTAATCCATTTTCCATTTTCAAGTCACTTCTAATTCACTCAACAATCTCTGCAATAAGTAGCTTATATTGTTACAAATATAGTACATCTCTATTGACTGTTTCTTTTACTTTCAATTTAATAGCTTCAAATGAAATGTTCTAAAATTAGATTTGTCAATAAATCTTCGAATACTATTACAGAAAATCTTTGCATTTGATAGAAAATTGGTGTAGTGATAGTAAATACTGTTCTTCTAAATCTCTTTTATATTTATCTCTCTCGTAGACTATAATATAACATTACATATATAAATACTGATATTTTAAATATATATATATATAATAATTCATTTTCAAGTTGCTGTGAAATTCCAGTTTGTATGTACCAATCCAGAAGACACACACACACACACACATATATATATTAATATTCATATATATATAACGTAATAGAAAATTTATGCTAAATCAAATTATGGGTCGAACTGAGGAGAGGACCGTAGTTTTCTTTTTACAGCAAAGTATTTAAAAAGAAAAGAAGTTTTCTTTTTACATCATGGTGGACGGCGGCCATGGCTGCCGCTCACCCCTCTGTCATAGGTATGGATGTGGGGGGGGGGCAAGCCCCCACCCACACCCAAGGGTATGGGTGGGGACTCAACCCCCTCCCCATACCTGTTAGCTCCATTGTCACCTTTGTCGTGGCCAGTTGCAGCCATACCTCACCCTCCAAACCTTGTCTACAGCACGGCCGGGCTGCCATCTCAACCTCCTTCCCGCACCATTTACTGCCGCCCATAGTGGTTTTCCATACCCCACCTCACCATGGATCTCCACCCTCAAGTCACCGCCTGAACCCTCTAACAAGCCTTCCTCCATGCGCAGCACCGCTGTGTTCCGCAGCCCCCGAAATCCTCCGCGCCGCCAATCCTCCATCACCACCACGTCTTCTTCCCCATGGTACACTCTACCACAACTCCATCACAGCACCACCTCTACAGCATTCTCCTTCTCTCTGTCCCACCCAATGCCGCTGCTCAGCCGCCACTGGTGCATTCGCCCTGCACTTATCAAAAAAAAAAAACCTAATCTAAGAATAGGTAAAAAAAAAAGATGGGAGGAGAAATGAAGTTAAAATAACTAGGAGAAGAGAAAATAAACCATGAGGGAAGAATCAAGTAGAACAAATTAGGGCAACCATGCCTTTAGAGGAGTATTTTAAAAAAATATAAATATAATTAAAATAAGAATGTTTAGGGATGGAGTGAGGTAGGAAATGAGGTTTGAGACTCATTCACTTTCTTGGTGGTTCAGGGAGAGACTAACGTGTTATTTTAACTAATGCTTTAGTTTTATTTTTATATATTTAAACATTTATAATATCCCATCCTAAGAAATTTTATTTCACATATTTATATATGTTTACATATAAAGTTTAAATAAGTGTTAATTATAATAATGATAACATATGTATAATTATATTAGGGAATTAATAAAATATTTATATATTATAAAAATATAAGGGTATATATATATATTTTTGTTTATAAAATAAAAAGAACAATTACTTGTATATATTTAGATAATTACTATATATACATATATAAGATTTATTTAAAAGAAATTGTGAATCTAAAATAAATTAATAATACCGAGCAAGAGTAAAACTCATAATGAAATTAGTTACCCTTGTGCTAATTATTATGAGTCGACTTATGCATGTTGCAAGAGGCTAACCAAGTTAAATCTGTAGAATGTGGTTGCATCCTTTAGGAAAAAAGAAAGGCAAATTAAGTTAAACGCTAAAACTAAACTGAGCGTAAACCCAGTAAATGTCGCTAGACAATAATAGTCATTCTTGTGTTAGTGCCCTGGCTTTCTAAGCTAATAGAGAGATTAACCAAACAGGTAAACTGTGTAACCCAGTTAAGCGAAAGAGTAACGAGTTTTCACTCATGTTGTAACCCGTTGCGCTGCCAAAATTACCCTAGGTTTCTAGGGTTGAATTTACATCAATTCATTAGTCCCCAACCATCATTGCACTTCTTTTGAGCACCATCTCATTACCATTATTTAATCAACGTTTGATCTGAGTCAAGCTAGGGTTGAATGTTGAATTTCACCTCACCTACGAAACTATGGTTCAGACTTAAATAGTCTAACCCTAAGAGTGACACACTTCGTGTTGCATACCCCCTTAGATGGCCTCCACTATCACATTTACGTTGTCTTGTTACACCTCAGGTGTGATGCCACCAAGCATGCAAGCGCGTGTGAGGTGGTTCTTAGGGTTAGGGAGAAATTTTTTGTGGCCCGTGTCATGACCACATGGCAAATGTGGTCGAGACACAGGTATTAATGTGTCATGTCTGCACGGGAAACATGGGCATGACACATATAAGTAACTTGTAGTCTCTCATTAGACAGCTAGTAGAGGTTAAGGTTATAGTAGATGATGATGATGCTAGGGCCATCCTATTAAATAGCTTACCTTCAAAATATAACAATGTTATTTTTACACTCAGCCAAATACCTTCACAAACTCTAGAAGGTATGATTTCTACTCTTCTATCAAAAGAGAAGAGAACAACAGAAGATTTAGAAGATGATCCTCAAGAGAAAGCATTATTTTCAAGAAGCAATTACAAGAGATCATAGAGAATCAAATATTTTTATTGTAAGAAAAATGGTCACATAGCTTGGGTTGTAGAACTCGAGCTAGTGATGTTCTTAAAGGAAAGCTTAAAAATGAAGGAAATCTTGCTTGCATTGAAGATGATAAGGATCCACCAGATATTGAGGATGAGGATCCACTAGATGGTACTATTAATTTATGTGGATATGCCCTTTAAGCAGGGTCATATTGGAGGCAAGCAACATTGAAGGATGGAGGATTTTCCATCATCTCAAGTTAGCTTCTTGCTTTGAGATGATGCTTTGCATGAGAATCATTTTTGGTTTTGGTTTTTTTTTTTTTCTTTGTTGATGCTCACGAAGCTGACAGATTTGAAGAATGTATGTTTTGTGAAGATTTTTTTTTGGAGATAGGTTTGGGATTTGGTGTTGAGCTCAATATGGATTGTTGTCTAGTGAGATTCAAAGAGTATATATAACCAAGAATTATACTCTTTCATGGTCACTAGACAATGCCAGAGATCTATCATATCTCTTAAGGTTCATTGTTGAATAATTCTTGACTCTATGATTTGAGAGCTTGGGACTAAAAAGCTCAAGAACATAGCTCAAAGTAATGCCTTTCTGAGGGTAGACGAAATAGCATGATGAAGAGCCACTTGGTTCAGAATATGTTCTTTGGGGGAAGATCTTCTACAAAATATGTATTCATATTATTTAATCATCTTTGTTAAATTTTTTAACATTCAAGGGGGGTCCATTGGTACTATTGCAGGAACAATGTAATAGGGGGGGAATGTTAATGTGCATTGTTTAGCTTAACTATGCATATTACATTATTTAGTAACTGTCTAATAGTTACATTAGTTATGCAACTCTTTCATCTATTTCATCACAAGTATTTAACTATGGTTTGTATCTGTAATTATTATCGAATAAACACTATCTTCTTTGATTTTCTACATTAGTAACATTTGTTATTCTCGTAGCCTCTTCAATCTTAGTCTTTAGGCTGATAATCAATTTATTTAATTCTTCAACTTATGTTCTTAAATTCTCAATCTAATTTCTTGCTTCTTCAAGATATGAAGATACTCTTTCAAGGTTTGAAAATGCTTTGTCTTTGAGTTTTTTTCTTTTTGTAGCTACAACTCTAATCTCTAGTTCTCTTTTTTGTATTTCTTGATCTCACTCAGAGCACACATGAGTTCTTCAACATCAACCTCACATTCTTGTTCATCATACTCCTAATCATAATCACTCATAATGTGATCTTCTTCTTCTGAATCAGAGTGTACCTCATCTCCTTCATTTGAATGTCTT